>CM067376.1:43594809-43917489 GCA_034510155.1 Eucriotettix oculatus | reverse complement strand
GGCCCTGGCGTTAACATCGCCTGAGACCATAAGTTCAGAGCTTACGCGCAATGTCTTCCAGGTAGTGCAGTTTGTCTTCAAATGCTGAGATGCTTTCGTTCGGTGTGAAGTAACACCTAACGTAGGTTATTTTGCTAAATAACTTATTCAGTTTTTTCTATAAAAGTAAATAAAACCTCAACATTCTAAATACACACACACACACAAATTAAATTGTCAGGGGAGTCAGAAGAAGACTTTGAAATCTGAAAAAAATGGCATGAACGTGGCCCTGGTGAAAGAGTTCAATATGAGTATTAATAGATGGTATGAATAGAAGAGAGGGTCAAGGATGGAATCCGCTGAGCAGGTTATGCGATGATGAAATGCTTGCGCGAAATAGGCTAGCATGGAGAGTTGTTTAAGGACTGAATACCACGACAACAAATAGTCATTTTGCAATTAAAAACTTCTCGTCGGAATCTTACCAAAAATTATATTTACGTAAGTTGAGTGATGATGGAATAAATATGTCCGTATGACGAAAGCTTCCCGAAAAATTTTAATAAATGACGATAATTGTATAGTACTTTGTGATTGTTTGAGGACGAAGTAACGGTGTTTTGACGAAGAATACTTGGTAATTGTGTAAATAAATAATCGACTTTAATTTCTTTAAGATAGATTTAACGGACTAAAAACGTGTTTTTCCCTGCACCTTGCTACGATCGAGTTGGTCTGAGAGGAGTGGGGATGACAGTCACGCTCAGAGCTATGCGTTTGACGCTTATCCATATTATGATTCTAGAGTGTAAGTATATAAATCGGTGATAATCGAGAAGTCCATAGGTTTATTCAACCAATGGTCGTTCAGCTTCCTCTACTATATTAACTACTCTGAATTTTGTATCTATAGCTACAAATTTTCCTAACCTCAATTTTAGGTTACATTCAATCACTTTGTGTTTAGTAACGAGTAAATAATTTTATGCTATTTCTATGAGTCGCTAATCACAAGCATTCATGTCGGCGCTCATAATTTACATTAGGTGTTGGATAAAATATACCCTTTCCTTTTCATTCTCAGATGAACCAATTTTAATCATCAAAATGTTAATGAAGAAATGACAACTTGGTCTTCCTTTTCCGAATTGAAGAACAATTTAAGGGATTCGCTTCTAGCATCATATATTGCTTAATTTCGAAACATACTTAGGTGGGATTTTGAAATTGGTCTGCATTTTCATGAGTCACTACATTCTGCAATAACAGTACGTAGGCTAACAACAAGCAGAGTTGTGAACTAGGAATGACAATGAGTGTGGTCACAGTCTGTTTCAGAAAAGCTAGAAAACTGGGGGAAAAAAACCAAAGTAGAATTTTTTAATACGATCAAAAAGTTTGTTTGTTATGAACAAATGTTTGAAGGCAGAATATTGAATCTGCAGTCAAGATTAAGATGAGTAGGAGGTTCCCAAGAGCAATGGGACATTTTAAAACAAAGGCCATTAGGCAGGTTAAAGCAAACAAAGCTAGGTTAAAACACTGATATTCACCTCCAAATAAGTTATTGGAATACAAAAGTTATTATAATTCACACTGATTTGCTGTAAGTTTCATGAATGAGGTGTAAGAAAATTTGCTTTTGTAATCGAGCAAATGTACGTTTCGTACAAACAAATTTCCGATTGTTTGGAGGACCTCTGGCTGCTAACTACTGCCCTAAGGTGTACTTAGTCTTAATAATTATGAAAGTATTATGTGGTCATATTAAGAGTATATAAGATTGGGAAATTAAAAATAGTGGCATGTGTTGAGAAAGTAAACCGCCAATATTTGTCAGCTGTGTTTACAAAATTAATCCCTTCAAACATTTCCTTTCTTACATTAGCAAAGATATTTTATCTGTTTAAATACAGTGACCTACTTGACAATGCTACCCAATTGCCTATTTTTTCTCTATGGCTCTACAGCCCATTGAGAGTCGACTGCGGACTGTCATCTTGCATGACACATTCTGAATTTGGAGTGACAAGTGGTCAGCGTATCGATCCTCCAACAGTCTTCTCAACCATGACAACACAAACATCCAAGCCCATGCCAGGATTCGAATCCAGGTCCGCTGGGTTGTAAGGCAGCAGGGCTAGCCACTACACCACAAGAGGTCAGCACCCAATTGCCTACTTATCAAAAATAATCATTTAATCTTAACTCTTTTATAAAGCTTTTCTACTAGACAGCCCAGCATAGCCTTAAGTCATACGTCTAACCATTGAAACACACTTACCTGCTTACATAAGTCTACACTTTTATTGTTAAAACAACCCATTTATAGGAACATATAATGTATTCAATTTTCTTTAGTTGACTCAACATCTCCTTAAAGAAATCTGCATTGCTGACCTGCTTACTTTTATTTTCTTATCCTCATTCTCACAAAAGCAGCCCCACTGCCAGTATGTGTGTTATGTAGCTTTTAGTAAAATTTGGATTATTACACTAATTTTTAAATTATTTGGTAAATGAGTATGTCGTTTTCAATTTATGATTGACTTAATTTCAATAAAATTAAAATTCAGCATTGCCATGCCTCATTGAAGCCTGTCAATTTTTTAGTGGCCTATAATCTATCTTCCTTGTGACAGCAGACCACACAGGAAGTGTGACTGACACAAGTAAAGTTATAGAATTACTTTTTTAATTTTAGGGTTATGCATGTTTATCATTATCTCCATTGGCCTAATGGAGGCTATAGCATATATGAACCATTTTGTTCTAGCCACTACTTCTTCCTTGGCTCTGCAGCCCATTCAGGGCCTTGGCCTATCGGGTTGTCTGCGGACTGTCATATATGCTAGCCACTAGTACACAATGAAGTCAATGATTTGTCTTTCAAGTGTGGACTGGGTTCAGACCTTCCTTCCCAAAACTCAAAATACTAACAGTATCTGGAAGTGAATGAGGAAAGCACCAGACATCAAAACAGTCTGTTCAGACTTAATAAGAAATAAAACAAACAAACTACCACAGAGACCTGATAGCAAAGTATACAATTTCCTGTATCCATCTATCAGACGACTCCCAGGCAACTAAATGCTGTGAGCATTAATTTAAAAAATATGGTTTGTGATTATCATATTTACAGCATTATAGTGTTTTAATTTAATAATATATATTAATAGATTGACAAATCAAAATATATATAGATGCTTCTATTGTAATTTAATTGGAAAATAAAATTTTCTGAGCCTCTAACATATATGTTTACCAATTTGTTTTTGGCAAGAAATCGCTATTATTATTGTTGATACTATATTTATGGAGCAAAAAAGGATAATGACAAGGTCAAAATAATTAATTCAGGTGGATAGGGAAGAGGGACAGCAGTTAACTTACCAGGCTAGAAAGCAGTAACATGACAAATTTTGAAAGTCCCCAGCTCCCTTCTTCAAGACAATGTTTCAGTGACTTGCCAAAACACAGTTCAGACAAGTCTTGAACAAGTGGGCTTAGGATTACAAAAATTTGATATGTTACTGCTTCCCAACCTGGTGACACTTTAAGGTAAGTCAACATCTCTCTATCCCTATCTGTTATCAAACTTTGATTTCCACATTTTAAACTATAATGCCTGAAATATCTTGCCACTGAGGCTTGCTGATTTGAATATTTTTACAGCTCTCTGTGGGACATAATCATCATACTCTCCTGCACATTTTACATTATTATTGTCATTATATCCACATCAATTAATTGTTGTTTGGTATCTATCTTCATCCTTACTGTTATGTCTTTTATTAAAGGAACTATACAACAACCAATATTCTGCACTCCTTGCATGAATTTTATAATTTTTTCCACAATCAGTTCATCTTTACATGACTTGTAACATGCTCTCTCCATCTTCCATATATTGACTTATTGACCTTATGAGATTACAGTATTTATATATATGAGTCAACATATAAATTTATCACTATTTATTCAAAAATGCCGTTTTGTCTCCTTTTTGAGACTTGCTCAAGCATAAAATATATAAGTTCATCATTTTTACTCTGGGATTCCCTCAGCCAAAAAATTATTGAATGTACATGTGAAGAATGTAGAGTTGTGGACCATCTCCAGCGACGATACGTCTCTGTCGCTCAAAATCACACCTTGTCTCACAATACATGATAACTTGTGCTCCTCCATATACATTTTATTTCCTATACACAACACTCACCTCTCACATGAATGGATTTTTTATGTTTCCCAAAAAACTCTAAAGTTGACTTCAACTTTTCAAATTGCTAAAACCTGAAACGTTGAGCCTTGCAGAACTACAATCTCATGTGGCCTTTTTTCACATTCTGGCTGGAGATCAGCGTTCCCCCAAATGGGCTGACCATAAAGCTGCTATTTTTTTGGCAGTGATTCACATATCCATCCCATGATACATATGCATTTTTTTGCCCATTCTCTCAAAATTAATCTGTCGCAAGTATTCCTCCCATAATCCCTGACTTGAGTAAATACACCGCTGCCATCCTTCTGCATGCAATGATTTCTGTTCAAAACCATTTATGGAAATTTAACAATTTGTTCAAATTTACAAAACAAAACTCAGCCATCAGTTGTCCATCACTCAAAATGCATTTGCTTATCTCCTCCAAACAGGGTGGTTGCCTCTGAAAATTAGTGAATATCACCCATACACAATGGTGACTTAGAACTCCAACATCTAAGTCACCACCACTCTTTATATATCCTATCCTTATCAATTGTGTTTATGATTTTTACACTGTCACATTTTTACTTGCATTTATATCTTTGGAACTTATTATTACAATTTTCAGAATATGATGAGAATAAATTAAAACCATGTTCCATCCTAAGAGAATAGCTGTTGCAATTTCTGGTGGAGTTGATAGTGCAGTTGCTGCTTTGTACTTAAAAGTTAAAGGTACGTTTGACTTATTGTATCTTAGCACTATTAGAAAAAATTTACTGACATAATTTATGTGCAGTACTTAAGTTACTTTGCATTAATACAATGAGAAACTAGTATAAGACCATTTTTGTAAGTAAATAAATTTATAAAGTTTTTCTGATGTCAATAATCATGCATTTTAGCCTAAGAAACAACATGTCTAAGACAACAAGCTCTTGCAACTTAAGTTGTAAGTTTGACATGCCATTTCAACCAACTGATTGTGTAAATAATTGAATGTTTCATTACTTGTATGTTTGAGAAAATAAGAATGTATACAATGTCTAATGGCCCAAGAATATACTAACTTTAACCTCAGGCATCACTTTGACACTCTCCAATATCTTACTACATCCTGAATCATATAAAATTGTAAGCATCATCTGTAGATAAAAAATATAATTAATTTCATTTACATGGAAAATGTCCTTAACAATAGAAATACCCAACTCCTACCAAAGTACTCAAATATCCTCTTAGAATCATAAATTTCTCGTTCTTTAAAAATGTGTTTTAGTAGGCAAAAAATTTGCCCTCTGACATAATTTATTGTGCATTTTCTTACATATTAGAATGCAATTGGCCCAATTCAGGTTTCTTCTAAAGTATTGCATGATAATAATTCCTCCACTTAGCTAACTTAACATTTTACTTTTTGTCTAGGGTTTGATGTTCAAGGAATATACATGAAAAATTGGGACACTGTGGATGAATTGGGTCAGTGCACACAAAGTAAGGATTTAGAAGATGCAAAATGGGTTTGCAAATATTTAGATATTCCTTTATTCGAGGTGAATTTTGTGAAAGAATATTGGAATGAAGTTTTTAGGTATGAATGCATATAAATTTATTTGATATAAATAAATAAGCAGCCATAAGTCATAGAAATTTACTATTTATTACAACAAGGATTACTGTTTGTAATAAATATTTTGCTTTTATAATTAAAGGCCATTGTTTATTTGTATTATATTAGTTGTCATATGATTTTTCATATTTGTCGGAAATCAGTCATTTGAACTTTATGTTAAGGATATTTTTATACATTGAATTAATTTTACATGTGAATTAGAAGCACAGTATAGTAAATTAAAGGTTGGATCGAATAGATCAAGCTTGTTATTTATAAATAATGCATTTTGTTTCAATATTCCATGGCTACAAATTACTTTATGGTTTAATAGAACTTTTTAAGTACTTTAATATTGTAATAAGTGATTTTGCCCTTCAGGCGTTTTGTGAATTTTAGATACTTAAATGTGTGTGCGGTCAATTATTGTAGTTGATATGGGCGCTGCGGGAGTTTTCTCGCAGACGCTTCAGCCCAGAGTGACTGCAGGGCTCACCTGATCATGTCGGGAATGCCTCGCACTCTCTCTGGGTACTTTTTATCAAAGTTCTCATATGCCGAGACACCTTCACCTATTTTAGGAGGTATATGTACTGGGATCAAAGACCTTGGGCATATGGCAAGAGTTGTCCACTGATCCCATTGGATCAGTCGACCAATTGCCTCCTGAAACTGGTGGAGACACGGAGAAGGGAATGCTGCGACCCCACGCAGACTCGTCTCCCGTCATTCGGAAGGGCGTGAGAATAGTACCCAATGCCCGACCTACCTGATGCAGGTTTTCTAGGGTTTTCCCTGCATCTCTTTAGGTGAAACACCGGGTAGGATCCTTAAACCACAGCCCGGGGGGCCCTAGTCAACCCTTGGCTACCTTGCTCTACCATCCGCATCCCCCCTTTTCTATTCCCTTCCTATGCTATTAAAGGGGAGTTGCCTGTTTCAGGATCACCCTCATGTAGCCTGTTAACCAAAACAAAAAATAATCATTGTAGCCAATCGGCGGGTCCCCAAAAGCAGTTCAAATGTTTTGATGTTGAAGGATCATTGACCTGGAATGGCGGTTAGAGCAATTGGTAAATTTTGCGATGTATAAAGCAGTACGGATTTGGGCAGAGAATGAGATTGTTGTGAGCGGCGAGAGAGGACTGTGTTTTTTTGGAGACAGAGATATAGTACAGATTTGGATGTAAGAGGAGATGATGTGAGGGGCGAGAGAGGACCGTGTGTTTTTCGGAGACAGAGATAGGACAGATTTGGGCAGCGAAGAAGATGATTGTGAGTGGCTAAAAGAGAGAGATGTAAGGAGTGAGACGGAGAGGACTGTGTGTTTTGGAGATACGGAGGAGACATTGGTGTAGCAGTGTTGAGAGAGAGAACAGTGCCGTTTTTTTGTGGAGAAGTGTTGGAATGAAGTTGAGTGACGGCCAATGAGATCGCGTATAACTAGCGGAGATGGTACCTGTATCAAGGGTTCCAGCCGAACCAGTGGACGTCGTCGCCACCCTTCCCATTTATTTTACTTCTTGTGGTTGTAGGCTACAATGACCGGCAATTGCATTTCGGATATGCCGTTTAACATTTCAATATTCAGAAAATTCTGAAACCTTTGTAAATATTTTGATTTAGTTTAGAGTAGTATAGATTTAAGTGAGGATGAATGAGAGTGTAATTCATTTATAAATGAAATGGTGTGAATTTTTACATCATGTTTAATTATTAAATAAACCTTCCCCTCTTGTAATCAATCAATTAAAGCATGAGACTCCTGAGAGTCTCATGCCCGGCTCAAAAACTCGAGTGTCTTGACTCTACTCTGGCCATCTACCTCAGGATCACGCGGTTCACGATTGCCGTTTTCTTTTATTATAGATATATGTATATTAAGGTCGGAGTCGCTCTTGGGAAAGAGTCGTTCAAAGGAGCGCGCTGCACCTTCGCATTCCCTCGTGTTTCCAGAGTTTACACAGCATTCGATATCTCTCTCTATCTCCCCATATATACATATAAGTATAAAGTAACTTTCCCAAGCATTTCATCCATCATATATATATAATGCGAGATACGGAAACTGATTCAATTATGTGGCGTGTTATTGACAGGAAAGTGTCAAATTTTATCACTAATACAAATGACCGTTCTGCTGCCATTACTAAGGTAGAGAAATACCTTTGCCGAGACTAGAAAATCCACTTTTATGATGGTTGAATAAAACACTCGTTTACCCCCGCTTAAGTAAATTGGCGAAGAAGCGGTTGTGCGTTGTAGCAACTTCAACGCCGTGTGAAAGGATTTTTCGAAGGCAGGCCAGATAATTACGGACAAAAGATGCCGACTGACAGGCAAGCATGTGTCGTAAATTTTGTTTCTGAACTCAAATATGAGTGGATAGTTGTTTATTTTTGTGCGTGTGTAAATAGACATTTCTAAATAACTGTTGAAAACATTAGCCAGGACATATTATTTCCTTGGACTGCGACATGGACTGGTTGGAGTAAGGATTCAATTTATTTTTTCATGTAAGTTTACCTCAGTTTAAGCTTGCTTTTTTTGTCAGATTTAATACATACTTTGTTGTACTTGTTTAAAGTTAATGAATTATATTGATAGTTATTACACATCCGTCCGAACACAATCGCATGTCTCCAGCTACTGTGAGAGCGCAGGGCAGCTCCTTCCCTCACAAAAGAGCGAGTCACAGAGCAACAACAAGCTCACTCTCCGAAAAGAGAAGAGTGGGGAGCGGAGCGATCAGGGGTAGTTTACTCACGAGCGAGTCGAAACCGGAGTGAGTCGTTCTTTTTGAACGACTCGCTCCGGAGCGACCCATCTCTAATTACAATACATACAGTTCAAGATACATTAAATATATATTTTGATATGACATTCCATATGGAAACTGAGTAAGTATAATAAAATATTATTTATTGCTCAGACTTCAACATGATAATTTTTATTTAGTGCAGTTGTATGCATCTTTCTCAGACAATCCTTGAAATAGTCTTTAAAAGAATTTTTTTTTTCAGTGAACTTGTGAAGGATTATGAGACTGGTTATACACCAAATCCTGATATACTATGCAATAAGTCAATAAAATTTGACAAGCTCTTTGAATATGCAAAAAATAGATTAGAAGTTGATGCTGTTGCAACAGGTCACTATGCACGAAATTCTTTTGGTGAATATTTGGAAAAATATAAACCAAGACAAGGTATGTTTGTTCGAACTTTTCTTTGAGCTTAAGCTGCCAATTCTATGTGCTTAAAATTGTACAAATTCTGTCTAATTAGGTGCTCGCTTATTGAAGTCTTTGGATCATTTCAAGGATCAAACTTTTTTTTTAAGTCAAATCAAGCAAAGTTCACTACAAAAAGCAATATTTCCCTTGAGCAATCTCACCAAAAGCCAAGTTAAGGATATTGCTGTAAGATCCGGTCTAGGAAAAATAGCTCGAAAGAAAGAAAGTACAGGAATCTGTTTTATTGGATCTCGAAATTTTAAGTCCTTTATATCTGAAGTACGTACAATAATTGTGTATGACATTATTTAATTTGACTTCGTAAATTTAATTTGTTGTATAATCCTGTGTGTTTGTATGCATCTCCACAGCCCCCATCAATTATTTGCCCGGTGCGAGAAAGTTGGTGGCCCGGTGGGGTCCATTGTTTACAACTAAAAGCTAGCAATTTTTTTTCTGCTTAGTCAATGGATTGCAGGCACTGAAAATGATAAAGAGGGTGGTACCTCCATAAATAAAGAATTTTATTAGACCACATGGTGCCTGCCATCTGCGAACTTCAGGTAAGTCACCAAACTTTCCATCTCTTTCCTGTCCTTATTAATTGTTTTAATCAACCTGAGTCATTTTCTGAATGAATAAGGAAAGGAAAGTGAGATATAAAGTTGGTGACTTACTGTAAGGTCACAGATGGCAGGCATCATGTAGGGTTTAAGTTTCTTGAATTTTTAGATACACCGCCCCCTTTATCAGAAAGTTATGAAAATATTTTCTCTGAAATGCCCAAGTAGCCAATCCCACCCTGGATCATTTGACAATTTGTAGTCTTCCCCTATCATCATCCTATATTCCCGGAATAAGGAAATTCTACTTTTTCTCTGCTTACCGTTGTACTACAATCCAACCCAGAAATTGAGAAGATTCTCCCAACTATACTCCACATCTCCCCAAGGGTTGCTTTCAAGAGCTTATCCAACCTCCACAACATACAGATTCAACCCAACAAACCACACAACACAAGTCCCCCATCCAAACTTTATGGTAGGAACAGGTGCCATTTCTGCCCTATACTTCCACCCACCCCAATCTTCCAGAATCCCACCAAGATTACAACTTACAAAATTAAAGAAAACATAGCCTGCCTCTCCTTGCATACAATCTTAAGAATTGACTGCAGACTGCCCAACCTTTTATATTGGCCAGACAAAGATACCCCTCCCCAAACATTGTCTACCAGCACAACAGTCAAACTTTTAAAAACCAAATTCCCCATGTTCAGTCACAACATTAATAATTTCAACCAGCGTCAACACATCTTGCAGTCAATACAAAGCCTTGGGTTCAACAACCTCTAGATAGCAATCTTCCACCCCCACCCTCCAACTGACCAGCCATAGTTGTATAAGTACATCTAAACCTATTTTAGTATGTCTGTGTTAATATATGGATGTACATGTGCATCTCCCCAGCCTCCATCACTTCTTTGCCTCTACTCTGACCTGCACTGATATAAAAAGTTGGTGGCCTGATGCGAGCTATTGTAAAGCCAGCAGTATGGAAACTTTGACTGGTCATTGGATGGCTCGCTAATATTTGGAATGAACTTTCTTATCTTCTGACAAAGGGGACGGTTGCCTCAAAAAATTCAAGAATACCCCACACTCGTCAAGGTGTCTACCATCTGTGATCTCAGGTAAGTCACCTACTTTCTATCTCTTTCCTTTCCTTTGTTAATTGTTTTAATTAACTTAACAATGTCATTTCCTGACACACACACATACATATATATAATTAATAGAGAAAGGACAGAGGGATAGAAAGTAGGAGACTTACCCGAGGTTCATAGATGGTAGACACCTTGTGAGGTAAGCCGATCACTGGAAATGTCTTCCTAACTTTCTGATGAAGGGGGCGGTGCCTCCGAAAATTCGAGTACTCTAGACCTCACAAGGTGTCTACGATCTATGAACCTCAGGTAAGTCACCTTCTTTCTATCTCTCTGTCCTTTCCCTATTAATTGTTTTATATATTGGATAAGTGATGAAGTCACACATTGGATAGAAAGAATGATAGAAATATTTGGGAGAGAGGCAGGAAATTTGCTCTTTGAATTAATGTGTGGTGGATTTTCATGATTTGCACAATTGGTTTTCTCCTGAAGGAGGAGACTAATGCTTCTGACATGGTACACCAGACCTCAATTTTAGATAAGCTATACCAATGTGTACATAGATATCACTACATTTTTTCTGTTTTGAAGTAATTAATTTTTAATATATTAATAGTTATGAGACTATTTAATCACATGTATTGAAGCAGACTTGTTTCGTAGAAAAATCTGCATTATGTCATTAAATTTTTCAAATGTGGCTTTTTCATATTTTGGGATAACCTCCAGTTTTTGAAGACTAAATTTATATTTATTATTAAATATCATTTTCATCATTGGTCATGATAGGCAAACAGGTATGGTTTTTCTGCTTGTTCAAAATTTACATAAATTCATTATGCCAACTGTGAGAGTTAATCATTTATTTACTGAGCATATTGAAAGAATTATCCTAGTACGATTAATGTTAGTGTGTATATTAAGTCATATATTTGACATTATTATTTCTATTTCAAGTATATAGATAAGAAACCAGGACCTTTTATTGATTTGGACACTGGATTAACAGTTGGAGAACATTACGGAATACATCATTGGACTCTTGGTCAAAGGTGTTGTATTGGAGGTCTAGACAAACCGTATTTTATTGCAAAGAAAATTGTGCAAACAAATGAAATTTATGTGGTAAATATATAGACTTTTAAAAATTTAGAACTTTTCACATTTTAATTGAACAAAACTTGTTGTTAGAAACATTTTAAAACTTTTATGTTAGGGATATACAGATTTTGTTTGAGAAAATTTAAGAAATACTTTCACTTTAATTATGGAATTGAGACAATTGATTTCATTATTAATCATTGCCTTTATTTGAATGTAATTTTGTATGAATAATTATACACCTCATTTTACATACCTGGCATGGTGTAATTCAATTATATTAGTGGATGTGTAGCACTCGTGTAAAATGGGATACCATATTTTAGGCCTTCCCTGACGTGCCTATTTTATACAAATTATTATTTTTCTGATTTTTAAAACTGAATAATTAATAGAAATACAGTTATCAAAATTTTCTATACTTTAAATTTGAAAATTTGATGTTTCATTGTAAGCTAATGTGTTTATAGGCAAAGGGAACTGATCATCCATCACTGTTTTCACAAGACTTATTAACTTCTGATGTTCATTGGATTCATTCAGTACCAAGTTCATTAGAAAAATTTGGTATAATGGAGTGTGATTTTCGTTTTCAACATACAAAACCATTAACTAAATGTAAAGTTATTTACATTTCACAGGACATGCTATTTATAAAACTGAAACAACCATTAAGAGCTTTAACACCTGGACAGGTAAATATTTGTAATAATAATAATAATTTTTACATACACATTACATTTTAATTATTACAAAATAGTCATTAACTATACTTTTGTATTCAATTAAACCACTCCAAAATGTAAATACCACAAATTTCCTAATAATTAATTTAAAGTCATGGGAAAATTGAATGAAATTTACTGTAAAAGAATTATTTTTTAAATTTTAAGTTGTATTGGGCTGTTGCACAAGTTTATGCCACCCTTCATTGTATTAGAAACACTGCATTGTGTAGCCTTTGTTTTCCATTATTTAATTACTTTTCTGCTGTTTTGGGCATTTCCAATGTTAGTTTGGAATCAAATGGGGAAAAATAAAAACTTCTAACACACTTTATTCTTTAAGTTTAATTGAGAAAGTAGAGCTGCACAATCTGCAAGAAGAATTTGCTGAGATGACTGCATAGAAATAGAAGGAAAATTTGAGTGTACTATGTTCTGGAAAAACCACTATTTGAAGAAAACTGACAAAATTAGTTTATTCACAATAATGCTTGTCAATCAATGTGGGAATGCAACAAAATATGTTAAGTGAACATAATCATTGTGCACCATTTGCATTCATTGGATAAAGATGAAAACTTTTATATATGTCTACCTCACAACCAAATATTCGTATGTTTTACTTTCTTTGCCCATTAATATTTAGCCTGTCATAGTCATAACCATTCTTTAAAACACTGCTACAGGTGACAATAAATAGTGCCTGTATTTGAACTTAAATATATGAATTCTTAGTCCATAAAAAAAGGAACACCTTGTAAGGACAATGTACATGCTCAAAACTTCAAGTTGTGCATTTGGTGGAACCAAATTGGCAATCTTCACCATGAAATGAAATAATAACCACTTGTGTTTATTGAAGATCTAAAGTGCCTTGCTGTTGATATTGAAAACAAAACCACTGATAAACCCGTGTTGCTACTCCATGATAATGCATGGCCAAAAACACCACAGACAGGTTTGCTGAACTTTGTTGGAAACCTCTTCATCACCTTCCTTACTCACCAGGTTTAGCACCTACAGATTATCTTTTCTGGTCTGCTTCTAACAACATTCAAGGACGTGTGTATAGAGGAGAGGCATCGATCTCGTATGTGAACACGGGCAGGTGATCATTGATAAAGATTGTGATAACATCACTTAGAGATAGTGTGAGTGATTTATGATTTGTGTATCATTATTGTATTATAATGTAGTGTATTTTAAACTAATAAAACTGCACAGACTAATGCACCAACCCAATTTAATATGGTCAACTAGATCATTTAATTTTCACAACTACTCCAATCCTGTTTGTTGTAGAGTTATGTTTTTCTAGTTACTTATGCATAGTGCTTAATGATAAAAAAAGCAAATTCTAAACTTTATTTTATTTTCAGTATGCTGTATTTTATAACGAATCAGAGTGCCTTGGCAGTTCAAGGATATCCAATGTAGGATTATCAATTCATACTTTGGAAACAAATATAGTGTAAAAAATAAATATAGTTTTTCAAAAGCTTGTGTTATGAAGTACTTACCCTGATTATATTTTGAGTGATGAATGAAAATCAATTATGCCAAGTTATTTTTACAGCACTATTTTAAAAAATCTTAATTGTTACTATACACAATCTATTTGCTTTATTGAATGCAAATAAATATGATTTCTATAGGCACAAGTTGAATGTAAATTAGCAAATTAACACTGAGAGAAATAGGACAATTTTCAGCTAAATAGGAAAGTTATCCCCCAAACTTAATGTGTCACGATTAAGCCCCTCCCAACTTTGTAATTAATTTATAGCCTTTATCATTGACACTTTTGTAATATAGTGAAAGTTTTCCTGTTAATATAATTTTTAAAACCCATTAATTAAAATTTTGTAATGAAGTAGCAGTTTTCCCTTCCTTTCACAGCACCAATCTGAGGATGAGGAATAACTACACCAGTTACAAATTTTCAATTTTAATAAAATTGTTGAAGACAATAAAAATTCCAAACAAACCCATTAATGTGTTGTAAAACAAATATATCGCGTGTGAGCACTGAATTTTGTGGATAAGTAAATCTTGGGCTTCAATAATTCATAGTTGTAAGTGGTCTACTATCATTAATACTACAATTGTGTTACATAATTTTATGCACAATTCTTAAATTATATATTACATTATACAGAAATGGGAATCAATTTGGATTTACAGATGTGACAATTACAGGAATTCAACGTTTTCAGTTAAAAAGGCCTAAGATTTATAGTTGTCATATAACTATACTACTTTAAAATAATGGAAGGAATTTTTTTAAAAAAATTACATGAATGTGATTAATTAAATGCAAAAGAACGTTTTCTCAATAATGGTGGCAATTACATAATGAAAAATTGCAGGAACACAACAATCCGGTTATAATTTTAACTTTTAGTGTAGTGTGCTACGTTGTTATACTGCACAAAACAAACCCACGTTTGATTTAAATATATTTTCATAAGCACATTTCGAATACTCTTCACAGACAAAATAATTTTCATTACTGTAATGCTACTTAAATATTGCAACATACTTCCGTTTCAAATTGTAATGTACATTTACTCTCATCGCCCCTTTTAAAGAAGAAACAATTATTCTTTGTTTACATTGCATTACTTTGCCAACGGTATTAAGGCTTCTGTAACGCTCGCTGCTAGATGTCTTAACGATCGTCATGGAGACTACTCAATACACCTTTTGATCTAATATTTTCATATTGGCTTCACATATTGTAGATTCGATTTCGTTAATTTAGTTCCGAATTTTAACTGATGCAAAATTTCGGCTTCGTAAAATGTATTCTGAACAAATGTACAAAAACAACGGCAATGAAAATTTATTAAAACTGTTAACAACAATAAATTAAATTATGTATTACAAGACTAACGTATTTTAATTATATAAAATAACTCCATAGTGCTGTCGGACAGTTAATAGAACCTCCGACGTTGTGGTTTATAGATTTATTGATTGGCTTCATTAGGCCATGTTTGTAATTTACTGCAGATAGGTTTTGCTAAGTATACGAACTTGTGGTTTAACGAGCTGAATAGGGTTGAATACGATTGTCGCGTGTTTATCTATACTTCTGCCGACGCAATAATACGTTCTTTAAAATTGAGAACTGAAAATATGGAATACATGGTTGGCATCACATTAAAACAACTGAGTGCTATCTTTGCCCAGATTGCAGACTTCAGGTGTCCCCCTTTATTTAAGTAATAGTTTCGTTACTAATAACCGTTCGCGGAAAGTGAGATTCTTGGTGTTAGTTCCTAATGAACTGTTTACATGGATGTAATGTAAAAATGAGTACAAAGAAGTTTGTATCTCCACTCTTTAATGCTGGATTTAGCGATTGAGTCGTCGTCATGGCAACGGCACAGCCAGCCTTCAACATGGCTACTGTCACCCCGGCAACATCAGCACCAGGTGCCTTATCAGCTTTGGATATACATCAGGTGAGAGCTTGTCGAAATGGCAGTGGAACAATCCAACAAAGACTTAATTCTCCAACTACAGTTGTTGTCTTAAGTACCTCTCCGCAATTGGCTTCTGGTACCGCACCAAGCAACTTGCCTATATCAAGTGTAACAGCACCATTGAAAAAGAACGGTGTTGTTGATTATTCGTTAGAAAGTCAAAATGAACTTTCTAGAGATATTGAAATTTCTGAAAATAAAATTGGCATATCGGCGCTCCGTGTTGTGACAAATGATGAATCTGCAGAACCAATTCCTGATTCAAATGCTGCATCTAATGAAAGTGCAGAGCCAACAACAATAGTTGATCCTGGACATTATATAACTGTAACAGTGTCAGATTCTGATGTCGTGGGATCTGATGCTGTACCTCAGGCTGTGCAACCCAGCTATGTTCAATATGTAGACGAAGGAACAGATCAAGATATTTTCTCAACTGCAAGTGGGCAATCAACTTATCCTGTGTACACAGTGGAAGAGACAGGTAAAATGTACACGACTGGCTCTGATCAATATTATACAGAAAACACAACAGCTGTGACATATAGCCAGGTGGATAACAGTTTAGCTGCCAATTCTACAACAAGCCAAATACTTGTCCAACAAAATGGCTCTTATATAATACAGGAAAATGTAGAACCAGATACAGGACACACCCTGAATGCACCTCAACACAGTGCCGATTCTGTTACCTATTTAATTTCTGGAAACACGAATTCAACTATGGAAAGTGACTCTCAAGATTCTCATTCACCTCCTAACACAAGAGTTTCACCTGCTACTGTCCATTGGTTGCTAGAGAATTATGAAACGGCAGAAGGTGTGAGTTTGCCTCGTTCTACTCTGTATAATCATTACTTACGCCATTGCAGTGAACGGAAACAAGATCCGGTTAATGCAGCTTCATTTGGAAAATTAATACGATCAATATTTCTTGGTCTTAGGACGAGACGTTTGGGAACCAGAGGAAATTCCAAATATCATTACTATGGAATACGTATAAAACCGACGTCAATTCTGAATCAATTATCAGAAGATGGAACTTCAGTTGCAGTTCGCCCACAGACAGGCTCACAAAAACGGTTCAAATTTCTGCCTGGCTCAGGACAAAAGAATTCAGATACGCAATATGATCAGAACACAAATAATTCTCCTTCACAACATGCAAGTGTCATTCATTCACAAGAACATCATAAACATCAAGAATTTTTAGGTGATAGCTCGGCTGCTATCCCAGATTTTCCAAAAATTGAGATTTCTAACATGATACTTCCTGACGAATGCACTTTAGAGGATGTTGACACATTACGAAGCATTTATAGAGAACATTGTGAAGCATTTTTAGATGCAATTTTGAACTTAGAATTTCCAACTGTTGAAAGTTTGTGGAGAGAATTTTGGAGAACTCAAGATAACAATAACGGAGATGAATGTGAGGAGGAAAAATATTTATCAAAAACTAAACTATTCATTTTGTGCAAGTTTGAGCCAGTTCAAAAATTTGTCCGGATAGTAGATTATCGTTTTTATCAAAATCTGGTGTATGTCCTTATTCCTGATGTTCTGAGACCTATTCCTAGTTCTTTGACTCAAAGCATTCGTAATTTTGCCAAGAGTCTGGAAGCATGGCTAACATCTGCTATGGTAGGTTGTCCTGCTGATATAGTTCAAATAAAAATTGCAGCTGCTAATGCGTTTGCCCAAACTTTGCGACGTTACACATCACTTAATCATTTAGCCCAAGCAGCACGAGCAGTTCTACAAAACTCGTCTCAGATTAACCAAATGTTGGTAGACCTTAATCGTGTTGATTTTCACAATGTCCAAGATCAGGCATCATGGGTATGTCAATGTGATAATGCTGTTGTTGAGCGCCTGGAAGCAGATTTTAAAATGACACTTCAACAACAGAATTCATTGGAACAGTGGGCTGCTTGGTTAAAAGATGTAGCAACACAAATTTTGAAACCATATGAAGGACGGCCAAATTTCACTAAAGCTGCTAGACAATTTTTACTGAAGTGGTCTTTCTACAGTTCAATGGTAATAAGAGATTTAACGCTGCGAAGTGCAGCCAGTTTTGGATCATTTCATCTTATTCGTCTTCTTTATGATGAATATATGTTCTTTTTGATTGAACATCAAGTAGCTCTCCAAACTGGAGAAACTCCTATTGCTGTTTTAGGAGATAAGTTCCACAGTGACATTAATGGATTTTTACATATTAATTCACTGAATGTTGAGTGATCTCAATATTTAAATCAAGAAAAATGGTTGTTAGTCAACAGGAGTTACTAGTCTCATAAATTATTGGTTGCTTGAAATTATTTACAGTTGTATATTTTTCATTATATTTTCATAATTTATTATTTCAAATTGAGCAATTTTAGCAAGTGCTCATATGTTTCAAATATGTTCTGTAGTTAGTCATATATAAAACATGGCTGTGACTAGATATTTATATTTTTGGTTAAATTTCTTTTTGTTTCCCCTTGAGCTTTAAAAAATTAATACCTAATTTAATAATATTTCATAGCCAATTGAATCTGTTAAAGAACATGTTCTAAGGCCTAATGAGGAACCATTTTGTAGTATCACTTTTGTTTCACATTGTAATGTGTGTTTTCTTCAGTCTTTTTCAAATGTTCTTTCACGAATTCACACGTGAGTGAGTGTATACAACACAAAAGCACTTATTTTGTAAATTTATGATGTTTAATAACACATGCCTTATGAAATTGATTTTTGACATTGTTTGAAATTGTTAAATATAAACTTACTATATATGTTATTAAATTTGCTAAGCAATTGTAGTAAATTGATTTTTAGTGTTTTAATTGTGCAACACTTGTGTCTTAAATATTAGATGTGTTTATATGTAGCCAGTTATATCCTCATCATATTAGTGACTGTTTATCAATTTGTGTTAAATGTATTCTTCATTTTGAGCAATTAAACTTTGATGGAAATTAAACAATGTTGTTTATCTGTTGGCAGTGTGCTTTCAGATAGGTATAGGTAAAAAATTTTCACCTAATTGAGAATAGTATGTATAACATTTTTATTCATTCATTCAAAACTTGCTGTTGAATGGAATTAACCAGCAACATTCATAAAGAAAAGGTAAAAATAATCAAGGGCATTAAATTTAGCCATATTCAAGCAGTATGGGCATTGATTAACTTCCTAAGTATTGCATATGGCCTAAATTAATTTAGGGTATATTAATGCATATTATTGTGTGTACAGATGTTATTCTGAAAAATAAATTTTCAGAGTTAAATAAAAATTTGAGTTTTTGAATTTGTAAAAAATGTCATTAGTTATCATGAAACTATTTTTAAATTAATAATTTTGTTATATATGTAATGAACTGTGTTAAATTCCCAGCAATTCCAAAAGATATAGTATTTTCACTTACATATGATGCCATCAACAGCATATTGACTCAGTAAATTCTTTAATTACTTTAGAGGTGAAATTTTTTGAGAGAACTTATTGACTGGAAAGGAAATCAAATTGAATATTTTTATAAATGAAGAACGCTAATTAAATTTATATTGGTTTTGTACAGAAAGATATTACAGACTTTTTTGTTTTAACCATTGATTAAACTTGCTCTGATATTTGTAAAATGAAAATGTCTTGCATAATTAAAAAATTAAGCTCAATAACTCTAATCTGTGAAAGAATAGCCATTATTTGATTGAAATATTAAAATGGCTTTCATTTTTCAAGCCAGTGTTGTCTTAAATTTGAAGGTCCGGTGTATATATGATTTGGTTCCATATCTATGTAAAAGAAAATCATGTTTCAGAATGTGTAGCCAATGCATTGCTGATTATTATTTGGTAACATATAAGAGTCTTTTATGCCTAGTTAAGCTGTTCCATTTCCATCGGGGAGGTGTGCTCCTTTCATTTTCACTTGATAATCTGCAGTCGTACATGAATTTGTGATGTAATTATTGTTAGAGAAGTGTTATTATTGTCATAAATAATTTTGTGCACATTTGCATTGCTAACAAGAATTGTGTGTTTATGGTTGATTGCACAAATCAAAGGACTAACATTTTTCTGATTGTTCTATATTTTGTGGACAGAGCATTTAAATTTGAGCACTGAAAACTGAGGTGAAACACTGCATAACAATATTTAACATAGTAATTCTGTTATAAATGCGTGTGTGTGTATATACATATATAAATGATGTGTTTACTGTTACGATGTAATGTAATACAATGTATACTTGACATATCATTGGGATAAAATATATTTCTAATCAAGGTTGAAAGTATGTGCTTAGATCTAGAAGATGATCACAAATCTGTTCATTGAAAAGTTATTTATTTTGGACGACTCTCCTAGAATTCATCTCTAGATATTCAAAGATACAAAGAATTAATTTAAATGAATATATACATGCATACTACTTAAATTAGTTGCCAATTGTGGAAGAGTTTTGTGTTTGATTGTGGAAAATGTGACTTTAAATACAATATTTCACCATCTTATATGTTTGTTACTGAATTATCATCACTCAAAAGATGATAATCATTTCTCATTCCATTTGGTATTTCAACAGGCTCCTACAAAGAGAAATTATTTGGTCACAATGTAACTAGTCTTGCATAGATTTTTATGTAAATTTTGGATGTTGTAAAATCCTAGTTATAAATTTGTGTATAAAAATGTAACAACTGTAGGGGTATCACAGGAATGATAAATGCAGTTTTAGGGCCAGAAACAAAAATAACATGACATGTTGTCAAGTGTACTGTCACAGAATGTTATTTATTATTGCATTTGTGCACTTGTTTTTGTAATTTGTATTTATTTCTATTTATTAAATGTGTCTATTTAGTACAAATAATTCATTCTATGCTTCTATATTTTGATGTGAAATTTTGTTACTTTGCTTATTCCTCATACTACTTGAAATTGAATGTAAGCACAATCTGTCCAAAACTACAATAAAGTGTGTTTGAGAAAATATTGTATTATTTAAATATTGAACTGGAACCGAAGAAACAAAATACGATAGTAATGTTGTCCACCTTAATTTTCATGTGAAGTTATAACAATAATAAAATTTTATGATAGGAAGCAACAATTTTCTTGTTGAAATTGTTCTAAATATAATTCTCAGGTTTCAACTGGGCCCAATGTTAACGACCATCCTGGTGACTAAGGTAGAGCTTGCCATCAAAAAGTTATCAGAAACATAGGAAGATTATCAGAGGCTTAGGGTATTGAAGTTCAGATTGAAGATACGCTGATATCTAAAACAGGTTAAAACTATTAAAGAATATTATTGCTGACAAATGTTCAAAATTCTGTGGTTATTTTCATTACAAAATCATTTTCATAAAATTTTGCCTCATTTTTTATGTACCTAAATTTATGTATTGTGAAAGCAATGACTAAGCTACTAAATTATTCCAGTTAAAGAAGGTAAAATTCAATCAGCCTACACAAATTCTAGATTCTTAAAATCTTTTAATTATTCTTTCAACAAGGTTATTCAAACTCGGAATTATTTGCCCTTATGACTTAGCTAACATGTCACTCCAACATTTCCACAGATTCTCTGGGCAAAATCTCACACTTAAACCGAAAATAGATTTTAATGCTCAGTTTATTTGAAAGTTAATTCAACTGGCCAAGCGTACAGTTAATATTGGTTAACATGTTATAAATCAGAAATTTGACTGCTATCACTTCTTTCAATATTCTTAAAACATCTACTCAACTCTTGTGTAAGGTTGTAATAATTACATCACAATCATGGTTTCAAATCATTAGTCAGGTAAGATATCTTGCACCAAACAGATTATCAGAAAAACAAGGCTATGACAAAGTATAATACCTTGCTAAGATTGTAGGTAATATATTGACCCCACAGGCAAAATTTATTCCAACAGGAATACTTTGTTAGTAACTGCAACATCATAGGGCTTACATAATCTCTACGCTACCAGTAGAATCTTATTTACCATAAATCTCATCTGTGGAAACTGTTTAAATTTAAGATGTTGCCCTAATATAAATTACTGCTTAAGTACATGCTTAACTATCACTCATTGTATAACTGAAGGTTATGGATCTAGAGGATTATGCATATTGAATAGAACAAAATATAAAATAACTTCATTTATAGTATTCTTCAAATAAAATATATTGTTCTCTACAAATACATAATAATCTTAAAGTGACATTTTTAACAGACATAACTTTAATTGTAGGCACAATTAAATAATTCAATACAGCCAAAAAATTTTAACCAAAATATTTCACTTTCTTTCATGAACTAATTCTATACCTAGATTGACAAATGAACATTCAATAATTTGTTAGAGGATATTTAAAACAATGCCAATTTTTATATTACATGTCAGATCTTGCATTCCTACAAGCACATTTATTTATTCAATTATAATTGATAGATTACATTATCTAGAAAATCAGTTTACAATGTAGTAATATCCAAATGATTGAAGTTTAATATTGCTATATACAAGGCAAAGATATACTTATTCTAATAGGTCTTATTTCTAAGGATTAAAATACACTGCCATTGATTATGAACAATGTTAACATTCCAAACTGAAAATAAGTCTTTAGAATACAAAATAGTTAGGGTGCTGAATTTAATTTTTCCCAATAGTATATTTCCTTTTGTACAAAATTATTTTATTGATTGACCATCTGTAATTCATAATTTAATATCAACTCTAACCAGAACTTGCATTATACAATTTCACTGATGCAATATTTCAGTTCAGAATTGTAAAAAAAAATTAAAATTAGTATAAGCAATATTAACAATTATTGGAAATAGTGAGACTTATGAGCATGTTAAAGATAAGAAAATAATGCACACTTTTGTATTAAGTTTCAGTACTTGGAATACAATAGATTAAACAAATTTTCATCTAACAAGTCATGTGCAGAAATTATTCCTCACTAGCTCAAATTGTCGATTCTGGTCATACCTGCAACATATGGAAATACATTTTGTACAAAAAATAATTATTTATACTAAAGAGCAACCACCAAAATGCTAATTTGATGAGCATAATTTAAGTGATTATCAATCAAAACATTTCAGAAGGTGGAATCTTCAAATAAAATTCAAAAGTAATTAATACGCTCACAATTACTTAATCAAATTTTTCATATCAAAGTTACTTTCTTATTTACCTACTTCACAAGACTTAAAACTGCCATCTTCAATCTGCAAATACTCTCTTGACTAGTATTGCTACACTTTGCCAATAAAAAAAGCAAACCTTTTAATATGCAAGGGTTCACATTGGTTTTCCTGCAGTATATAATTGCAATGGAAAGGAAAGAGAAATTCAGGATAGGACATATGGAGAAAGATAACTTCCTTCTGCCAAGTATGCTGAAACCAAATTTCAAATAAGCCATCACATGTCTGTCCTTTCCATACCAACGATTCTCAGAGTCAAAATAATACATGGATAGGAAGAGACCGTAAAAAAAAAATCTCACTTACCTTAAACATACAGAAGCATAGACTTGCAGGAAATTAAAAAATGTAAAATTTAAGGAACAGAAGCTCCCTTCTTCAGAGAATTTAAATAGTGGGGCATCCAGTGTCTTGGTACACACACACACATTATATATATATATATATATATGTCAGGAATTTAACATTGTCATGTTAATTAAAACAATGGGGAAAGGACAGAGATAGAAAGAAGGTGACTTACCTGAGGTTCATAGGTGGTAGACACCTTGTGAGGATTTGAGTACTTGAATTTCAAGTACTCTAAACTTCACAAGGTGCGTACCACCTATGAACCTCAGGTAAGTCACCTTCTTTCTATCTCTCTGTCCTTTCCCCATTAATTGTTATATATATATATATATATATATGTGTGTGTGTGTGTGACAGGAAAGAGAGGAGAGAAACTTTCTGGCTTAACTGAAGTGTAAAATTGGCAAGCTGTTCCAGTCATTGGAAAATTACAAGAAAAGCATTCAACTCAGTCAAAAGCTAGCTGTCATTAACTGTTTTTTTCCTAATCTTCTGATGATGGGGACAGCTGCCTCAAAAAATCCAAACTCTGCATGGTGCCAGCCAACTTTACACTTCTGGTACGCTACCAAATGCCCATATCTTTCCTCCCCGAATTAATTGTTTTAATTAGTCTAACATTTTCAGATGTGTGTTTATTGACTTGTTTGTGTATATATGTAATTAAAAGGGCAGAAAAGAGACAAAGTTGGTGACACCTCAGGTTCACAGACAACAGGCACTATGGTTTGAGGTTCTTTAATTTTTGGTGACGTCACTGAAAAAATGTGTTTATACGCATATATGGACACATAGTAAAACCCCCTTAACACAAACAAATTTACAGTCCCTGCAGCGATGAACATGATTTTAAGGGAAATCTTATTGATTAACACAAATTACAAACTGTGTTTTAGACCCTTTGTTATTTACATTTTCCATTTAACCCAAACTTTCAATGTTTCTCTTTTTTGCTTTTCTGATAGCAACATTCATGATGCCAAACAGCACTGAGTTCAAAAATGTTCAAGCTTTACCTCTAAAATGGTTCAACTAAATGCATACTTTCATTGTTTCAAGCAGGAGATTGAATAAAGAAATAAGACGTTAAATATTTCAGTTCATCTTGTTGGTTATACAATATTTTTAATAGACACTAAATTTAATCATTAGTGATTTTTGGCACAGGAAATAAAGATAGTGGAAGAACAAACAAATAGTTGCATGAATTTAACCAAGTAAGAGAAAAGCATGCCCCTAGCAATGTTTCCAATATGGACTAAACTCTACGGTTTCTACAAACTTTTCCAAAGTCGTACCCTCAGAATAAACGGTGAAAAGCAACATGGCACAGTATCACTAGAAAATAATGAGCATTTTTCTAGTTACTGGACATAAATCAATCCTCACAATTTTATTTGCTAGATTCAAGTACCCAGTAAACCCATTATCATTCAAGGCAATGTAGTTTCCTATAACAAAAACATTCTGCATTCCAAAATCAAAATATCGAGTCCCTGGTTAATTTGGTCCCTTGTAATTCAAGTTAATGAGGGTTGACTGTATGCATGTGTCAGTAAATAACATTGTCAGGTTAATTAAAACAATTAATAAGGACAGGAAAGAGGAGGTACTGCCCCCTTCATCAGAAAGTTAGGACGACATTTCCAGTGATCGGCTCCAAACCTCACAAGGTGCCTACTATCTATGAACCTCAGGTCAGTCAACCACTTTCTATCCCTCTTTCTTTTCCTTATTAATTATATATAAATATATATGTGTGTGTGTACGATAATTGGATAGAAAGGAAGATAGAAATATTTGTGAGAAAGGCAGTATATCCGCTCTTTAAATCATATGTACGGCATGGAATCATGCACAAGGAAATACATATGTCAAGCGTAGAAGGAAATGGAAGAAGGAAGAAATACTGAAAAAATTCGATGTGGCCAGGACTCTAACCTGGGTGCACGAAACAACAGTGCACCCAGGTTCGAGTCCTGACCACATCGAATTTTTTCAGTCCTTCTTCCATTCCTTTCTAGCTTAACATATGTATTTCCTTGTGCACGATTCCATGCCGTACATATGATTCAAAGAGCGAATTTCCTGCCTCTCGCAAATATTTCTATCTTTCTTTCTATCCAATTATATATATATATATATTAGGTTTCCAAGGTGGGATGGATAGAGAAGAGGGATGGAAAGAGTTTGGAATATCCATTAAGGATATATATAATTAATAAAGACAGAAAACTGGTGGCTTACCTGCAATGTGCAGATAGCAGGCACCATGGAGGCTTTTGAATTTTTGGAATCACTGCCCCCCTCTATCAGATCAGGAAAACATTCAGAGAATTCAAAACCCTACTTGGTCCCAGCTATCTGTTAAATTCGTGTAGCACCAGTTTTCAGCCTCCCTTTCCTGCCATTATTGTTTTAATTAACCTAATAACGTCCTCCTCTGACTTGATGGTTTGTATGTATGTATGTATATAAATATATATATAAATTAGGACAGGAAAAAGAAGTAGAAATTTGGTGACTTACCCAAGGTTCACAGATGGCATGCAACATAGAGCATTTGAAGTTCTTAAACTGTTCTACACTAAATGGTGCCTTCCACCTGTGAACCTCAGGTAAGTCACCTACTTTCTATCGCTTTCCTTATTAATTGTTTTAATTAACCTGACATTTCATGGCACACATACACACACACACATATATATATATATATAATTGATAAGGACAGGAAAAAGAGACTACCTGAATATTGTGGCAGCATTAGCTCTCAAAACATCATACTTTACAAATGATACAACGCAGATGAAAACCATCCACCGGGAAAGCCTACATTCACTAGATAATGAAATAAACTTATAAAACATGTATACACATACAAATGCAAGGAGGCACGTGGTATGTTGAGAATAATTGACATAACTGACAGTGAAATGAAAAAGAGAAAAGGTGATGGGTTGTCTGACAGCATCATGGGCTAGGTTGGCTTCAATTCTTTGGAGGCCTATGAAAAATTGAAATCAACATAGACCACAGTGTAGAAACTGAGCTTTACCTTCTAATATACCACCTTATTATTCTCTCCATTTTCCACACCAACTGTATGAATTACCTTGACAATGTCACATCCTTACTTGCCAATTTGAAGAAAATCCCACATCCACCATGGTGTCTTACCTAAGTTAAAAAAAATGGCAGACACCATTATTGTAGGTTGTGTGTGTTCTTCAAAATTTGAGAGGAAACTGCTTCCTTCTTCAGGAGAAAGGGGACAAACTATGTTCAGGATGAAGGTTAAGTTCACTAAAATTCACATTTTTGTACTCCCTGCAAGTCTGTCTACGATCATAATGCAACACTAGGGCTTTTTTCTCTAGCTTTCTTATCCAATTCTTTACTTAGACTTTTGTCATATTACTTGTCTTAATGTTTAAATAAATAAATGCCTACTTGTAACTGAAGTTCATCACCACTCTGCCCAAAGGACCCTTGAATTCTATTAAAACATTCCACAACAATAATTAGGATATGGTCATCATGTATTTATTTTCTGTACTTTACTCGCTTCTAAATTATTAATCCATTATTACATATTGTACACCAACAAAATCAAACCTAATTACAATACAATTAGTGTGCAAGGAAAATAATTAGCAATTCTACCCTCCAATTTAAATTAGTGACAATAGTGTCATCAATTATAAAGTTCATAGCAGGGAGGTGGAGACGTGTATGGAATAAACAGTTTGACATACTTAGAATTCCACAAAAAAAATCAGTTTCTGCACATGAATATAGCAAAACTTTCTAAGAACATCAATATCTAATTCAGACATCAAACTAAAAACTGGTGGACTTGTATTCCCACATATACACCCCTAACAGGAAAACTGTTACATATTATGTTCAGCAAACAATGAGAATAAACAAAAAACTTCTTATATAAATAAACTTAATTTTTGCTAGCCCAAAATGAATAAATCTATTTTTAATGTAAATATTTTGAAAATAAAATTCAAAAATTAGGGTGCAAGAATAAATTCAATATTTACCTATGCAAATAGGTTCACATCTTCAATAAAAAAAAAACAACATAAAATGAGAAAAAAATACACCTTCCATTAGTTAATGCCAAGTAACAATTTCCCTAGTTCAATTTGGAACCTTAAAGTGACAAATTCTGTTAGTTTGATTACAGTACTTTTATTGACTGCAATGACAAGCTGACTGATTCTGGCCACAAATTAAAATAAAGAAAACACATCCACACTAAATACAAGATTAAATAAAGCAAATTTAAATATAAAAAAATTAAAAATTTAACTACCTTTCTCTTTACCACAGTTCTCCATCTTTTTCCTTGGCAGGGACTTCAATGATACGTGGTTTGTCTATTATTCTTGCTGTGCGATTACCTTTTTCGACAATGCCAATAATCCAAGCTTGATAGCCTTCTTGCTTTTCAATATCTTTGCAATAAGCTGCAGCTTGTTCTCGGGGCAAACAGATAAGCAAACCACCTGAAGTTTCTGGAGAATGACCTTGAAGGAGTTGAAACATGTTTCCACAAGCTTTAGCAACAGCTGCCATTTTTGCTATTACAGGCAAATTGTGGATCACAAATGAAACCTCATTCTTCTGATGTCTAGCTAAATTCTGTGCATGACCGAGCAATCCAAATCCTGTTACATCAGTTGCACCATGAGCATTGTACTTATGCATCAGACGGGCAGCTATTCTGTTCAACCTTGCCATTGAATCCATGGACCTTTGATAAGCTTTTCGTACATCATCCTCTGAAACAACAAGTTTTATTCGATTCCATCTTTCAGGCTGCTCTAGCCACTGATGTGCGTTAACGGCAACTTGTGTGCCAAGTGGCTTTGTTAAAACCAAAACATCACCGACAACAGCATTATCAGGAACAATGTATTCATTGGGCTGGCAAACAGTAGAAGCAACCCCTCCAATGGTACACCACGGATTTACCACAGTTTGACCACCTGTTACAGTGGTTCCAGCTTCCCAAGCAGAATCCTTAAAACCTCTCATAATCAGAGGTACCACCACATCACGTTCCTTTTCTGTCATCTTTGTAGAAACACCAAGTAGCATGAGCATATTATCACATTCTGTAACACCCATAGCATACAGGTCACTGAGCACATTTGCACAAGCAATTTTACCCATCATGTAAGGATCATCAACTAACGGATAAAAGAAATCTGTAGTTTGCACAAGACACAACCCACCGTGCCGCAGTGGAGTCACGGAGGAATCCATACCAATTCCAATTCGCGGAATGTGCAAATGCATAAAGTGTGCATGTTCATCCTGGGCGTTGTTATCGTCTTGCTGAAGACCCTCAAGAAGTTTCCAAAGAACTTCCTGAGGGGCTTTACACCCTCATCCTTTAAGATCAGCAAAACGTGTTAGACGGAAAGAAGCGTCCAACTCGTGCGCCACAGGATCAAAAGGCCTTCTCAATGCAAATGCATTAGGATTACCTCCTAGCTCCAACTGCGCCACAGATAGAGCATCTTGAGTAACTCCGGCTGCTTGTAGTTCAGCCATCACCGCTTGCTTTGACGAAAAGTTGGTAAAAATGTTCAAACAATTCTGTTCACAACGAGATGCTCAATGCCTCCAACCTCCCGGCAGCTTACAAAATGGCGAATTGATGGCGTTCTATTGTTCCAAGCGCTTGGTCGGCGGGATCATGTAGGGTGCGTTCAACAACTGAAGCCAACGTGATCTCTCTGAGTTATTTGCTTTGAAATTTAACATCAATTTTAGTGCAACTTTAAGTGGAAATGAGAATAAATTTAGTAAACTGACCTTAAATTGAACGTTTAAAGTAAATTTACTGAAAATTTATATTTTGTCTGCCATAAATTCTCAAATTTATTTAAAGAATATTAATCTATTAAGCCATATTTTCTTTCAATTAGTGACTTTTCAGTAAATATAGCCTGTTACGTATATGAAAAAGTAATTTATTTGGCGTCTAAGCAAATAAAATGTATGTAAAAGAATATGTGCACTTCGGTGATCTATACGTAAAAATAGTATGCACCCCAAGTTATTCAGTTGCAGCAGGGCTACCAATACGAGAAACGAAATCAAGAAATGTTGTTAGGCTTACATCTCACAGAGTTATAAGAGCTTAGTATTTAACATCTGTCAAAGGAGCCACCATGAGAAATATCAATTTACTAATAAATATATAAATTAAACGTGAACTAGTATTTTCAATTTTGAAAGTTTAAATCAAAACGAAATCGTAGTATACTTTATTTTCCACGGCAAATTTGTGTTCTTATAACCTTCTTAAAAATATGGTAGTAATTGTAAAGCTCCTTCATATGTGTAATTTATTGATTAATATTTTACTTATCCTTGTTTGAAAGTACGTTAGCGTTAATGTACATATCATCTGTAAAGTGATTGAAATACTAGCGTGTTTCTTAGAGACATTGTATTGCGTTACGCTTGGAAATTTTTATTTGTTTTCTGAATTACTAATAGATAAAATTACATCTTCTGTATTTTTAAGAATGGTCATAAAAGTTCATCTTTTTATCATATTGTTTAATATGATTAAATTTAATTTTTACAGCATCACCCAAATAAATATAAATGCAAAGTTCAATGCAATAAACTACATTGTGCATTATATTCTTGATTTTTACACTATTTTACCATTTTAATGCTTGATAATTTACTTTCCACGAAGCAACTTCCAAATTGTACCATTTCAGCAGTGTTTGAATTGTAATATATAGGTTATATTATATGAAATAATAAATGGTAAAAAGGCCTAAAGTCAGAATATTAATAATTTTATTTATATAAATTCATTACATGATATAATAGTTATTAATGTGTGTAAGTTTAATGTCAATCTGAAGACTCCATATCAGGACCGAAACACGTAGTTTTAAATTATAGCTTGTTATGTTTCACTCATTACATGATGTTTCGACCCTAGTTTGGTACATCATCTGCTGTTTTAACTATAAAAGGAAATGTTAATAATATAATATGTATAATACAATTACTCATAAAAGGAAAATTACTTACATAGACAAGAAGTTTAAGCAGAAGAAATTTTGGCGAGCATGTCGCATGAGCGTGGACGACAGTTAAAACAAACAACTGTAATAAGGATGAAAGGTTTTAGCGGTGTATATTCTGAATAAACAATTCTTGGGTTTCCACCCGGGTTAAATGGAGTTTAAGCCACGACGTTTCGATGGCGTACTATGCCATCGTTCTCAAGTGAAAGGGATGGAATTCGCTAAGCAGATTAGAGAGGGCGTGGTAGTTACGTAGAAATGAAAAGCCTAGCATAGAATAGGTTAGCATCAGACCAGTCTAAGGGTTGCAAAATTACAACAATATAATACTTATTGTCAAAACTCAGTTAACAATGCAAAGTTTAGTAATAAGTGTTAAAATCTTAGTTTCTGCAAATAATTTTCATTTTATAAGTAATTGTAATACACATATTATATTTTAAACATTTCCTTGGCGTTTTTATAGTTAAAACACCAGAAGAGGTCCGAAAATAAGCGATGAAACATCGTGTAATGATCTGATCTCAATAAATTTATTAACTCTTCTGACTTATAGATCTTTTTCCACTTCTTGTAATATATAGGGTTTTTCAATTTGGGCGGGTCAATGTTGGCAGCCTCAAAGAGAATCGTTTATCTTATAATATTCTTTGAGCAACCTGTGGTGGCCATGTTGTTTTGGTTGTGTTTGTTTAAGTTGTTATTTATTTATTTATTATTCGGTTACTGATGACAAATCACCATGACAAGTTACACGATTGAGCAGCACGTTCAAATGATAAAACTTTATTATCAAAATAAGTGTTCGTTAGTGCAAACGTTGCGCGCATTGAGCCCAGTTTACGGCAGACGCGGTGGTCCTTCAAAGTCGACTCTCCAACGTTTGGTGGCGAAATTCGAAACGACCGGTTCGGTAAACAATCAACCAGCACCCGTACGTCAAAGGAACGCCAGATCGGCCGAGAACATTGCCGCTGTCCGTGAAAGTGTGCAGGAGAACCCGAGACAGTCGATTCCTCGCCGAGCACAAGAACTCGGACTTTCGCAGGCTTCTACTTGGCGAATTTTGCGTTGGGACTTGAAAGCCAAATCGACCGAAAACACTGCCGCGGTTAGTGTGCAGGAGAACTTGGGCCTACACCCGTACAAGATTCAACTTACCCAGGAGCTCAAAGTTAGTGACCATAGACAGCGCCGATTGTTCGCTGACTGGGCTGCGGGGTGTTTGGAAAAGGACCCCGATTTTGGCCGAAAAATCATATTTAGCGACGAGGCACATTTTTGGATGAATGGCCATGTTAATAAGTACAATTGCCGTATATGGGACGACGCCAACCCTTACGAGGTTCAACAGGTGGCAATGAATCCACAAAAAGTTACAGTTTGGTGCGGATTTTGGGCCGGGGGCATCATTGGTCCGTATTTTTTTGAAAATGACGTTGGTAAGGCCATCACCGTCACCGGCGAGCTCTACAGAACGATGATAACCGATTTTTTTTGGCCCAAATTGAACGATATGGACATAGACGGAATGTGGTTCCAGCAGGACGGCACTACGAGCCACACAGCGGACGCCACGATGGACATTCTGCATGAACGATTTGAGGGTATGGTTATCTCTCGCAGAGGTGATGTGAATTGGCCACCAAGATCGTGTGATTTGACCCCGCTAGACTTTTTCTTGTGGGGTTTCCTGAAGTCGCAGGTCTATATCAATAAGCCGCAATCGACTGATGCCCTTAAAGTCAACATAACCCAGGCAATCGCTAAAATTCAGCCGGATGTATGTGGCAGAGTCATTGAAAATTGGACCACTCGGATCCGTGCCACCGTGAGAAGCCGCGGAGGACATTTGAATGATGTTATATTCCATACGTAATGCCATAGGCGGGCCTGTCAAACATAAAAATAATTTAGTTAAGACCTCGCACACAACTTGTTTTATTCCATTTCAACATTGGCCCCATCTTATTGAAAAACCCTTTGACTGTAGGAACAAACATCATTAAAGTAATTTTTACAGTCCAGGATATCATGTTTTATAATTTTTATGACGACTGAAGGTTTATGGCCATACAGACATTGTACCTCTTCATTATATTTTAAATTATGCGAACATGGTACAAAAATGTTTTCATTAAGTATCTGTGTGTTTGTCATGAAATTTTAAAAGAAAATTAAAACACGTTATAAACGAAATGTTGGACAGAGGCGTCATATGCATTGTATTTATGATACATTTACTTACCCATGAATGGAAAACTTGTACAAAATTTGGTTGAAATTACTCCACGTGTTTAGATTTGTATCTATCTACATACTATAAATTTGAGTGTTTGCAGTTCGGGTATAATCATTCTACACTGCGACTTATAAAACATTTTTCATACTTATAATAAAAAAAGTTTCATTACCTAAAATAATACAGCTTGAAATAACATTTTATGATACTTTTTAATAGTTTTTTTGCTGTGGCAGGTAAGTGACTTAACTTTTAGTTACACAAAAATCCGTGTTGGGTGCCAGGTTTGTACTTCTCAATCAATTGCATTGCCACTCATAATACATTTGCATTATTATTGTCTAAATAAAAAGTATCATTACTTCATTAAAATAGGCCTCTCAAATAAAAAAAAAAGAAAATCATTAATACCTCACACACAGCTTGTTTTATTCCATTTCAACGTCGACCCACGCTTATTGAAACCATTCAGTAGCTACTGTCAATTGTAACACAAAAAATAATTTGAAATTAGATTATGTAGAATTAATAAGAAATTGTATAGGGTATTATAAGGTCATGGTGTAAATGTTCATCCTTAAGGTGAGTGATATACATATCTACTGAACTATAGTTGGCAATGAAAATTCATTATTTTATAATTAGTTAACCAAGGATGGATTCAGTTGTGACATTAAGAATAGTAATGATTTCACTTTTAATTTATTGGGCATGTTATTGAGTGAGAGGTATTACTACAAGTTTTCTGCTTTGTAGACAATAAATAATCGTCAAGTTTTGTTACCTGTTAATGACTCTTTTTAGGAGTAATTTTCATTCAGCTTTATAATAAAATAAGTAGTCTTTGCTATAAATAATGTGCTTCACAATCTTAATTTTGATTAATTTAAGGGGCTTTTGTTGAAAGCTGTCATCCTATATTCTTAGGAAATTTGAATTGAATTCAGAAATATTAAAATTATACCGAAAACTAATTCATGTGTAACTTTCACAGGTTTTCCTGGTGCATTGTGTTGGAAAAGTTCTTTCCCAAATAATGCTTGTGAATTCGGTTGAACTCCTGAATTTAGACTTGAAATTATTTAATTGATGAAGGTATTTGTGTCATATATATCTGTGTGTGTGTCAGGAAATGATATTGTCATTCATTAAAACAATAAGGACATGAATGAGAGATAAAAAGTAGGTGTCTTACCTGAGATTCACAGATGGCAGATACCTTATAAGGTTTGAAGTTATTTAAATTCTTGGAGGCACTGCACCCTTCATCAGAAAGTTAGAAAGATATTTCCAGTGATCGGCTAGTTGCCGACTGTCTTCTATTCTTCTTTCAGGTCAAAATTTCATTGGACAGTACAAAATTTTCCTTAATGTAAATTGTATTTGTATTCTATTGTGCTTGCTTTGTGTATAGTTGCCATTGGGTAAAAATGCTCAATAGCAGCTAGGTAATAATAATATATTGCTATTTGCTCAAGTATTCTTCCTCATTAATATTCTTTCTGGGTTGTATAAAGCATGTAGTAAAGACTGTCCATTATAGCAAAAACTGTGCATTTTATTTTCCATGCTCATAGTCTAACTTCAGTTGTCAATGAATCAGCAATGCTGTAGTCCCACACTCAAACACACAAATTTGCTACATAATTTCATTAATAAATTTAGAAGTTATAGCATGGATGTACACCTTAAAATGATTGTACATTAAGCTTGCAAAGTGATTCTTAAAATAAATGCTGAAGCAGCTCCCCACCAGAATAACATTTTGTCCAAGAAGAAAATCGACAGTATTTCAGTATAATGAACATGATTTAGTTACATTATACCCTAGAACATATTACCAAGTAAGTTTTTTTAAAAAAAACCATGATAAAACATTAGCTTTCTTAAAAAAATACAGATTTGAAAAGTTAAATACTTTACATGGCCAGTTTAGCCTTTTCAGCAGTACATTATTTAGTTATCCCATAGAATAATTGATGAAACATTGAAGAAATACATCTAAAAAAATTGGAATGGAGCTGACATTGATGGTATTGATTTGTACAATGAAATCAATGTACTAAAGCTGAATTTCTTGTATCATTACAAATATAAAAATTATAACTGCTCACATTTTGCTATGTATCAAGCAGTACAAACAGAATGATATAGCCTCCACATAAGATTCAAACATCAGCCCATCTGTCAGTACTGCAAACTTTCATTATGTTTACTCTGATCAAGTTATGGTACTTATGTGGTTCACTACATTTAATTTGAAGACAATAGGTATTAAATTATCCTGTGTTTCTTGAATAAAATTTTATTGCAAAATTTCAACACAAATAATAAGTACACAGTTTGTACTTCCATTATTTTACAAACATTACAATAACTTTTATTAAACTATGAGTTATTGTTTATACCTATAATAATAATAAGCAATAAATAAACCTCTTACTAGTTATGCATTAAACATAGCATTTAAAACCTTAAGATTACCTCTGCCAATCATATATGAATATATAATTGAGGACTGCATTATTCATCTCATTCAGTCTATTCACATGTAAATACATACTGCTGTCTGAAATGAGTACCAGGTTTATTTTAAGACGAGATGAATAGGGTGCTTTAATACACTTTCATTTTTTTTTTCACAGGACTTTATCACTGAATCATCGAGGAATCTTAATATTTTGTTGGAAGAGAAGAAGCAAAAGAACTAATTAAATCTAAATTAAAAAGGCAAAATGCATTCCCACTCTAAATTCTGAATTGGGGGCACAGAACTAAGGTTAATACAAAACAGAATTAATCAAAGTGGAATTATTTAAAACGTGTAAATTGTAACTTAATTTTCATTTTTAGGCAATCCTATTTACCTTAATTTTATACAATGTGATACAAATATTTTGCAAATTTCCTCCTTTACTTCCTGGTTAAGCAAAACTTTATTATTATTTTTTTAAATGTATACTTAAATATTCTGAAATGTAAATAAGTAATGTAACTACTATGAAACACCAAGACTGCTGAAAAATGGAATTTGCTCTAAATTCAACCACACATTCCACAAATAAGTTAAGTCACAACTTTCTCCTGAAAAAGTAATGATTGTACATACTGCACAACTATGAAAGATATATTTAATGAAGTACAACATTTTTAACCCTAAGTCTCCTGGGCTGGGTTGGAATTTGACAAAAAATTGTGCCTACTATCTAACATTAAATTATTCTAATAATCTTCATGGAATAGGCACATCACTTCAGAGCAACTTCCAAACTTAATTCAGTCTGTATCATCTTTCTTTATCTCAAAGGTTATCACTTGGAAAAGATGCACACTTTTCTGAAGAGTGATACACATCATTGTTGTTCAAAATATTGATTTATTCCAATTTGTGATGTCAGACCTTGGTCTAGTTCTCACACTGTCAATCACTTTCCGTTTTCAATATCACTTAACTAAATTCTTATTCCTCAAGCTGTATAAAATTTATAAATTTCTTCTTCAAATAATTCCATAAAACACCCAACATAACAAAAGTTGCAAGTATTATTGTAAACATGCCAGAGTAGGCAAATTATATTTTTGAGATAGGCTCTATAAGAAATGAAAGCCAATTCCAGTGATTAAAATGGCCATAAAAAGTATTTATAACAAGAAGAGTTTCTTTTTATGGAAAGAACAAATATGGTCAATTAAATAATTAACTAAAACATGGAATTTATTAGGACAATTTTTGTAGATTTTGTAATAGGAAGATAAATTGTATTATTACAATTATATGTATGAAATATTAATGTTGCAGAGCAGGAAAAGTAAAAATAGACTCAAAAGTTGCCAAATATGACTATATTAATAATTTTATATATATTGAAATTGATACGACTTATTATAATTTATTCAAATAGAGAGAAAACTATTATAAATGTTAAAAAAAGTCTGTTTTATGAATGAAAACAAGTAACAGTAAGAAAACTTAAAAAAATATTCAATATTAATTCAGTATCAGCACATGTATTAAATACAATTGTTTCTATAAAAAAATTTGAGCAAAATATTAGCAATAGTCTACTTTTACTTAGGAAAAAATTAAACCCAATATATTCAATGAGATGTATGCTCTTTGCTTTATTACAGTAATGTTAATTTCATTAAGTATATTTAAGTAATTTATAATTGTAACTTTTCAAAATGAGTAAGATGTATTAAGAGACTGTTGAAAATAAATATTGTTTATATATACTTGTACTTTTTGACTAAGCATGTAAACAAATTACTATAGTCTAAATAAAATCATATGCCACTTGTCCTTAATTCCTGCAAAATGTGTGACCTTGAAACCATCAAACAGGATGCTTGAAATGAATTGTGAGAAACAAAGCATTGCTGAACAATAGCAATGTATTTAACTGTTTTCAGTGAACTGTATATAAAGTCTTATTGTGACCACATGTAGTGTGAAATCAGTGTCTATTCACACAGGAACACTATGTGCCTTCTATTTTAACAGTCTACACATTAAATAAATTAAAAATATTTGTCACCCATTGATTTCAAATTTAATTAGTAATTGATTAGAAATTTACCATTAAAAATGGTAAATAAGGTGACAAAAATTGTGAAGAATTTGTTTAGTCATATGAATGACATTGTTTCTGTTCAACGAAACAGTACAACCTGTTACTTCAAATGGAATTTGAAATATATAATATGCCCAGTTTGTAATTGCTGAATTAAAACTTATTTACTAACCACTTCCAAATCCATAAATATTTGTGCATTTGGTGTTTTTTCAGCAATACCAAGTCTTGGGCTCTTCCAACAGTCAGAAATCTGAACGGTTAAGAAAACTGAAAAACAACATTTAAATATATTAAATATGACTTATAGTTAAGTGTTAGTACTAGTCATATATTTTCTTTACTAAAAGTAATATATAGTGAAATTATCATAAACTATTCTGTGTGTTATTAAAAATATTTATGAAGAAACAATAAGGTGCCACATTCATTATTGAATGTACTCATTTTCATAATTATTTGCAATAATTGTGCAATTAATGAACTTAAAAAATTAGCTTTGTAAAATAAACCAAATACAGGGTGTAATAAAACTGTATGGCAAAATTTCAGGAATGGATCCCTTATATTGAGTGTAAAAGAAAAAGTATTACAAAATGGGTCTGGAAAAGCACTAATATAAAGTTATCAGAACTTCATGTTTGTGCATGATGACATGCCTTGTTATCTGGGCATGCATAGAGAATTCAGTTAACTGTAATAAGTGTTGAATATATACAGTCAGCAGTAATTAGAATTGAAGATCAAGTAAAAAAAGGATGCAGTCTGTCGCCCATGTTAAACTTATATATAGAACAGGCAATGAAGAAAGTTAAAATGGAATCTGGAAAAGGAATCATACTGCATGGAGAAGAAATAAAAACCCTGTGGTTTACCAATGATATTATATAAAGGGGAGTCAGAAGAAGATTTAGAAACCATAATAAATGGCATGAATATGGTCTCAGAGAAAGTTCAGTATGAGGACTGATAGGGGGAAAACCAAGGTAATGGAGTGTTGTATGGTAAACAGTGGAATAACAAATGGTGTTAGATTGGGATGGGATACTTTGATGGAAGTTAAGTAATTGGGGTGTATAATAACTAGGGATAGTAGACATAAAGAGTAGGATAGCACAGCAAGAAAAGCTTTCACAAAGAAGAGGAATTTACTTGCAGGTAATATAAGTGTGAATATTAGGAAATTGTTGCTAAAATCATTCGTATGGAGTGTGGCATTATATGGGTGTGAAACATGGATGATCGGTGTTGCAGAAAGGAAAAGAATAGAAGCTTTTGAAATGTGGTGCTATAGGAGAATGGGTGGAAAGAATCACTAATGAAGAAGCTCTGAACAGAATAGGGGAAGAGTGAACAATATGGAGGACATTGACCAAGAGAAGGGATAGATTAATAGGCCACGTTTTGAGGCATGAAGGTCTTGTAAAATTAGTATTAGAGGGAAGTGTGTGGTGTAAGAATAGAAGAGGTAGGAAAGGATGGAATACACTAAGCAGATATGGGATGTGCTAGTTATGCGGAAATAAAAAGACTTGTGCAAGATAAGTTAGCATGGAGGGTTGCATCAGACGAGTCTTGGGACTGAATACCACAACACCATATACAGAGGGGTCCCAAAAAGTGTACCCACTGTTAGTAATTAAATAATTTCTAAAAAAAACACATTCACTAATCTATGTTATTATCCTCATGAAGCGTTTTCCTGCCACAAACGCCTTGCTGGTAATCCCTGCTTCCCACTTGGGCATTAAAATCGCCCATTATTATCAATACATCATACTTTTGCACTCTGCTACAGCTTCTAATTCATAATAAAACTGTTCTTTCTCACCCTCATCTTTTTCTTCTGTTGGTGCATGCACTGCAAAGATTGTCACATTTCGAAATATTCCTCTCATCTGTATCCTACATATTCTTTCGTTAATTGCTTCATACTCATCAATCCTTTTCTCATTCTTTTAGTGATTATAAATCCTACTCCATATTGTCCAGTCATCAGTTCCACTATAAAATAATGTATACTCTGCTTTGTCGATTCTCCCTTGCCCCTGCCATTTTATTTCTTGTAATGCAACTACATCAAACTTAAATTTTAATATTTCATTTGATACTTCATTCATTTTCCCCAGTTGTAACAAAGTTTGCACGAGGTCGAGTTCCATGGTATCCATCCATTATCCGAGGCTGATGATTTAGCTTCGTAACATTTGTTTTTTATGAGGTAGGGTTGTTAGGCCAGCCCCCAACCTGGAGGACCACGGTGTCTCATTTAGTCAGGGTCATAACCTTTGACCTGTCCGGCCTGGGAGGCCCTACCAGTAGCTATGCTACCACCGGCATAGCTCTCAGTATCATTTAACCACTCAAGCCCCACCACCACATCAAGGTAGAGACACCTTTGGTGAGGGCCTTCCAGAGCTGTGTTGTTGCAATATTTTGTCTGATCACCACCAAATCAGTGAACCAGGAATCACGTGACACAGGGGTGAGCCAGTTGAATGTAAGACACATTCTGAGTGTACAAAATGGAAAGTTTACATTCCAAGACTGCTACATGATATGAATGAGGGTGACCCAGATCGAAGGATGGAGTAATGTGAATGGTTTCAGAATTTGCAGGGAGGTTTGTACGGACTGATGAGGCACAATTCAAACTTAACAGGAGTGTGTTTACTGGGCTCCTGAAAATCCTCATGTTCATATGAAAAGAGCAGTAAACCTATTGAGTGTTTCTCTGTGCTGTGGGTTACCAATGCATGGTATGATTGGTACTTTCCTCTTCCTCATTTTGACATATCTTGATATGCTCAGACAAAGATTTTGCCTGCCATCCAAATCTGTATGTAACAAGACTACCATTGATATGTTAGGTTGTATCTGGACAGTGGGTGAGTCAAAGAGGTGATATGTACCAGCAAATGAAGGGCTACATGCAAAAATAGAAGAAGCAAGTGCTGCAAGTATGCCAGCCATAGCTCGGCCTACAGTTAAGCACCATGAGTGTTGTAGAAGTTGTTGGTGGTCATTTCAAACACATACCATAACCACCTCTTGGTGCCAAAAATTGTCAAGTGAATTTTGTCACAAGCAAACAGTGAGTACACTTTTTTGAACCACTCTGTACATATTACAGAGTTTATTGAAATTCAGTTTGTAAATCATCATACACTAAAGTAATGCAACTGTTTATTAAAAATAATTCTAAATTTCAATGGAAATAACAAAAACACTCACCCACGATGAATCGCAGCATATGGAGGTGGATTTGGTCGGCAATATGAATTATTCTCCACAGATGTCCTAAAAATTATGAAGTTCTTAGAAAGTGAACATTGCATTTCAAATAAGAGATAAAAAAATATTTTTAAAAAGTAACATGAACTTATTTTCAACCAACAAAGTTAGTAAATAAAATTAAAGTATGATGGTCACAAGTCAGAATTTATTAAAACTTAAATGTGTAATATAAATTTAGTTTTAAAAATATTGCAGTTTTTGACCATTATACTATCATTTCATCTATTATTATAATTTAATTATAACTACAAGGAAGTTAGTGTTATATGGTGTGCGTTTATTACAATTTATACTTAAGTAAAATTTAGCCAGACACATGACTTTCCAGCATGTGTTGCTGGACAAAAACCCTGTGCCCACAAAGACCATCATAAAAGTTAGTTGATGGAAACAAATTTCCGGCAATGTAGCATAGAGCAGAGGCGAGGAACCTTTTCACCTTTAGAGGCCACAATTAAATTAGGGAGTAATGAATTAGACTGTATATGTTGAATGTTGATATACTTATACAAATGATTTTTGTGAAGTTCTAATAGTTTTTTTTATAGTTTTATCAATTTATTGCATTGTATAGATATAGCACAAAATACTTTATGAGTTTATTATTATTAAACATAAAATATTTCTGTATTCACATATGGGTACTAGCTTGTTATAACATTATTCTTTAATAATCATAAATTACTACATATTTAAATAAATCTTCAAATAAAAATATTAAAGTAAAAGCATTATAAAGAAATGCAATAGAAAAATTATAATATTAAGTAGAAGTAGTAATCATATTAGTAAAATTATTTTTACATAAATTTATTTCATTGCAAATAAGTAAAATTTAAAATAGACCCTAATATTAAGTAGCACATCAACCAAGTGTTAAATAATTTTATATCCCATATAAAATTAAAGTGAGTGGAAATTTTCATTTGTTTCTTGCTGGAAAGTAATTGAAATTTTGTATCAAACTTCGTAATGCTTAACTTTAACTGATCCTCTAAATGAGCACCTGTAATTTGTGTTCTTGAACTACTTTTAATTCTTGTCATGAGATAAAATGTTGACTCGCAGCAGTAAGAAAACTACTGCCAAAGTAGGAATGTGAAAGGTGAACATGTTCTTGCAGACATGTATGTATGTATGTATAAAATCATATTCCATAAATCCTATAGAGAAGCACAAGCTTCAAGGATGTGGAACGAGTCAGAGATTTGATTTGATTTGATTGTGAACATCATTATTCCAGATCTCTGTAGGATACTTTTAAATATAAAAAAATGATTTGAGGGTACTATCTTCTCCTAACTCAAAAAACCAATTGTAGATCCATAGGGGCCTCGGATATATCTTCTAAATTAGGTTCAAATACCATTGTGAACGTGTGTTCATCAAAATCTGAAAACCTTTCATTATATTATTCTATTAAAGAATCCAAGACAACTGTATATTCATTGAATATTCTATTTGTGAATTTCTGTGTCTCCAAAATTTTTCCCAATTCCAGAAAGTGTTCTGCAGATATAACTGAGGAAGAGAAAGGTTTGGAAAAATGTTAATTTTTTTTCTCGAAACACTTGGACCAATTGTCACATATCATTTATATATGCTTAGTTTTACCTTGCAGGCAAATACATAATATGTTTTGTTTTGTCATTTAATCAGACAAATGCAGTGTTTCATCTGACAGATCACATAGTTTTCCTTGTTCTTGATAAAAGTTTTAAATTTAAGACAATAAATTTTAAACTTTTATCAAAACCTATCCAGGTGATAACCAGCGAACCTTGTGGTAGATCAACACTGAACATTTCCTTCTCTAAGGGAAGCATCTGCCAAAATTCATGATGACACATTGACTTTACAGGAATATGGTTGATTATCGCAATAGTTCTATCCAGGGTCTTGCATTTCTACAAACACATTTGGATTAAGCTGTACAAAATCACTTACCTGGGAACACTTGACCTCGGAAGAGAACTGTTGGGGCTAGTGGTCCTTGATCGAGATAATGTCACAGAATTCTGCTCAGAAGGTAAAGTTGAGGGCTCACGCTGGTTTGACAAAGAACGTAAAATATTTGTTGCTCGATGGACAGCTGTGTACTGAACCATTTGTACTGCTGGCATTTCTTTATTCCTTTTGCTTCTGTAAATTAAACATATCATTTGTAACTCACACAAAACATATAGGCAAATTTAGTATATATGTTGAAAATAACACAATACTTTCATAAATAGAAAACCACCGTGGGCCAATATAAGAAACATGGTCAACCATAGCCCCAACCTACTTTCATGGGTTTCAAAGACTTATCCCTAGTCTTCACCTGGTCTATGCTGGGCTGAATTCAACCCGCATATAAAAAATATCCTAATTACACCAAGAAGTAGCCAAATTAAAGACAAAAATCAGTGATAAAATATGTACCACATAATGTTTCTGCAATCCTTGTTGTTTCGTCAGGTGATTGAAAAATTGAAGACTGACTGTGCTCACACCAAAAGTTTTTAAGTTCATCTCCTGGTTTGTGTGGTGTGTACATCTTGCAACTCTTGCATTTTTCAATATCCTGACAGAAGTAACAAAGAAATGTTGTGTGGTATGTATTTTATCACATATTTTTGTCTTTAATGTGGCTATTTCTTAATGTAATTAGTATAATTTTAGAACAGACTTTTCATAATTAATGTTTTTTAAAAAACCCACAACACTCCCCATTGGTGGCATACCAACCTCTGCAACATTCTTGTCCACCCTTGTAGGCTGCAACCACACACTTTCCATTTAATTTGGCTCTCCAACCTTGCGGTGCCATGACCTTCAACCTACTACATTACTTCACAATAGCCATCTACAAAATCAAAGAAACCATTATCTGCTTCTCCTTCCTTATCATTTACTATATTAATTGCAGATTCTGCCTTGGCTACAAAATCACCTGAACACACTGCTAACCACAATAGCACTGTCAAATGATCTAAAACCCAACTCCCAACTGTTTCTCATTTCCAAAATTACAAACCATCCTTAACACCGATTCTTCTTAAAAACTCATTTCATTTCATCACAAACTAAACTCAATATTAAGGAGCTCTCTTTCTACAATACCGCAAAGCTCTGGCAAATTCCTGGACTCAACATATTCTACCAACTGCCTTTCCCCAATAACATATGTTACCACATGTTTATGAAAAAAAATTAAATTATTCCATTTATGGGCTAACAACCACTTTGGTACCATCATACCCCCACTCCCTGTGCAGGCACCACCCCATAATCTGTCTTTCTCTACTGTCCCATGATGTCACACAATTTCCCCATTAATTCATTTGAAATTCATCATTCCACCCACAATCACCCCATGTATTAGGCTGAAAAAGCTGATTGCACACATAATCACCCCATGTCTTAGATCAAAAAAGCTCATTAAACCTACACATGAATTAACCCTCAAACAGGCAACTCCCATTTCAGAGCTTAGGAAGGGAATTGAAAAGGGGGGATTTGTTGGAAGGTAGAGCTACATAACCAAGAGTTGACTAGGGGTCCTGGGCTAGCCAATCACTGGAAATGTCTTCCTAACTTTCTGATGAAGGAGGCGATGCCTCAGAAAATTTAGAACTCCAAACCTCACAATGTTCCTACCATCTATGAACCTCAGATAAGTCACCTACTTTCTATCTCTTTTTCCCTTCCCTATTAATTGTTTTAATTAACATGACAATGTTATTTCCTGACTCATATATATATTAATGATTGAAACGTGATGTCATCACACACATTGTATATTTGGATAGGGTGTAAGGATAGAACATGGGGAGAAAGTTGGGAAATTTGCTTTTAAGTCACAAGCTCGGCATAGAAATATGCTCAGAGAAAGCTGTGTGATCAGCGTAGAGAGGAATAGAAGAAGAAAGAAAGACTGAAAATATTAGGCATCGCCGGGACACAAACCTGGATCATCACAGAGCCCTCGCTTTAGCCACAAGACACCTTTACCGATTCAGCCAAGATGCCCGCCCACCAAATATCGTCAGTCTGGGTAGTTAGATTATCTAAGTTGGGATAGATAGTGAAGAGGGATAGAAGAGTTAGGAGCATCCATCTTGGATAGAACACAAATTAATGATTGAAATGTGAAGTCGTCACACACATTGCATATTTGGATAGGGTGTAAGGATAGAGCATGTGGGAGAAAGTTGGGAAATTCGTCACTAACCTGCAGTGACATAACAAGATTTTTTCTTTCCTTTATATACCAATTGTCTGTGTCTACTATTGATTTAAGGTAAGTCAATTGTTCTTTTTCCCTCTTCCCTATTTATGTTAATGTGTTTGAATCTGAGATAGAAGGGACTTCTCACAGTTATAATTGGACTATAGAAGTGAAGGAATGAAAAATTTCAGATTCCTATTGAATGTAATTATTTTACAGTATTTGCTTTGAAAATCATTAATATGGAAATTTTGTTCACTAGATGACAAACATAATCATTGAATGAACATAAAAATGTTAAATTTATTATAACCTCTTATTGTAGAAAAAAAGAATATTACCAATGCATATGTGATTTTTCTTTTCTGGTAATGTGAAAAAGGTTACAAATACAACTACCTCGTAGGGTTAATAATTACACTACTCAATAGAAAAACTGTTATACTATTGTAATACAAGTTACAATTATATCTAGTTATTAAAAATCTGTAACTATGAAGACTGTTTACTCTACAAATATTTCTAGTTAAGTGTTATGAAAAATCTGGTGACTGAGGAGACTTTCCTTCTATTTTGAATTTTACAGTAAACTATCTTATAGAATTGAACTAATGGCATCATTGTTTTCTGCACAATCATTTATAAAATGTGTTGTGTTAAGAAAATTGTGTAGTACACAATTAATTTGCTGCATTCTACAGTGTATTTTAGAAAATGATTACTTTCAAATATATAATGGTGTCACAGGTCACTAATGCTCAAAGTGAACACTACAACAGTTTCTTGTAGTCCACCCTTCCAGGAGCCATTTAGGTTATTTCTCAGCCCTACATACAAGTAAAGAAATAAGTTTACAGCATTATACAAATATTTGTATTGTTAATATTGGCAGTTCCTATCACACATCTAACTCAATTTGAAATCTGCACTACTGACGTTAATTTAATTCCGTTGGTAACATTTCACAATTTTTAAATCATTTGATGCTCTTCAACTCAGTAACTTAATGTTATGCATCATTCAAGACTGGATTTATCTGTATGTAATGAGAACATAATCTTTGGAATAAATTCATAATCAAAATACAGTTCTCTGACTTTGACGCAATTGGTAATGACCACAGACAGTCATGAAGAAAATGAAAATATTATGCAGAAATAGGAATTAACAATGACGCAAACCACATTGTCGTAGACTGTACTAATGTTGATTTTATAAAGTATAGTAGAATACTTTTTGAGTATTTGTTAAGTTTTATTAGAAGTTAGTTAAAAAAACACATCAGCATTAGATGATTGTAAATGTAAAGGAAAAGCATATTGTTAATGAAGAAGAATTAATGCAGGTGTACGAATCATAAAATTCCATTCATAATTCTCTCACCTTATTGGTTCTTCAAAGATACTGAAGAGAGATTCAAAGTATTCATCTGATACATCATCCCTGTTAAAAGTTAATAACACGCTTCAAGGTATGAATATTTCAGAGTCCATATATCAGTTACAAAACATCAGATTAGCAACATCTAACAGAAAATAATGTTTTTATGATATGAGATGATAGAATATCATTTCTTGTAATGTTTGAAAAGTGATGTTAACATATATCCATAATTAATCAAATTGTATGTTAGCATTATGTACAGATTTAACATACAATTACACTATATGTACATAACAAAACATACACTATTTTGGTAAAGTACTGCAAAAAATAAATATTTATTTCATATGTCATTAACACTCAAAGAACTGTCATATGTAGACATATTAGTCTCTTTAATGTTTAGTAATTAATATATTTACAAGAATTATGTTTACACAACAATGAAACATAATATTTATGAACTTATTCATTCACCAAATAAAATGCTAAAGTAAAAAGAAAGCAGATAAGGATTATTTACTAAAACATTTAAATGCAGAAAGTAAAATCAGAATGCTGAAGATCATAAGTCTAAAATATGGGAGGAATAGATGTACAAATGCTTGAAAGTGAAGAATAATAGCAATATAAAACATTACTTGGCATTGAATAACATACATAGATTAAGGTAGAACTATAGTAATTCCAGGTATTTTTTACTTACATAGGATACAATAAAAAGTTTTAAAAAAATTCTAAGATAGAGAATATGCTGTGAAACATTTACTGTCATTGTTGAATAAAAACAATGAGTTCAGCCTGAATAAATTAGTGCGAACCTGCTGAAAAATTGGAAAATCACCTCTGAGTTTTGTACTTTATGAACTCCGTCATTCAAACATTGAAATTTATCACTAAATTTTAAAAATAATCACTTCACTACATAAAATTATAATTGCAATTATATTATTTATAATGAGGAATATTTCATAAAAATTAATGTAATTATATAAATACTTGCTAAAAAATTCAAATATTGTTTTCGAGGTTTATAATACTCACATTCCTTCATGATGGAAGCAAAGAATCAATGATAGTATAAGGACAAGAACTATCATGACCAGCATAGGCACAAGAATGGTAAAGACAAACTCACTGACATAACTGCGCTGAGGAACTTGGTTTTTAGAAGGTCGTGACCATATGCTATCAGACCCCAAACCATAAGAGGTATAGTAATCAATTATGTCAGGTTCATTTCGTGAAAAATGTTGCAATGTTGTCATGTCTTCTGTCATAACCTATTGGTCAAAAGAGTAATTCAGTAATCATTACTTTGCAAATACTATTTTATTTAATAAAAATAATAATAATTTTTTATTTTTAAAACTTCATTACTATTTTCTCCTTTTGCAACTGAATTTATTGCTTGTCTAATATTCTGTGTTCCCATGTAAATATGATTATTTTAATGGATTTAATAAACACTCAGCAGAGTTTGAACACTTGGGTATTTATTGACCGAGGATTTCATTTAATTAAAATATAGAAATTTACCAGATTTTTCTTGTAATGTATTAATAATTCAATTTTTGGTACAGCTTAATTACAACATATCAATTAGTTTAGGACTTAAGAAGATGATGTCTTACCAACTTAAAAGTACACCAATCAAGAGCAAAACCTTCTTCTCTGAAGAATCTATCGACAGACGTGCGTTTGAAATCTCTAGGACAACTTGTTAATTTCCATAATGGCTTCACTTCCTCTTGAAGCTCAATTAAATTCAATGAGAATTCAGCTTGGCTGCCCAACTTTAAAACCACTCTGTAATATATATATCTTAATATTATAATTAAAATACAAATAATGGCCAAAAGCAGAAATAAAAATAATTGATTTCATAGATTTATTGTAGCACATTTACTGTACTTGAGGAAATTAAAAACATCAGAATTTCTAGCCTGGAAATATAATATACTTTTTTAAAAGTGTAAGTAAACTATGTAGACAATATTCATATAATTCCAACTTTAAGCATTATATTGACAATATTTAAAGCATACCCTTCTCTTTCATTTGGGCTTAATGGCAGTCTGGCCCCAAGCTGAACTGCAGATTCAAGAAATGTAACATATAAATCACCTTTACTTTCAATCCATAAGTTATGGGTGAAAACCTCTAGTAAACGATTTCGCCGGCGTGTGTCAAACATATCTTCAACATTAAGATTGTCAATTTTTAATTGTACTTCATATTTGGCAGGACCTGTTTTTAATTAAAATTTAGCATGAATATTTTTAGCAAAATATACTGCTGTAGGAATGAGTAAAATAAGTTTTTATACATCACCTGTCTTGTCAAGAACATTTAAATTCAAAGTTTCATATCTTGTTTCATATGATTTGCGATTTAATCCAATAATATCTAGCTGAAAATGGAATACCAAATCTTCAATATAATTATTTATTTCACTTTAAAACAAATGTACTCTATAAAATTGTAAGCATCCATAGGATAAAGTACTTGCCGCTATGTTATCCTGATGCAATGGTGGAACACCGTACAAGTATCCTGTATGATTACTCTTTCTATGAGAGTAATGTATCCAAGAAGGAAGATCAGGTGAATTTTGAAGTGAAGATGAGTATGAAAATTTATTACTATTATCTGCAAATTATATAAGAATATAAAATAATATAATGCATTTCCTATTGATTTTAATAAGTAAATGGCTGATCATGTACCTTGTATAGTCCAGTTGAAAAATGATGGATTTATGGGTATTACAAATACCTCAGTAGAAATAATATCTGCTGCATTACATAATTTTAATAACATCAATACTTTGGTAAACAGAATTCTTAGTAACAATGAAGACATGTTGTTCTGAAACAATGTATATAAGCAATTTAGATAATTAAGAGGAAATAGAAAAAAAATGCTGATTAACATGCACTGAATTAATAAAATTCTTATCATTCAAAGTGTCAAATTTTATAACATGTGTAAAAAATTGATCAGCTAAAATCATGCCACTCATACTTAATAGAAAATGATAAGATACACATTAAATTGATTCTGTATTTTTCTTGTTTTAAGACTCGGAGGTTAATATATGCATATTTTTGGAGGCAATTAAAGTGATTTAGTAAATTGTTGGTGAGCCTGACCTTACAGGGTATATTTAATGGAAAGTGAAAGTAAAATAGTAAGAGGATCAGGTATTAAGTAGATATCCTATTTTCGATTTCCAATCAGGTCTTAATCAGTTTATAATTAATTGTTTTGGAACAGAAGAACCGCTTCCAATATAGGTGATGAAATTGGATTAAAGAATCAGAATGGAAAAGTCTCTACCAGACCAAGACTTGAACCAAGGACTTCAAATTAGTACTTGATGGTTCTTTGATCTGATCTATGAAAGTCAACTCCCCATCAGGTATGAGATTTCTCCATCCATTGAGCTCAGGCTCACCTACAATTTACTAAATCACATTCTCACAGTCTAATTATAGATCCAGCTCAGGTCTATGCAATGGATGGAGGATACTCATACCCGACCGGTAGTCGTTGACTCAAATGGTAGAGCCACAATGTACCAAGTGTAGGCCCTAGGTTCGATTTCACATCCTGTGTAGAGTTTTCCTTCTTGATCCTTCATTTCAAGACTGAGCTTCATTTTTGAAGCATTTCTTCTGTTTTTTCAACAAAAAATTATACACGTTGCACACACTATTGCATTCCATTTGTGTTGGGGAGATGGCTATGGGATAGGAATCGGGATACACGATGTCTCACATTTTTGCCATAATGTTCCATTTATCACATTTAAAATTATTTAATCTTTTTTTTACACAGCTGGGAACTGCAATAATAAATCAATTTCACAATGAGAATTTTTTTTCTCCACAAGAATGTCTCTCTATCTCGTTCCCCCAATTATTTATAACATTGATCCTGACTCTGGAAATACTTGAATGTATGGGACACTAAGTGCTTGTTTTAGGTTACAATGGTTTCAAGTTCCAGATTTTATTAAACCTTTTTTTAAAAACTCAGTGTTTGGTAAAGTCCTTTATTTCATGCACAGGACAATACCTAAATAAGCGGACTACTAGTAATTTGTTAAAAATTGAAAATTTGGTTTTAAAATTTTCAGCATGCCCTTGGCAGATTAACAACCAACATAAATTTCACAGGGTCGAGAAATAACAAAGCAGTTGGATTCACTGGCTCCTTATAAATACAACATCACATTTAGGAAATGACACTTTCCCATTTGTTGATGACGAAGAGGGCCAATGACCCATATGGAAAGCCAGAAAGCTGAGATAGATTTATAAAATTTTCTGTTACACACTAGAGCTGACTCTATACTATTATTTTTACAAACATTATATAAAGCAAAAAAAAAAAGATGATTTCGTTAATACAATTTTTTCTTTTGACTCAAATAGGGATATTTTTCTTCTAATCAAACTTTAGTTAAGTACAAGAAAGAAGGATTGAATTATTTTTAACCGACAGGTTACTTTGTATGTTAAAACAAATTTCCAATTGTCCTACAATAATATCTCCACATTACTAAAATTATCTACAAATTTGTCTTTCACCTTTCAGGAATAAGATAAAAGAAGAGGAAAGGTCGGAAGCTACGAATTGTAAGGTGTTCCTCGCATTTCGTAACGGGAGCTGCGTTAATTACATTTCTTACGCTAATGGTGACGCTGAAAAGGGCAAGAAGCCTGGTAGTTTTTACGGCTTCCCGGAAGGGAGTCACCAAACTGTCGTTCTGTTAACGACGCATCCAAGAAGCGAAAAGGACGAATTATTTCAGGATCCAATCAGAACTTAAATTTGAGGCAGTTGTTTATATTACTGAAAATTTGGTCACCGAGTCGTGAAATACGTTTAAAAATTGCTCTTCTGAGAACGGGAAAATTTGGAACATTAATAACATTTTGAATAGAACAAGTGTGTTTCCGGAAATAGAACCCGTTTCAGAGGATTAATGTGACGGCAGTCACACAATCGAGATTAAAACAAGATCATTGGGCCCGTGAACGTCCAATGATCACGACAGAACCCATAATCCAATCGAAATCTCTATACACGTTCAAGACTATTAATAATAAATTCTCCCGATATATTTACAGTCATAGAAATTTACCGGTTATATCCCACCAATAATGATCCAAAAATAAAATTTCATATGAGCCACAGTTCCGAGCATCTTAGATTATCTTATTTCTGATCATATTAATGCATAGCAAGTCTTGACGAATAAATTAACGAGAATTTAAATGTATATTATTTGTAAATTTTAAATTTGGTGTCGACCAAGAAGCACGAACGGTCTAATTAATAAACTTGATTGAGATTGTCTTATTATTGAAATAAACAATGCAGTAGTTGGGTCAATCCTAGCCAAGTGGTCCACGAAAAAGAAAATTTGTTCCCGCACCATATTTTTAATTTTTAATATTTTTATTTGTGCATTCCCTCACGTTTTGGCAGCACAGAACTAATTTAGTTTCATTTATATTGTGTCCATTTCAAAAATGGCGGCCGCTTTTGTTTGTAAGGCGCACGCCGTTTTTCGCTTTTACAGGTAATTACGAGTTTCTAAATTAACCACGACTGTGTTCACGTTTCCTTTTCAGATAAACTGCTTCGTGTTCAGCACATTCAGACCTAGAAGTTAAATTCATACTTTTTTTTTCTCCATGGATCTACAGCCCATTGAGGGCCTGGGCCTACCGAGTCGACTGCGTTTGGAGTGACACGTGGTCAGCGTATCGATCCTCCAACAGTCTCAATCCCGGTCTTCTCAACCATGACAACACAAACATCCAAGCCCATGCCAGGATTCGAACCCGTGACCTCTGGGTTGTGAGGCATCAACGTTAGCCACTACACCACAGGAGGTCGGCAAATTCATACTTACTAACCTAATATTATTCTTTTCATGTACTCAGTGTACCACGAATTTGTCGATTCCAAATTAAGAAAATTCCATTTTCGTAGGCTAATTTCCGCAATACGAAACGGTTTGCGAACATCAATAATTTCCGTGCTTTTACACATAATGCTTTAGTTACTCCACATAAATTATCATTGGTAACTGACGTTCGCTTTACAAATTACATCTCATTAAAAATGGGATATTTCAAATTTTCTCAATGTTTGATTCGCCATATCTCTGGGAACATAGATAAAAATCTTAAACTTGTTTGGATAATAGGACTTTATTAGTAGCAAAGTACGACATAAATTTGAACTTTGAGATTTAACTCAAAGATAGTATAAAAAATTGTTAAACGTAGCAAGAATTGCTCGACTTTCAAGTGTAGTATAAGTGGGTATATCAATATAATACTTCAAAATATTTAGACGTTTTAAACTAAGAAAACTATTTTAAGAACAGCATACAATATTATATAACAATTTGTGATTCTTCCACGATAATACTTATGTGAAAGTGATAAAAATACTTTTTTGATGTCCAGGAAAAAATAGTGTGTGTCATTGAAAGAAAACGGTACTGAACTCAAGTGGTTAGAATCTTGTAATTTAAATGAACTATTTTCTGAGTTTAAAAATAAGTACGCTAATATTAAAATTGAAAGAAAGTGGCGCGTCATTCTTTATTTTAATAAAGAAAAACAAATAACAGACTTTCATTTGTAAATGGATAAGGTAATTACATAGTGAGTAATTTTCTGTCCCGGACTGTCTCCCGCGACCGAAATGTTGTAAAACAGTGAGTGAATGTTTTACGTCGTTAAATTTGGGCAATGAAGTGCTAACCTTATAACTCGTAGTGTGTTTGAACAGGCCCGATGCTTAAACACATGAGAGGGCCTAGATTGACATGTTTTTGTGTGAGACTTCTCTTTCAGGTATTTCTCCCCAGATTAATTGCGAGCTAACCCCTGGAAATGTCTCGTACGATCCTTATTTTTTATTTTTCTCACATGCCGAGGCATGGAGGTGTATGTACTGGAGTCGAAGACCTTGGGCATACGGTACGAGTTGTCCGCTTATCCCATTGTATCAGTCGGCCAACAACATCCTAAGGCCTCGGGTACGATAAAAGCGGCGAGCGGCAGGAAGCTGGTAGTCAGAGCGGCACCGCTCACTTTAATGTTCCATTGCAATTCAATGGGTTCGCGGTTCCACTGGCTACGATAAGGGTAAGCGGCAGAGCGGTTCAACTTCCGCCGCTCACCTTACCGCTCACCCCAGACATTAATTTTTTGCCCCCGCTGAGCGGCAGGGACTATAAATAACTCTCGAGACCAACTGAATGCACAAAAAACAGGACGAGGCCACTGTAATTTCCGTTAGTAAAAATCATTTAATTTGTTTATTAAATGTTAAAAAAGGAAAGGAAGAAAATTAGTTTACTTTTTATATAAAAATATTACATTAATATTGAGCAATCCCTGATTCGAGAATATTAACAAATTAATACGCGAAGGAAGTGTTGATATAGTTATTTAAAATCATAAATTATTGATTAATTTTCGGAAGTAAATTACAACGTACGACTTTAAAAAACAACATTTTACAACAGACGCACTGTTCTTGAAGATGCATTATGACTTCAATATTATAGTATCGGCAAGAAAAAATATAGGTCTTGAAACGTTGGTACCCTCCAATAATTAATTATTCAAATGATTTATTATATTTAATAAGTATAGAAAACAAGACTTGTTTTCTTGTCTTATGAAAAAAATTATCAAATGAGTTTTTCCTGCCACGACTAGACTACGCCTATCTTCGGCTTGGAGTGATAAAACTAAGAGGGAATGTTAATAGTTACTTAAAATATTATTTGATTATTTATTTTACCTTCTCGTATATTCGAAAAACCTATTTTCATCATCTCTTAAGTTTCTAAAAAGATGGTGATACTCTCCGTAAAACTTTCTTCTATTTATGGGATGAACTCCAAACTTTCTCTTGCCTTTCGTTAAAATTCGTTCCCATAAAAGGCTCCTATTGTCACTGAGCAAGAGAAACTTTGCTACTTCACACGACGACTCCATGACGGGGAATGCAGGACGAGCCAGTGCGTTCTGTACTAAACAGGAGGCGATGCCGCTCAAGGGTTCTCTATCGTAGCCGGCATCGCTCACTACTCTGCCGCTCGGAGTCCCACCGCTCGCCGCTTTTATCGTGCCCGAGGCCTAACACTTGTGGAGAAACGGAGAAGGTAATACTGCGAACACCGGGTAGGATCCTTAAACTATAATCCGGGGACCATAGTCCGTCCTTGGATACCTACCTTCCTCACCTCCCTTTGCAATTCCCTTCCTATTCTATTAAAGGGGAGTTGCCCGTTTCGGGATCACCCTCTTGTAGCCTGTATACCAAAAAAAAAAGATTGTTAGGAAACTCAGAGGGGTTTTGAAAATTAGTAAAGACTGACGCCCTCCTACTTTTTTAAAAATTAAGTCTCTCACAGGACGAGAGGTGCATGCTTTCGCATCGTAGACGACGGCCGCATGGAAAATTTTCCCTCTGTTCCCACTGGATAAGTCGGCCAGCTGCCCTCCAAATTTTAACGAGTCATGGAGTAGGGTTGGTCGTGTCCTCACAACAATCCAATTTCTTGTTATTGCAAGTGCGTAGGAGTAACGTTCAACCTTACTGTTGTAGGTTCCTCCAGAGTAGGGTAGGATCCTTAAACTACAGCCAGGGGGTAGTAGTTAACCCTTGACTATCCCTTCCTGTGGTATTATATGGGAGAGCCACCAAAGCGTAAAACATTCACGTAGCCTTCCTTTCTAAAAGAAATGCTTGCATTGCCTTTCACTTACATAGAAGATACGATGTGTCTGATTAATGGCACCGTGTTGGTTTTTAAACCTGGGATTAGATTATGGGGAGTAACTTAGAATCGGTTGCAATCGTCATTGAACTACTAAGTATTCTTTCGTAAAGCTATTGAAGACATAAGCAACTTACTTATTGGATAATAAGTTTAAACGGCATAATAGTTGTGTTACTTTTCCCGCACTCTGGAAAGACATTTCAGAATCACTACACTGATATACCAATTAGGTGTCCGGGGAGCCTCAGGGTAATGTTTTAGGAGCCGTTCTGTATCTCCCCTCCTCACGACTGATCTTCCAGCAATTACTCTCACCAGAAACACCTAAACATATTACAAACTTGGCTAACCGAGTGGAAAATCAAAGCTAATTAGCCCAAATCAATACAGGTAGCATTTACATTAAACAGAAATGCTAAACGGTCGTCAATCAATCCAAGCGGATGTTACTAAATATTTGTGCATACATATCGAATGCTGGGAATAAAACTACGGCATGGTATTGATCCAAGAAAATCCCAGTTAAAAATGCCACAGTAGATATTATTGTATAAAGTCATTTGGAGGGCTGCTGTTATGGGGCTTGAAATGAATAGGAGGGGATATCATTATTATGACATGAATGAAGAATCGTTTACAATTTGATTAATATTATTTTAAAATATGAAGATTTTGAAAAATAATTTAATAAAGCGAACTGGAACATACTATTAAGGATTTTTAAGCGGACAGGAATGAAATATAGAGAAAGAAGGTAGTCAGCAGTAATTAGAATTGAAGGAGTTAGGATGCAGTCTGTCACCCATGCTCTTTAACTTATATAAAGAAGAGGCGATGAAGAAAGTTTAAACGGAATATGGAAAAGGAATCATACTGTAAGGAAAGAAATAAAAACCCTAAGGTTTGCCGACAATATTGTAGTATTAGGGGAGTCAGAATAAGACTTGTGAGGCAGCGACGCTGGTCAATAGACAACAGCTGGTAAGCAATGGATTCACATAGACTACAGGTATCCTGATTCAGGAACTCAATGATTATGTGAGCTCCAGGAATGCGGGCACTAAAACATGGATGAAGAAAAAATCATAAGGTCTATTGGACAAATAGTTTTAGCTTTGATTTTACTTCACCTTTCACTTTTTTTCCAGTATGTTTGTGGGTTACGTTTAGATTTCACTAAAATATTGGCATTGTGCAAGATTATTTCTGACTGCAAAGCTTTTTAAACGTATAACGAAGTCTCTTGACCTGATTGATGACTTATTCGGTGTAGTTCAGGTTTCTCTGTGCAGTCGCAAATATAAGGTGAATATGTAGTGATCTGAGTTCATCATCCTAATGTAGGTTGCGACGAGCATTATGTCAAATATAATCAAAGGTTAGAACAGGCAAGAAGGCTTTCGCGAAAAAGGGGAATTTATTTGCGGGGTAATATAAGTGTGAATATTAGGAAATCGTTGCTAAAAATGCTCCTATGGAACGTGGCGTTATATGGGTGCGAAACGTGGACGATAGGAGTTGAGGAAAGGAAAAGAATAGAATCTTTCGAAATGTGGTGCTATAGGCGAATGCTGAAAATTGGATGGGTGGATAGAATCACAAACGAGGAAGTTCTAAACAGAATAGATTAATAGGCCACGTTTTAAGGCACGAGGGTCTTGTAAAATTAGCATTAGAGGGAAGTGTGTGGGAGAGGCGAAGGGTGGAATACGATAAGCAAATTAAGGAGTATGTGGGATGTGGTAGATTATGTAGAAATGTTTAGGCTTGCGTAGAATAAGTTAGCATGGAGGGTTGCATCAGACCAGTCTTAGGAATGAATACCAGCTCATATAATCACAGAGTTCCTGAAACAGGATACCTGTAGTCTATGTGAATCCATTGCTTACCAGCTTACCAGATGTTGTCTAGTGACCAGCGTCCCAACTCACGGAATGGGGTATCAAATTCAATTTCTTGTTTGGTCATTGCTTCAACCTGTAACATTTATTTCATTGCAACTTACAAGTAACGAGAAAAATGATAGGCCATACAGTCTTATTCTGACTCCCCTAATACTACAATATTGTCGGCAGTTTAATAGCTTTGTCCAGAAATTCTGGAAGTTATAAGAGCAATATCAATGATTCATCGGCAGGTTTCTCATGATCAGATTCAAGGAGAATTGGTCAATTTTTCGTACTGTGAAGGCGGTTTTAAGTTCCAGATTGTTGACTGGTGCTTTTGCAACAAGAAAAAATTGGTCTGAGAAAGCAGAGGGTAGTCATGATTTTGGCAATAATATTGTTGACTTGAATTTTTCACCGTAATGGAGAACCCATATTATATCAGTACATGCGTTTGTGTGAGGTCCACATTAATGCCAGCGGTGATCATCACTTTCTTTTTCCATTTTGTTGTGTCAATTTAGTTAGCAAGAACGCAAATCTCTCGAGAAAGGACTACTTTTGTGCTTAATTTTTTGGTACACTATACACCATACACCTCAATAATTGATTCTACTTTGATGACAATTTGGATAATAATAACTGAAAGTTGCAAGTCGTGTTTTAAGACAATTGCACATATTATTCATTTTCTACAAAAATTGGCTGCTATTTTGTAGTGAGCCAGTATTCTTTTATGGAATATACATGATTAGGTGAGCCAATCTCCCGTTATACTTCATTAAGTGTTTCTTGACATACCTTGGATATTTAGGTGAAAAATGTAGTTGATCTTTTTATATCACAATGGGAGATTTTGATGGGGGGAAGAGCCCGTTGGAAAAATAAAAGTGTCTGTACGAGACGTTCACCGGACAGAATTCTGGGCTGCGACTAGTAACATGATGTTTAAAATTAACTCCAGCTCTAAACACTTGCGTTTTATTCTGGCACTTTTTTATTAGCTCGCAGGAAATATTAGGATCTTCGGAGTCATTAAGTTTATTTTTAATATAGTCGACTGAAATTGAAATATTTGTATTTACTTTTGTTACATACTCTTCTACGGGCCTCGGGAACGTCATCCAAATCTTACCTTGCTAAGGCACGGCTCAGTTCTATGGCTTCAACGGAGAGGAAGACAAAATATTTGTTTCCATGGCTTCTTCATCTACTATTCTTGGCCGAAAGTAGCAATAGTACAATTGTTACGCTTTAGTAAAACTTCTGTCTTTGGTTTCACATTCCTCGGACCCCAAGTCAAGCCAGGGAGGATTTTCCGAGCATAAGGTGATGCCCAATATCATTACGGAACGCTCAAATGGCGATGGAAATCAGAAGCAATTTATTGCAATTAAAAATCAGAAATATACATTTTCTATGAGCTAATATGCTGACATAGGAATAAGCGATCCAGTTTCATTATATGACGGGATTGAGGACCGCTTCAGCGAATGGACCTCAAGTTAATGATTTAAATCACTGGATGTAAGCCTCCTCACCCATCTGCTGTCTTCAGGTGGATTGGTTAGAGTTTCGTTAATAACCTTCTGTTTGTTTTGTTCGCCAGGACTGGCTGCAGCAGAGGGTTAATAATAGTGTCCAAGATTGGTGAGGTGCTTAACGCTTCTTTCATGTATAAACTTAATGCCTAAATCTTCATGTATTTGAAATGCACCAGGGGGCGTCGACGATATCTCCAAGGATTTTTTAACAATGTGATTTTTTCCGGTTTAATTAATTGTCAAGATGCATTCCTAGATATCGAATGGTTGTTGCTTCTGGTATTCGTTAGTTGCTGATGAAGACTGGAGGGCATTTTTTTTCTCAAAGTGATAGTAACGTTTATCTTGATTTTCCTCTTTTCTAACCATTCTTGTATTAAGTTTAGGTGATTTCGTAAGTGTGATGATTCTATTTCTGGATCTGTATGATTTGCGTTTGAATTGTAACACCAACAAATGTTCCAACTACCGTGGTTGTCGTCGTTGAAAAATTTGATGTGAACAGCAAATACAAGAACGGACCAAGAACGCTGCCTTGTGGTACTCCCGAAAATATAGGAAAGAATTCAGATGTTTCTGCATTGAAGTATCGCTCAGTTAAATATGTTTTTATTGAGGAATAATATTGTACAGGTAGGAAGCTTTTGACTTTGAAGAGTAGTCAATCGCGCCAAACTTTATCAAACGCTTGTCTGACTTTCAAAGAAAATGACTTAAGCCACCAACAACGCTCCATTTATATCACGGGAATGAAAAAAAAAACGTTTTCTTCAGCACTCAATATTATATGGTAATTTTTTAGGTAAAGAGTTAGTTTTAATACCTTCAGAAAATAAATATTAACGTAATCCATTAAGAATCATTAAGGATTTTGAGTAGGGAGCTTCTTGTTAACATATTAGAGATTACATATTAAAATTAGATTTCCTGCTGTAATGATAGTACAATAACTGACAGCAAATACCACTGATATATTTTCTTTTCGCAATTGCAAGATGTTCTCGATGTACATCGTAATGAAAAATAAATGGTGATTGCCAATTTATTTCCGTTTGTGGCAATACTCGACACAATATGATTATAAAAATTCCCAATTGGCGACAACCAGGCGGGAATAACAACTAAGCCCGACGGAAATAACAAGCAGCGAACCTGGCGTGTGATATTCGCAGTGTATGTAGAAAAACCGCGGGTAAAGCTGGACATTTGATTGGGGTTCGGGATCATGTGGTCCGCCATCTTGGGAGTTGATCTGGAGAGGTGAAGAGGCAGAAAAAAGTCAGTCGGAAATGGGAATTGGAAGTAGGAATGTGGAGAAGAAATGAGAGAGAGGGTGTAGTAGGAAAAGAATCTAGGAAGGAGAAGAAAGCCAATTGGGAAATAATGTCGGAAGAAGATGTTTGAGAGTAGAGTGTGTGGTAGTTGGGCCACGGCGGCTAAGAGTCCGGTCATAGGATTAGAGATGTCAGCTGCAGGTGGAAGTCCATTCACCTAATTCCCTGGAACCGAGGAAGGAAGACGGCAGGGTGCAACAAGATCTACATAATCCCGGTACGAGAATTCTCGGAAAGGACCCCAGGTACGGACGTGAACTCCAGGAGCAGCAACCTAATTACTTGTGCTGGCGGAGGAAGGATGAAGCAGCCACCTCACCAAAGACGCAGGTGTGTTGGTGCCAATATAAAAAAAAATCTTAATGATGATTTTACCGGTGCACGATAAGCCCACACAAAAAATGACCCTTAAGTAGGTAGAGTCTTTGTGAATGCATTGAGCTGCTGTGGCAATTTTAATGGACCCTTAAAGTTGAATTTACATAAATTTGTCTTAATAAATTAATTTGTTTTGATATTAAATTTTTTTCCTTTTTTAAAATACAAAATTAAATCCCCACGACCATTATAACGTAATGGAATAGTTCGTGTATAATCGTGACTCACTGCATACAGTGTGCAAGACCGCGACATCTCTTTAGCATCGAGCTTTACTAGCTTCTTAGAATCTGGAATAACGTCAACCTAGCACGCTGTTCTGAAAATCTTAAATGACGTTTGAGATAATGATTCACGTTTCTGAAATTTGTTTTCGGCAAATCGTTGACCTGCTGATAACTTATAAGCACGTTTCCTCGTCGTCGATAATTACATTCACTATTGCCTTTAATGATACTCCCATAATTGATTTTTATATCCGTTATTTTAGGATATTACCCATTTGAGATACTTTTAAGTTATTTTAAAATAGTTGCCTTTTTTTCATCGTCCCTGTTTCACTCATAAGAGAAAAGTAAGAACTTGCCAAATTGTTTCTGGAATCTGAACGTATCCACTTAATATGCGCATTGAAATAATCGTGACCAGGGAGAGAGGATCGTCGTTTTTCGCTGTTTCACAGCGTAATGTTTTCAGAGTTCTTGCGATGCCATCTGATATCCTAGAACGCCTGAACAGAATTAGCATATCGATCGCGCTCCATTTATTCTTAGTTGCCTCTACCACCGCGATGAGATTAAAATGCTGACTCCCGAGGAATTGAAACCCAGGCCTATAAAATACAAGCCTGCCATCTCTCGTATAACTACAATAATAACCATCCGCATTAACCATGACTAATCCAGTGATGGGCAAACTACGGCCCGCGGCCCAAATGCGACCCACTGTAATGTTCTATACGGCCCACATAGTAAATGGCTACACATGCAAGTTATGCATGTTGTAGCATAAAATATTGCTAAAAGTAACAAAGCCCTGTCTGTTTGTTAAACGCTGCAAGCTCAAAGTTTGCGATATTTTAATCCTGACAAAAGAAAAGATTTTCAAACAATAAGCTTATCTCGGAAAACAGCGATAGATTAAAAAAATATTATCACGGTTGGAATCAAAGATTGACCAATTTAAATTCTCCTCAATTACTATGGATGAAAGCTGTGATATAAATGACACTGCACAGTTGCTATTATTTGTAAGAGGTGTTGATGAAAAATTCTGTATTACAGAGGAGCTAGCGTTGAAGGAACATAGAGCAGGGTCATATTTTTTTTATGAATTAATGAAAGAATTTCAACTTTTAAAGTACCTATAAATAGCGTACGTAATATAACAATAGATAGAACGAGAAAAATCACGGGAAAAATAACCAGATAAAAAAGTTATATACAAATGTTAAGTAAAATGTACAAAATTATTGATTAAAGTCCAAAAATATAACGGATATTGTAATTTCGTATAAGTTGCTAACGACTTCTTTGTTTATGCAACTATAAATAAATTAATAAAGGTTTCAAAGATAATAACCATGGTAAAATAAAAGGGTACAAATGTTATTATAAAAAAGACAAAATAAAACGATCTATATATAAATGTAAACTTTTAGTATATATTCTTTTAAGTACATTTAAGGTTAGCACTAAAAATATAAATTTTAAGAAAAAAGGTACAAAATTGTTAATTTAAAGTCCAAAAATGTTACGGATATTGTAATTTCGTATAAGTCGCTAATGACTTTTTTGTTTATGCGACTATAAATAAATTAATAAAAATTTCAAGGATAATAACCACGGTAAAATATAAGGGTGCAAATGTTATAAAAATCGACCAAAAAACCAATTTATATAAAAAATTAAAATTTTTAGTATTCTTTTAAGTACATTTAAGGTTAGCACTGAAAATATAAATGTTAAGTAAAAATGTACAAAATTGTTAATTTAAAGTCCAAAAATGTAACGGATATTGTAATTTCGTATAAGTCGCTAATGACTTTTTTGTTTATGCGACTATAAATAAATTAATAAAAAATGTTATAATTTTACATTTCTTCAACCATCAAGACGCCCTGTGTAAATATGCTTTGGATGTGAAACCTGTGGTTTTTTTTTTGTTATCGTGAAGATGATTAATACTTTTCGATCTCGAGGGTTTTCTCACACACACAATGGCGGGAGTTTCTAGAATCCATGCAGTCTGAGTACTCTGATATATTGTACTACTCGAAAGTAAGGTGGCTTAGCGCAGGACGCGTCTTCAAGCGACTTTGACAGCTGAAGGACGAAATAGTGACATTCTTCCTTGAGAAACAGGAGTCTATATACTGCATGCCATTCGGACATTACATTTGTTACGGATCGTTTCTGCCACAAAAACAAGTTGAATGTCAAGATGCAAGACAAAAATTAATTTATGGATTATATCTGGGGCCGTCTCAAAGGATTTAAACTATTCGCGAATCACCTTGCTAATTCTCGAGGTTGAATTCAATAGCCCCAGAGCTGCAGGTAAAGCTTACAGTTACGAAGATAGTTTGAGGAGACTCCATGGTGAATTTGAACCAAGAATTGAGGACTTCAGTGGCATTAAAAAAAGACTTTGAAATAATCAGTATGGATTTTAGTGTGAACTGTGAAACTGATCTTGCAACTTGAAATTATTGTATTACAAAGTAACACTCAACTCAAGCAGCTGTTTCTTAATGTTTAAAAATTAGATTTCAAGTCTTCGTCGAAATTCTCTTTCCAGAACCTTATATCCCAAGCCCAGAAAGTTACTGCTAGTTTGCGTCATCATAATATGTGAACAGGTGTTTTCTACAACGAAACTTTGACAGAGTTGCCTTACAGACAGACTTGCAGATGAGGATTTAACTTCTCTTCTAAGAATAAGCGCACACCAGTTCGAACCAAATTATGAAAAACTTTTAGAAATGCAGTCACAGTTTCATTCATCACATTCTCCTTCATAATCTTGCAGTCATTAATAGGGTTTAGTATCACAAAAAATTCAAGTACTTCGTAAAATATATCATTGTTATTTTTATAAAAAATTATATTGGCCCGCTGAAGTTTTTTTTCCTTTACTGTGGCCCCCTCTTTAAAAAGTTTGCCCATCACATGGGGGAGTAGAATAAAATCTTCTAATTGGAAACGGCCTCTACTCACCTCTGTTATAAATTTAGCCAGAAATGAAGTCGATGTTATGATTTATAAGACGTTACTATAAATGTAGCGATATATTTTTATTAACTATATTTCTCATAAGCCGAGACACCTTCGCCTATTCTGGGAGGTTTATGTATTGGGGTCGAAGATCTTGGGCATTAGGCAAGAGTTGTTCGCTGATCTCATTGGAACAGTCGGCAAACTGTCTCTTAAAAATGGTGGAGACACGGAGAAGGGAATGCTGCGACCCCACAGCGAACTCGTCTCCCGTCATTCGGAAGGGCGTGACCGACCTACCTGATGCAGGTTTTCTAGGGTTTACCGTGCATCTCTTTAGGTGAAACACCAGGTAGGATCCTTAAACTTTAGCCCGGGGGCCCAAGTCAACCCTTGGCTACCTTGCTCTACCTTCCGCATTTCCCCTTTTCAATTCCCTTCCTGTGCTATTAAAGGGGAGTTGCCTGTTTCAGGATCACCCTCATGTAGCCTGTTACCCCCAAAAAAAGAACCTGAACCCTAGAAACGTCCTTACTATTTTTCGGAAAATATTGCAAGAGTTTATATCAAGTTACATAGCTAGGTGAAGTAAAACATTTTGGAAACTTCTTCATTTATTTTGAAATCTAATTAATTCAAAGATAAAGGTAAGGTAGGAAAACAACTAAAATCATTAGATTCAACTGAAAAAAATACAAAATAGTATTTTTCTTGTAAAAGTTAATTACACTTTCCGCATCTCCCTATCTATGATATTAAAAGAGGAGTTGCCTGTTCCCCCCCCCCCCAAAAAAAAAAAAAATTAATAACTGTTGTGCTTTCTGGCAAATCCTTGGACTTGTCTGTAAATTTCCTTCTCTACGTAGCCTCAGTTCACTTTCACGTCGTCTGGCAGCAACACTCTTCTTCTTATACGACGTCGCACTGCATTCACGTGTCCTTCCATGATGTGCCATAAACAATTTTTCCTTAGGGTGGGTTTACAAGATGTCAGTTGACTGCCTTCTCTCTCGCACTGTGTAAACATCCTCACGACAGTCAGTAAGATGAAGACCACCAGCTGGAGTCGTTAAAATTTAAAGGCGTGTATGAAGCAGAAGAAATTATGTGGTATTTTTAACATAAACATTACAACTACAAGGTTTTCAGATATGACGCAACCAAACAAATTCATGGTTACTAGATAAAACTAGAGACAGAATTGGACATTAGAAATATTCTATCTCCTTCGAAACTTCATATTTGGCGATGATGCTTATCTCATAAGTGTCTTCTTATATATATGGTCAACATTCCCCGATTTGAGGTCTCTTCATCTTCAAATGCCACTTTATTTATAGACGTCGGTGAGACTCCTTATATATTTCTTTTAGATAAGCACAGGGCCGGATTTACGTACAAGAAAAACAAGCTATAACTTTAGGGACCCCAGCCTCGACCCTCCCCTCCCCCCAAAAAAAAATTGTCCAAGAGCAAAATAAAATCACACATACTCAGCAATCCTTATTGGAAGTTGCTTTTAAGTATAAGGCTTGCAAATGCTCCGGTGAAACATCTTTGCCCCAGCAGAAGAGGGTAAAAATTGAAATTACAAGAATAATGAGACAATATATACATCAGCATGATGTGTATATAAAGCGACAAAACACGTTGTCAGATGCCTTCAGTGACTGCTCTGGAAAAGGCAAGAAAATAATTTTGGATCAAAGGTAAAAATTCCCCCCAGATTCATCATACGTAAAAATTTCCCATCCGATTACATATAGTTTTTATAAAATGATTAAAATTAAAAATGCATACGAATTTCCCAAACATACAATTCTGATAAGTTTATTATTTATTTATTTCTCAAAAAAGAGGAATTTTATTACAAGTAATATAAGTGTGAATATTAAGAAATCGTTGTTAAAAATGTTCGTATGGAGCGTGGCGTTATATGAGTGCGAAACGTGGACAGTAGGAGTTGTAGAAAGGAAAAGAATAGAAACTTTAGAAATGTGGCGCTGTAGGAGAATTCTGAAAATCAGATGAGTGGATAGAATCACAAACGAGGAAGTTCTAAACAGAATAAGGGAAAAGCGAAGAGTATGGAGGACGTTGACCAAAAGAAGGGATATATTAATAGGCCACGTTTTAGGGCACGATGGTCTTGTAAAATTAGCATTAGAGGGATGTTTGTGGGAGAGGACAAGGGTGGAATACGATAAGCAAATTAGGGAGTATGTGGGTGTGATGGATTATGTAGAAATGTTCAGGCTTGCGTAGAATAAGTTAGCATGGAGGATTGCATTAGGCCAGTCTTAGAACTGAATACTACAACATCTGTCTACTTTTCATTTTTTATTTCTTCTTCAATATCACAATTCAGAAATTTCACAGCGTTTATTCTCCCTCTTTCTTAATTTCCATACTTCTGGTTCAAAATCTTCCGTTTTCTAGTTTCATTTGCTTTTCAGTAGGGCTCTTTTAATAGTGAATGCTGCAATGACTATTGCAGCCATCATTCATTAAGTTCAATGTAGTTGAACTGATCGTCTTTTGTTATTTTTTGTTCGGCTCTGGGTTTATTTAAAATTTACAAACGTCATTTTATTACAATGAAGGCGATTAATCTCAGAAAAATAAATCGACACCGCTGACACGTCGTTGGAAAGAACTAAACCGGATTGCAGAATGTGAATTGTTGAGTCTTTGTAAATATTATATAATGTACAACACAACATAAACTGCTGCGTTATGGTCCAATGTTTCTGGAGAGAAGAGGTAGCACTTTTTTTAGACAGGCTATGTCAGGGTTATCCGCTTTTATGACTTCCCCCTATAATAGCAAAGGAAATGATGGAAAAGGGACGATTTGAAAGGTCGAATAAGGTATGACTCCCGGTCCTACCTGGTGATTCATCTAAACGTGATGCCTCGATAAAAATGGGAACAGGAAGCAACCCTTATAGTATGCCAAAGGTCTGTGAGCCCGATAAATGCACCCCTCAAACTACTCAAGGTCGTCTCAGCTTGTGGGGGACTTAATTTAAAATCCTTGGCCTGTGGCCTATAAATTGCTTAATTACTATTAACCAATAAGATATCCTTAAGTTCTACAGGGGAGAGAAGATATACAATTCAACCTGATGTATAATATTGTAAATACTGATAATGTCTTATACTAAGGAATTAGTTATTAGCAATGTATTATCTGTGTTAAGGTATTTACCAAGATACACTCAAGTCCATGATTCTTCAAACACATAACATGCCATAAAATCAATTCCTGATTGTCAACGAACGTTTTATTTTTTGAATGAGCAACTAGAACAGCTTCTTCCGTTTTAATATTTTATGTATACTACTTTATATGTATACTAGTGATTTTTATCCTTTGGACCCCAACTGTTAATTTTGTAATGGAATGTTAAACATCTACGTCCTCTGGCCTAAACATACTGAACATTTAATTTTAAGGGTTGGGATGCCTCCCAGCAAAGGTCAACAGGCGAGTGAAGCTCGCATGGAATGCATTTGGATTCCGTACAAATAAACCATTGAAAATGAGAATATGAAGGTTTATTAAACGCACCAGAGAGATTCAGTTACCGAATTAAAATTAATCAAATCAAAGTAAATAGTAATTATTTTTTGAAGGGCAACGAAAATATTGTACAAGGACTAAATGGTTCTGTTTAGTGTTGGATCAAATATAACGCGTGACGACCGAAGGTTGGACACGTTGTAAATATACTAGATAGCAAGTTGTAAGACAATGATAAAGAGAGCGTGGAAGTTAGATCGATAAATAGGGTGGGGCAGAAACTAACTAGTGTGGCGAGCAATCCGTGAAGCAGAAAATCACAAAAGTAATAGAAATGTAAGAATATGGGCATCAAAAAGTGTTATAACCGTAATTTACTCTGAACCATTAAAAATAATTGCTACCAGTTTGGTATTATTTTGGGACACATTCAATTAGATTAAAAACTAGAGAAATGTCGAAAAGCCCATTAATTACAGACAATATATGCTCAGCAAACGGTTATCTTACAAATAACAAAATTTTTGCTTGCTTTAATTTGGTTATTCTTGGTATTTTTTTCATTTTCATTTTCTGCTTAGAACTTCCTCGTTAGTGATTATATCCATCCATCTCATTTTCAGAATTCTCCTATAGCACCATACTACAATGGCTTCTATTCTTTTCCTTTCTGCAACTCCCACCGTCCACGTTTCGCGCCCATATAACGCCACACTCTATATGAACAATTTTAATAATTATTTCCTAATATTCATATTAGCCGTAAGTAAAATCCTCATTTTTACGAAAGCCATCCTTGTCCTATCCTAATCTTTATATACTACTATACTTCCACCATGCTTAGTTATTATGCCGCCTTCCTTCAAAATATCTCTTCCTAATCTACCACCCTTTATTATTCCATTCACCATACTACACTCCATTGCCATGGTTTTGCCTTTATTAATCCTCATATTGAACTCTTCCACCAGAACCACGTTCATGCCATTTATTGTGGTTTCCACGTCTTCGTCTGACGTACCGCAATTAATACTACAATATCATCGGCTAAGCCTAGGGTTTTTATTTCTTCTCCTTGCAGTATGATTCCTTTTCCAAAATCTGTTTTAACTTTCTACATCGCCTGTTCTATTTATAAGTTAAAGAGCATGGGCGACAGACTTCATCCTTGTCTTACTCCTTTCTTGCCCTTCAATTCTAAATACAGGTGACTGCCTTCTGTAGAGTATCAAGTTAAGTGTTCCGTTGTGTATACTTATAGACCTAACCTATAATAGTAAGACAACACGGATTAGTTCTGATACTAAAATGAAAAATAGACGAAAATAATGTCATTGTGAGTTAATGTAAGGGAGTTGTGTGATAAATTAGATGGCAGCACTACTTTTTTCCTCTTTTTAGTTCAACTTTTAGCAGACGTCGAGTGTAATTTCAAGAAATTACATCCACCAGCTATTTAAATTGATTGCGGTACGTCAATAGTTAGAAGTGAAGATAAGAAATATCAAGTAGTGATAATATTCTTCGTAAAAGACGTCGTTGTGCTGACCGAAATTAATTCCAGGATCGTAAATGTGTGAGATAAATATTCTTCCTTAATTTTGACATTTATGAAATGGAAACCAAGTTTAAATGTGGCCGTGAAAGCGATTCAGATGATTCGCGTGAAGTACCTAAAATCTTCGGAGACATGGAAAACGTGATTTCGGAAGATGGTCGTACGAGGGAGCGCGAAATGCTAAATACAGTAAGCGTCGGCAAGAGGAATGAAAAAGCTACCCATGTTACTTATTGCAAATCAAAAATGCATTGGGACGTGTTTTACGAAAAATCAGGGGGCAGTCTATGTCGATAAGTGACAATGGGTGAAACAGATTCTCCATTACACCCCAAACACTAAACAAATCCATGCAGTGGATAAAAGCTGCGATGAATGCGCAGTCGGAGTCGTCGGCGAGAAAAGTAAAACAATCATCACTATTTATAATAGCCCTGAGTAACGCTCTTCGTGAAACGCTCGGCGAACAAAGGAAACGCTGGGCTTTAGCTTCGTCAAAGAAACTACGTTGCAAAGAGTACCCTTCAAAGCAGTTTTCCATATTAAAAATAACCTTCCATTACTTAATGTTCACTATTTAGTTTAAGGTGACTGAAGTACATCTGGAAAGTTATAGATTTCCATAAATTATAATAATATGCTTACTTAATATTTATTGTTTTATTTAAAGTGGTTGATGGCTAGTGTTGCTTAATACTTCTATAACCGTAACATATTGAAGAAAACGCACGACAACTTTTTGGGCCATCGAAAGAGGTATCAACCGTTTTCTTCCGTAGTTTCAATTCAATAGTTTCTCAATCTATTTTAGATTGATGACCCGGTAGAAAGAAGAAGACCCATGGTTAAGGCAGCATGCTTCTGAGTTATATACCTGGAATTGCACAAACACACTGCAAGTTTTAATGTGTTCTAAGGTTTCCCATAAGCGTTCCTAAACCACTCACAGAATTCCCGGGCATAGCCGGGTAACCAGCTAGAAACACAATATTCCTTATTAGAGAAATGCACATGGTCACACAAGCGACTGTGAAGCGCCGGAACGCCGGGCTTATTCCTGAAATTTAGCTCCTTGTCCAGAAAACTCAAAAATTTCCTCGCTTGCTCAATCAGGAGGGTAACTCTCAAATTAAACTTTTCGGGCGCATGATCATTGACATTTATTAGAACAGCTGCAAAATTTAGCTTGTAAACAGCTGTTCAACGCACTTTCAGCCCAGTGTAATGGTAAAACACAACGAAATACTGAATTTGGCTGTACAAAATCTAAGGTAGTCGGCTTTAGAGAAATTGAAGAATGGTGTAGCCTGGGTAAAATTACCTAGACAGTTTGGCGCCGGTCTGGGTTTTCTAAAATCGTCGAGATTCCGGGACACCTGGCTGAGACCAAAACTGGTATTTTCCCCAAACATCAGTAGTAAGTGGAGTGGATGCCTCCTCTCAAAGTATAAAGATAAATGCTTTTTATTAGAGAGGATTTCGTCCCCGCCACCGAAGACAATTAACTAATGAAGCGGTGTAAAGTATTAAAAACGGAGGCAAATTGATTTTCATGTATTAATAATTTGACAATTGGGCTGTATGACTTTGTGGCACGGAGAGAGTGTATGTTTAGTAGAAGCAGGATTGAGAGACTATTTCAATCTGCGGAGTGGTCTTGAATAGGCTGATACAGGGGGGATTGCTTTCTCTTGATCGTGATGAGTAAGGTGTTCATTTTCCAACAAGGAAGGTTAATGGAGTCGGTTGGGACCGGCACGTAATCTGAGGACGAGCGGCGAATTCCAAGCAGAGCAGAATACCGGAAATTTCCTTGAACCGCTAATTCCGATTGGGGTTATTTCTAAATCTGCTGCTATTAGATGGTGCAAAATACGACCCCAGAATAGATTTTTTTTGTTTTTAAGTGTTAATTGAACAGTATCATTTTATAAATGTAAATATAATGTTTTCCGTGAATTTCCTTATCTAAACCAAATTAAACCCTACATATTTATTTCCCCGGTCTCGAGAATTTCCGATAATTCATGCCAAAAATACTAAATTGATGCAAGTAGGCAATGAACTCTCACAGTCTAATATAAAAAATATATTTACACTGTCAGCTACGGTAATTTTTTTAAGGGGAGTACCTTTTTCTCACTGAAAATTTCACATCCTATTTCTAACCTGTTGGTGAGTGGAAGAAGAATAAATTATTTATTATCGAGAATAACAAAGGTTGTAAGATTGGGAAGGTATTTTTTGAAGGAAGTTAAGGAATTCTGGTACTTGGTCAGAATAACAACTAGGAATGGTAGAAGTATAGTAGTTACAGGATAACACAGGCAAAGAAGGCTTTCGTGGAAAAGAGAAATTTACTCATAATATAAGTGTGAACATTAGGAAATCATTGCTAAAAATGTTCTTATGGAGTGTGGTCTTATATAGTCGTGAAACGTGACGGCAGGAGTTGCAGAAAAGAAAAGAATAGAAGCCATTGAAATAGGGTGCTATTGGAGAATTCTGAAAATCATATGGGTGGATAGAATCACTATCGAGGAAGTTCTAAGCAGAATATGGGAAGAGCGAACAATATGAAGGACATTGACCAAGAGAAGGGATAGATTAATAGGCCATGTTTTGAGACAAGAGGGTCTTGTAAAATTAGTATTAGAGGAAAGTATGTGGGGTAAAAACAAAAGAGAGAGGCTAAACTGATTAGAATGGATGTGGGATGTGTTTGTTATGCGGAAATGAAAAGGCTTGCATCAGACCAGTCTTAGAACAGAATACTACCACAACAACAATCAAGATGAATTACAATTTTTTTATATTTTTTGATCAATAATACATTTATTGTAGATAAAAAATATATATTATAACAATGGTAGGATAGGGTCCTCAGATTTATTAATAAATCATTACCTTTCCTATCTAGTGATATTTCCTATTCTTGTAGTATTACTAATTAATTTAGTTTCCTTATTTAATGAATTAACGTCTGATATTAAAATATTTAAATGAAATAATTTTACGAAAGTTTTATCAGAGTTTTTATTTTTAATTTAATTTAACATATTATAAAGCAGCTATTTTTACATATAAAGAGATGTCTGCAGCAGCACACAAGTCTTGTGTTAACTGTGGCTAAATTAGAGTTTCAGTGTTGCCCCGGACCTCCCTATATATAAAAATAGCTGTTCCATGATATGTTAAATATAAACAACTGATTGCATGTCACGGTGCAAGGGTACTAAAGGCTTTCCCGAAGAATAAAAAAAAGCAGTTAGAAAAACTGAAAAGTTTGGTGCTTATTTTAGTAAAAGAAGAGACGTGAAATATTTTAAAATTGTATTTTTAATTTTTATTCTGTAATTTATCTTTATTCTTTTAATTTATCAACAATTTATCTTTGTACTTTAATTTAATCAATACTGCAATCGGGGAAATCCCCTCCTGTAGTAATAATAAATACATACATACAACAATAATCTGATTGTGAAAGAACCTGAAGAAGGTGGGAAAATGCACCGAAACATCGTTTAATCAGAGATATTATTTCTTTTAAATTTCATTTCCCGTTATCTTGAGAGAACGGATGAGATTAGGCTTGAAACGTGATTAACACGAACAGAGTTGGAAAGTGCAGCGCGTGGGACAAGAAGCGGTGGCTTGCATAATACGCTGCAGGCCTCAAAGCGTGCTTCGTTATCTTCAAACAGGCCTTCGGTATTGATTGGTCGTTTAGGGAAGCAGCGTTATGCGGCGCACTGGGTGAATAATGCGTTCTAAAATAATTCCGCCCTCCTTTGTCAATCCCTCCATCGATAGAGACCGCCACGCGTCTCAGACTTGAGGGAAACGGACAAAACTGGAGCCAATATATTAATACGCTTTTACGTCACAGACTCTCAAAGCAACGACATTTGTTTGCAGTTTCCGAAGAGATGAATTCTAAATTGTAAAATCAAAATTAGTTTTCCGGTGAACGCCAACGCGGCCCCCAGCCATCCATAATTTTGCGCAATATATTGACGGCACGACACACACGATCAATATTAACGCCTAATAAGGTTGACTCAATATATTGTGCAACATTTCAAGTTCTGAATACACTCATGAAAATTTGTTCGGTGAACTAGGAATATGTGTACATTTCCTTGAATGGACGCTATATTTATTGATAGTTTTACTTGAAATTAAAAAAGGGGACAACAAAATTTCTTCAAAACTACATAATGTTGGTTCTATTACGTCATCCATTCCACCACCGCTATTATTTTCTAAAGTTACTGCGTAAAGAATTTAATTTTTTCACTTGAAACTTCTCTCTATATATGTAAAGCAACCGATCTTATTGTTCAATTGTCATAATCTACAAAGTTGGTACAGGGTGAGGACGGTAACTGTTTCAAACTGTACGTGGTGACTTGGGGGGGGGGGGACACTGAGACAAGAAATACGATATAGGACACTTAGGGTCCAAACGGACGAAGGGTAAACGCCCCAAAATGGAACAGAAAGTTTCCATTACGTCACATGCGCTCCGCACCACTTGTCCCTGTGGTGGGTCCATACCAGGCGCGTGAGTACGAATAATCAAGGGTTAACGTGTTATTCATGCTGTCTGTGTACCTCTGTGCCTGCAAATGAACGTTTAGTGTGAGTGGTCCAAGATTCATGTCGGAGTTTCGTCAATTTTTGTTTTTTTGCAGTGTTTGAATTCCTGTTGTTTTCATTTCTTGTTGAGGGCGTAATGTAAATTGTAAATTTGTATTATTAATTAATTTAAGAAGTAAGCGATGTAATTATTAGCAGTACTGTAATTCCTTGTTTAGAAATCTTTCCAATTTCCCTGTCAGCCTCATGATGATGAATAATTAATACAATCTTGTCAATAAAAATACAAACTAAACAAAACGCCCGTGTTTCTTAACTACTATTTTAAAAAAATAAACCTGAAAGTATGAGAAGCCATTATCCCTTGATCTTTCGTACTCATGTGTCTGGTATGGACCCACCACAGGGACAAGTGGTGCGGAGCGGATGTGACGTCGTGGAAACTTATGGAATAATTTTAGGGTGTTTCCTGTCCGTTTGGACCATAAGTGTCTTGTATCGAATTACTTGTCTCACTTTCCCCAACGTCACTACGTCCTCACTCTGTATACATTCTAAAATAAATGTCCGCACGTAGTGCTGATTCGTATCCATCTCATAGCATAACTTGTTAAATGTTTCATCACTACCTTCTCACTGTAGTTTTATGTTCACTGCATGGCTGAGGAGACAGAACTGAACCAATATTTCGCAATATCATCCACGGAGAATTCAATATATTTCATATTGCGCATTAAATATTGGCTCAATACAGTGTGAAATCTTTCATGAAGATATAAACACTTTTGATATTATTGTGCAATATATTTACGATAATATTGAACGACTAGGGGCCGTTTAACAGTTTCAGAATATACTTATCGATTTCTCTTTAGGTTGAATCTCCGTCTCCCACATTTGTGCTCTCTCTTTAATGTTTTATATTTCGTTAATCATATTGTCTCAATCTTCCGAATTAGTATCCCTTTAAACACAAGGTGATAGTTGTTGTTGTGGTGTTCAGTCCTAAGACTGGTCTGATGCAACCCGCCATGATAACCTATTTTGCGCAAGCCTTATCATTTCTTCATAACAACCACATTAAATTATTTAATTTATTGTTTTATTAAAAAAATACTATTTCTTTACAACAGTATTTTTTCATTTAAACTTCAATGTTATAAATCTTTGTTAGTTTTTATTTCAGAGCCCCGTTTCTGTAACTCAGAGGTCATTGAGAACAAAATGTAGTTTAAGGGACACGGGGACTGAAACTTGAAATTCCTTTAAATGTATTGCTACTGAGCTGAAATTTCAACGGTGTGTTAAAATTACACATGTGCAGAAATGTACAAAATATTGTTTTTGTAAGTTTGTTTTTTGTTGAGATATTTTGAAAAACATTCTCAAAATTTGACATTTTTGAAAATGTTTTTTCCATTACGTATTTTAATATAGTTTAGCTTTTTACATTAATATGTAGGGATGGTCATTGCTATCAATTGTAAGTATTATTTTTTAAATTGAGTAAAATTGTGGGGAGTAAATAATTTTTTGCTAAGAGCTTCACACGGTTTCTTAAAAATTGGCATTTTGAAACATTCTTTCACACAAACTACTTGAACAATTAGAAAATTAATACTTGTATTTGAGTGTATTAACATGTAGATTATGTAGAAAAAGAATTAAGACAATATTTTAATATGAGTGACGCAAAGAAGGTTTTTTTAGAACCAGAAATCGTGAATCTGAAAAAAACGCATTTTTTTGGGAAAAGTAATAATTTATATTAATTAAAATTGTCCTTCTGCACACCTTTCTTCTTTTGTTAGGCACTATCTTTTTTTCAGTTCACTGAATTTATAAGCATATTAATATGAAAAAATATAAGATATATTTTTTCAGATTCTAGCCGACATTTCAGTCTCCGTGTCCCTTAAGACTAATAACAGTTTCAAATTACGCTTCAGTACCTATTTGTATCTTTTCATTTTACTAATTTTCAGTCGTCTCAACCTGAAAATAACGTAAATAGGTACAAACCCCTTTTATTTTAAAATAATTTTATTAAATAAACTGCTGACATTGGCCAGATATATTTTACCCTATAGAATTAAAAACGGCTTAAAAATAAAAATTACTATTATTAAGTGGCAGATGCTTGAACTTCGTATGCAACTTTCCTTCGCCATCTTGTCCTTTTGAGCTTCTACCTCCAATCAATTTCCATCACTGCTCTGCTGTAGTTCAAACACATATCGTGTTGAGGCACTGTGGACATTTTAAGAACATAGTGGGATTTTTTATTTCTTATATCACTCTTTTTTGTGCTTTCTAAAATGTCTGCGTTTAATGTAGCTGTCCATTACGACGCGCCAGGAAGTCCTCCTTCAGCGCTACAAAGAATTGCATTACTTTGCTGCAGATACTTTACTGAATAAACGAACGAATACTGTAATTAACTACGCTCACGGACACTTAATGGTAATGGGCGATTTGTGAGTAAACTGGGATAATGATTACGAACGAAAGCTATTACCTTCAGCCTGCTTGCGTCTGCTACACATACAATTTAAATTAAGAGGCTGAGAATCACTCTCAATTACGAATCCGTCTCTTTCACCGGAAAGAGCGACAGAAATTGCAAACTGATGGCGGAAAGAAAGCTAAGCATCCCCAAATCCCTGAAATTTACGAGCTCGCAGAAGAAAAATACTTCTTAGCTGCGACGTCCTCTGCGGAGATTGCGTAAAAATTATCATCTCATGTAAAAAGCGATATATTATAAAAAATTCTTAAAGTGCCCTCTTCAAAAAAATGAAATATGTCTCGTCATTTTGCTAGTAGGTTATAGTATCACAAAATTTTGACTGTGAATTATAGAATAGGCCGTAGAACCGACCCAGGACCTCTATTTAACTCCAGAACAGAACAAATTAATAAATAATCAAAATGAATCAGACTCTTTCTCATATTTTTATAATTAAATATTACAACGTTTCGTCTCTCATTTGTAATTTCTTCAGGTAAAAATTTAGCTGTACATGGAACCTCACTACTCTACGACTGGATTTTCGGCCGAAGGAGTCTCAAATGAGAGACGAAACATTGTAATATTTAAATTATAAAATAAACTGACACAGAGGCTGATTCAACTTATTTATTGTATATTTAATTGTCAGGTAAAATATTTAATTAGAATAAATTAATGTCAAAGACATTTTACACTACATGAATATTAGAGCACAAGTTGGTGTTGAGCAACGTTACTAGAATCCAGAAGAGTTTTTTTTGCGCAATTGCGCTTTGGCTATTATAATTGCATTTTTCCTTACACTAGTGCTTTAAAGTACGCTTGATAAAACCACTACTCGATATAATTACTACTTTACTTTATGTAATGATAGCTTATCGAACTTATTACCTAGCTGTGGATTTTAATAAAACTGTAATACTAAAAACCTTAGTCGGTCAGTATGTATGTCCCACCTAAGGACGTCCAAACTACTGGTCCGAATTTGTCCAAATTTGACGCACTTGTTCCTCAAGGCCCAAAGCTGCCCATGATCTTTAATTTTTCAATATACTGAAGTTAAATATGTGAAAAAGGTAAAAATGTCAACAAACTTATTTTTTCCACATTTTTTGGTAGTCTTGCGCCTTTAGCAAAGTCAGTACTCAACTTGAAGAAACGAGCAAAGGCTTATTCTCTTTGTCTCACGGAGACCTATCAGGAGATATATTTATTTAGAAGGGGGATCAACCCCCCACTCCCCACCCTCAGAGCTACAACACAATAAAAACCTCATTTTAGCTGATGCAGGTTTTCTAGGGTTTTTCCCTGCATCACCTTTAGGTGAAACACCCTGTAGGATCCTTACACTATAGCCTGGGGGCCCTAGTCAACCCTGGGCTACCTTGCTCTACCTTCCACATCCCCCTTTTCAAGTCCCTTCCTATGCTATTAAAGGGGATTTGCCTGCTTCAGGATCACCCTCATGTAGCCTGTTACCCCCCCCCCCCCCCAAAAAAAAAACATAACAAAAAAAACACTCCAATTATAGACGCTTGCAGTTCGGAAAGTGAAGACTTTAGGAAACTTCTGAGGACATATGGTCGATTCCGTACAATTCCATTTTCAGATTACCGGAAGTGGGACAAATGACACCTCTGAGTAAAAACTAACAATTTTTACGATTTTTCGGCATTTACAGAACGCACGATTGAAAATCGGCTGGATTTGACTCTGGAGTAGAACTGTGAATGTAATGTGCCCTCAAGTACTGTAATAAACTTATCTTTAATTACATTTCAGGTTTATTATTGACGTTAACACGAGCAACGCCGGGCACATCAGCTAATATGAACTATGGTTTGGGTATCTTCTGGAATATTTTCTTCTCTCTTTCTCTCCGGTTTTTACCTCAGGTTCCTACAACCAAAGGCACCTCGGTTACTTCGAGAGGCGCATGCTGCGGGGTAACAGACTTTGGGCATACGGTAAAAGTTGTCCGCTCCGTCGACCAACAGCGTCCTAAACTTGTCCCCGATAACGAACCCCATTCCACTCATCGGCAGGGCGTGAGACAAGTACCAACAGCCCGACCTATCTGAAGCAGATTTCCTAGGGGTTTCCCTGCATCACTTTTAGATGAATACCAGGTAGGATCCTTAAATTTTAGACAAGACGAACTACCTTGATCTATGTAGCCTGTCATTCTCAAAAAAACTAAACTGCCATTATTAAGGTATAAGGTATAATACCCAAGACGATTATCTGAATTACAAAATTAATGCAGCTAAGATTAATTATATTTAAATTTGAGTTATGAGATTTATAAATATATTTAAAAAATAAAACATAGCTGGTAATTGCCAGTGTCGTGTTGAAGTACGTTTGGTTTGAACAAGAAGACAATTCATGACAATCAATTAATCGTCTGGTTTTCAAATATACAGCTGTGCCTCTTCTGTTCAATTTTATACACGTTGAGTCCAACACGAATTATAATGACATTCCTCGATCCGGGGAACTGTTTCACGTCTCCTCTGCTGGAGTTTAAGGTTATTTTCACGTTTTGCACAGTGTTTCGCAGATGCGTTTCCACTGCCCCTCACTTGACCACATAAATTTGGCTCCGACAATTCCACGAACAATGCGCCGGGTGGGGGAGGAGGAGGGGGAGGGGGGAAGGAGGAATGCATTTAACTTTGAAGGGATCACAAAACGCAAACTCCAATATTAGAGAAGAGGTCTAATCAAATATCTATAAGCAACATTCAAGGTATTCAGTTCATTCTGCGCTGTTTATAAAACCAATCATGTTAATTTTTCTAAATCAAATTTACAACTGAGGCGTCAGTAGCTAGGATGTCCTGTATTCTACACTTTACGATCAAACTTTTGTATTCAATGAAATTATTATAATTTTCATATCCCCGTTTCATCCAAAGCAGATTAAAGCACTTCTACTTGCAGATGGCAGAATAATTAGAATTGAAGGGCAAGAAAAGTAAAACAGAAATCAAGAATGGAGTAAGACAAGGGCGCAGTCTATCACCTATGCGATGAAAAAAGTTAAAAATGAATTTTAAAATGCTATAAAACTGGAAGTGGTAGAAATAAAAACACTAAGGTTTGCAGATGATATTTTAGTATTACGGAGTCATAAAAAAACTTGCAAAACATAATAAATGGCAAGAACGTTGTCCTCATGAACAACATGAGGTTTAATGGAGTGAAAACCAAACTGATGTAGTGTAGTATGGGAAATTGTGGAATAACAAAGGCTATTACTTTGGGAAATGATATTTTCAAGAGAGTTAACGAGTTCTGCTATTTGGGCAGCATAATAACTAGGGATGGTAGAAATATAGTAGACATAAAGACTAGGATAGCACAGGCAAGGAAGGCTTTCGCAAAAAAAGGGGAAATTACTTGTGACTAATAAAAGTATGAATATTAGGAAATCATTGCTAAAAATGTTAGTATGGAGTGTGGCGTTATATGGGTACGAAACGTGGTCGGTAGGAGTAGCAGACAGGAAAAGAATAGAAGATTTTGAAATGTGATGCCATAGGAGAATGCTGAAAATCAGATGGGTGGATAGGGTAACTAGCCAGGAAGCTCTAAGGAGAACACCGGAAAAGAGAACAATTTGGAGGACTTAGACTAAGAGAAGAGATAGATATGTAGGTTATGTTTTGAGACATGAGGTTTTTGTAAAATTAGCACTATAGTGAAGTGTGTGGGGTTATAACAGCAGAGGGAGGCCAAGGATGAAATACGATAATCAAATTAGGGACGATGTGGGATGTGGTAGATTATGTAGATATGTTCAGGCTTGCGTAGAGGCCAAGGATGGAATTCGCTAAACAGATTAGAGAGGATTTGGGATATGGATGTTATGTATAAACGAAAAGGCTTGTGGAAATTGGTTGCCGTGGGGTGCATCAAACTAGTCCAAGGACTGAATACAACAACAACCCGTAAATAAATCCTTATAAAGTCGTCAATGACTGTAAGAGTCCAGAATAGCTCGACTCATACCTGTGACCTCGTATTCTAAATACTAAGTCAAGGCTGGATCAAACACATTGGTATTAGTTGCCAGGTGGAAATAATCTTCCGATCGGATGATAATTATGTAATATAATGTTTTTGTACGCAGTTGTACTACATTGTAGTAACATAGAACAGATTTTCATGACCAATTTAATTTATCCACGTAATAGGAACATCGATGACAAATAAAAATTCAGTCTAGAACGCAGTAAACGTTTTTAATCAAAGCTCATACCCAAATTTATGAAACTGAATTGACGGATTAGGATAGGAAAAACTCAACAGGTTGAGAAATCGAAACCAGGATCTCCATCAAACACGTGATTTTTCTAACCTCTGAGCTATTATTGTCATTACCTGGTCACGTACACCATAAAGGTAATTAATGTGTAGCCATTCAAAAATAGCTTAATTTTCAGTAGCGCAAGAGGGAAATTCTTATTAAACAATATCTATTAAATCAAATTTGAAGACTTATGCAGTACTATTATTATACTTCCTTTTAAAATATAGACGAAGTGAAAAAGTGAGGAGGCGAAGTCTTCGTCTACTCTAAACTATAAATTATTCAGTCTACATATTTGAGTTTGTGGTAATTAATCATTACCCTTATAATTGACAAAACCCACAGTTGGTTTGCGGTAACTCAATTGTGATTGGGCCTAATAAGTAATGTATGCTTCAATCTACACGTTAAGTGGAGGTTTCAGCTTGATGTTCGGCTATGACGTCATAACGGTTATATATATATATATATATATATATATATATATATATATAATGAAAGGAAAGAGAGATAGAAAGTAGGTGACTTATCTGAGGTTCATAGATGGTTGCCACCTTGTGAGGTTTGGAGTTCTTTAAATTTTCAGAGGCACCGCCCCCGTCACCAGCAAGTTAGAAAGACATTTCCAGTGATCGGCTCTGATGAAGGGGGCGGGTTGAGAGGAACCGGTTTGGAAGCAGGTAGAAACCCGTCTGGCGGGTGGAGTGGAGTCTACCCGGCCGAGTCCTGACTGCCCACATTGCAATAGCCAAGTATCGGCCAAACGGTGTAGTAAGGGCTTAAATCGTAGCTTTTGCGACGATTCATAACCATGGATGAAACATGGACTCACTACTTATCAACCGTCAAAACAATGGACTGAAAGGGGAGAGTCGGCTCCAAAGAAGACAGTACCAACTGCATACAAGGCCATGGCGTCAATTTTGAGATGCACGTGGAATAATTTTACCTGATTATCTCCAAAAGGGAAAAACAATTAACGGTAAGTATTATGCGAACAAATTGCAACATTTGAGTGGTGAAATTAAGCAATAATTGCAATATTGGATATATTATTAGCCAACAAGGAAGAAATAGAGTCTGCGGTTGAAGTCTATTTTGAAGTTCTTATCTTAAACAGAGTATCGGAGCTATTGCACATCGCTGGGAAAAGTTAATGGAGCTCAAAAGAGGCTACCTTGGAAGGTGAATATATTTATTCCCAATTTTTTCATCTTTACTTAGTTTACTTAGTTAGGGACTACCGTTGAACACAAACATTTTGCCATTGTTCCAATATATAACATTTTATTCGGCCCTTTAAACTAGACAATTCTTAATCTAAGGAATGGCCGTAGCGATGAAACGCAGCTGTAGCATTATTTGGTTTCATGAATAATTTTGATGGTTAATTATTCCAGCTGTTAAATATATCAGTTTAAATTTGAGACTAATAAAACTTTCGAAGTTCCATTGTATTCTGTGGAAATCAGATCTTAACCAATTTATACGTGGCCGTGATGTTATCAAGTTTGGGGAGTTCCACTTGTACAATCCGCGACTATACACTTGATAAGAAATTTAGGTGCATTCAATACGAAAGCGGCGAGGCGTCGTTCATTCTGCAACAGAAGAGTGAGAGCGAACGACCGGTGCGACTGGTCTCGTCGCTTCAAAAGTATGATTAAAATATGAAATAATAAAGCGGGTTATTCTGAAAATAGTAGTCTATCAAAAATGAGTAGCAAGATGTGAGGCGGCACAGTGACTCGCCATCAGCCAGCCGAGGCACAAAAAGCATCGATCTTTCAGACCAGAGTCGTCACAACATCGACAAGACACATTTTATGCGGGTCTGATCTATGCAAAAGTATACAACTTCATAATTATCATCAACCGTCTGCTTCATACATCTATTGAGATACAGTTCTGTGAAATCTAACTATACATAGTTTAGAATTGAAATTTGACGACAGTGACGTTAATTCATAGTTTTCCTGGCTCTCCATCGTATGGCTGACAAAAGCGGCAGATAATACACATTGGAAATGGACAGGGAAAGGGATAACGTCAGAAATAACAACCCAATTAAACAGAAAAAAAGACGGTTTAAAAGAATCCGTGTTTAAGAGTAGCTGAAAACTGTTGATGGAACAAAAGCATCAGAATTGGTCTAGAAGTCCAATTTTCTTTCGAGACTCTTTCCCTTTTCATACAAAGCCGTATTATAAGACTTCCTGCAGATGTTCATTATGATTTGCAGTGTAATCTGGGTTCTTTGTAAAACACTCGTTCGGGCAATAAGGTTATATTTCCAATTTTTCAAACGGTTGACAACCTCAGCCTTTACGCTGTGGTTTACGGTAGATTGTTTAACCATCTATGCGGTTTTTATTCGAGTAAAATATGGTTGTATTCGTATATCAGAATTGTCGGTAATTTAATTTATGTAAAATCAGTAGCTCAAATATCGAAATATAAATGCAAATAATTTGGTTTCATTCTGAATTAAACAGGAGCAACGGGATGCGATGTACCAGAAATGATTCAAGCTTGGTTTCTAAAATAAATATTATAATAATCATGGACAAGTGTCAATTGTTTCCACTTATAATTTAAACTTTAATCAACGGTTGTCAGTGGTGGCTGCAGTTTATGACTTCTGTAACGTTCAACGTCTCCCAAGCTGGTACAGCCACGTTCAAATTCAGCTCCCCAAAAATTTCAGGGTGGTAAATGAGAGTGCAGAGTCCTCCCACACAGCGTTCAACTCGTCTTTGATTTTCGTAGGCGTATTGTGGTAAAAAAAAACAACTCGATACTCAGATTTCTCTTTCATTTTCACAAAAAACACTCACATCGACTCACTAAAACGATTGTGAAACAACAAATGCGTCTCCAAAACAGCTGAATTTTCAAGGAGTACCTTCCCAAAGATGCTCAAACACATTCCCTAGCTTTTGTTGACGGTTGCTGCCATCTTCGTGTTGAGGTCGGAAACTTTTCACACTACCCATTATACATTTGTTGTAGGTATTACGTAGTGAATTCATTTTGTGACAGAGGGAGGATGAGAGTAGAGACAGTCTGGTGAATGTTCGAAGTGTGGTCGTGTTTGCAGATGAGAAAAAGGAGATTAGATTCCACTCCGGAAGGTTCCCGTGTAAAAAAATTGACAACCATTGACCTCGAAGAAAAACCACTTCGCTGGAAATTTTGGTGACAGCGAATGGTCGAACTTGTTAGAAGGAGTTGACCGTATTTGGGCCCTAAGAGAAATTGTGATTGGAGGAGAAAGTAAAAATTTTAAAAAATTGAGGAGCGTCAGGCAGGGGCCGAAGTTTTTTTTTTTAAAAAAAGAGCTGCATAGAAGCAAAGAAGACAGTTTTTAATAGACACAGTGATGGAGGGAGAAGTTTTACACTGTTTTTGGTGGAGAGTTACTCCTCTACGGACGTCTGTTTCCGATTCAAAATAGTTTTTAGTATTTGAAGAGAAGAAAGCGGCATGAAAGGCACGAAAAAACCTCAAGTTTAGAAAGTATGTACTTTCGATTCGAATTATTAAACTAAAAAGTACTTTCCTACAAGCTAACTTCTAATAAAAATCCTGTAAATTTTCTTTTCGTCTCATGCTAACATATATTTTATATCTTTCTTTCTTATAAAGGCTCATTGAATGGTTTAATATATTTGTATGTACACAACATTGATACAAATGAAGTACAATATTCTATTAAACGAAAATCTTTCCTTTTATTTATTACAATGTCTAAATTTCAGAAGAATATATAGATGATGTTCTTGAGCCGACTTCAGACATCATGCTACTGTCCCACCTTTCGGAAAAAAATTTCATTATTTTACTGTCGATTCACACCAAACTATAATGCTAACAAAACATCACACGATTAAAATATTCATAAATAAGCATGGCATCAGATCCTGATGTCAATACTATTTTTTTTTCTATTTTTCATAACGATCTTACTTGAAATTGTTTTCTGCATTCACCTATTCATTCCCTCAGACATGTTGTTCGCCTCTACAGAACCATTTTTCGCAACTCTTTGAATTGAGTTCCCCGAGCGCGTGACGGGAAGAATTCGATTAAGATGACTTGCGACGCGAATGGTAGAGCCGCGATAATTCTTTCGCCTATTTTTAGGTTGTCGTGGCAGGCCAGCAGCTGTCCTTATTACCTCGCGAGTCCTGAGGCAGCGAGGAAGAGACGCCATTGCGCCAACACTTGACGCGGACGCCCCGTGGCGCCTTCCGGGGACAATGAGTCAAAGAAACGCAGGAGCAGACCTACAGCGCTTTCACTTCTCTCCTCAGACATTACCTTCATATTCAAACTAATGACACAGGTCTACAAGGAAAATATTTTTTGGTACCTAGGATGCTGGAACTTATTTTAGTTTTATTTGGGGTGCTGAATCCAAATATCAATTTTTCTCTAACAGCTCTACTTTTTTAGATTCATGAATTTTTCTTTACTTTTACTACATTGACGTATTGGTGGATTAAAATTGTTTTACAAGGATTGGTCCCTGTATATGTCTTATTGTTAGCCTTTAACGACCCCTTAGTTGTGTGGTGATTCATGACCTTTACAGTCGGGTAAAGCAAAAATAATTTAGTTTTGTTATTTACGTATACAGGACGGAAGACGACAATGGCTTGGTGGGGCCGAGTAGGCGGGAAAACGTCACCGTCTGCAAAAATTGTTGGCTGCGACATTGTTGATGGCCTGGACGAGATTAGATGGGAGTTGTTGCAGAGAGGCTGCTGGAGAGACGAAGCAGTGGCAGAACAAGGCGACATGTATAAAATTTAGTTTCTGCACATTTAAGAAAGGAGATTCATTTGGTGGGAGTACAGAAAATAAAAAGACAACATTTGATGTGAAGGAGAGGCGCTAGAGAATCTTGATATGAAGAAGACGTGACCCAGCAAAGGAACAACCGGCATACGAACAAAAACGAAGAACGACGTCATCTGGTAACGGCATTTACCTCGGTTTTTCCACACAAACCATTCTCGTCTGATTCGCGAATTTAATTTTCAACTATATCGTTCGTCACCCGCGTTCCCTGGAGCAGCCATTTAAGAAGCTGCGTAGATTATTACTTTTGCTTTTACCGACTGAGCTAATGATTAAATTGATATCGTAAATTTATGTTTTCCATTATAACTTAATTTGAGTTATATTTCTATTCAAATTAAATTCATTTTTATTATTATTGTTTGTCTGATTGTACAACAATATTTTTGATGGTGTAAACAACGAACACCACAGTTGGATGAGAGAAAATCATCCTTCCTCCACTGCATATAAAGCTGAGCCTAATGAAGTAGTTTGTAAAGGGTCTAGATAAGAACAGACCATGCTTTGCATACGTATGAGAAAAATGCCTCACTTGAGGAAAAAATTAAAACAAATAAGACAATTCATTAAGGTTCCTTGAAGGAGAAACGTGGACTTCATTTGTTTCTGTTGTTCAAAAATTTCTGGGGTATCGCAAAGCTGAAAACTATGTAGTCTCGGCGAATCAGATGTTTAACAGTTTCAGATATTATGGTTGATACATGAGCACTAAGGTTCAAAAGGCACTTAGACTGTTTTCCAGAAAATTCAGGAGAGCCCAGTGAGGAACAAGGTGAAAGATTTCACCAGGATATCACAACTATGGAGGGCCGCTATCAAGGAAGATGGGATGCGCAACAAATGTAAATTATATTGTAACTTTTTAAAAGTTTTATTATTAAAAATACAAGCTTGGTACAATGTTTGTCAATCTCCGTCTGCTGCAAAGTCTGACCTAAACTAGAGACGAGTTATCAGGGATTAACTCTGAAAGCTTGGATTGTAAGATAAAGAAGCATCGTAAGACAGAAGGTTCCCTTGTTCTGGCTGTACGTGCCTGAAACAGAGGGGTGCTTTAGCTGCGGCGTGGGTGGCAGTCAAAAATTGAACACAGAGTTCCATAACACGCATATTACCGTTGAATTTTGAAATGCACGGAAATGTCACGGAAAGGAAACAAAGTGTTCTCTGACTAGTTGGTTTCATTTATAACTTTTTCATCTCATCTTTGTCCTTTGAAAGTAGATAAGTTCTACTGCAATATTTTCTACGATTTTTATGTTCATTTCAAGTTTAAAAAATTAAAAAAAAGAAAAAGTGTTTAATCATGTTTTTATTTGACCTGTGGATATAACTTAAAAGAGTGTAACATTTTTTTTACTAAAACGCTACATATTAGAAATTTGAAGTTGTATGCGGATCAATTGCCACATTTAAATTCTGGGCATCTAATTCACAATAAGATCACCTCAAAACACTCCAAAAATGAATGTCTTATTATTTTATTTCTCACATGAATTTAACTAAAAATATTATAACGTATATTTTATCAAAATATTAAAAACTTGAACTCCTTGGCAAAATCTAATGCCATTTTTGGATTCAGGGCATCAAATTAAAAAAAATCATTTCCAAAACCACCGTTGGCCTGTGTGATTCACTTTGACAAACAATTCTTCTTTTGTTTTTTTTTAATTCGTCGGAAGACTAATATTTATTTAAGAATTAAAGACAAAGGTCTAATTGTATCAAGAATCGAAATATAAGGCGAATATTCCGATAACACATTCTCTTATGGGAACAGGGCTCAAATGTTTGGCCAGACAATAAGAGCAACAGAGTAGATGGGACAAGAGCATAAAAGTAGTATGCGCTTGTAACAACCTTTGAAGTTTGCAATCCCACATGAGACACAAAATGCAATTCGAAGACACAAAGGTCTTACAAAGACTGAGACAGATTATAATGGAGGCTGTAGTAATTGAAACATGATGTATCAGGACCAGGGATTCCAGCTCAGGAAAGCCTGGGTTCATGTGTTGTCCGATCTTGGGCAAAACTGTAAACAAAATCCCAGCCCAAGACATCAGGCGAGGCGGCATTAAGGATGCACAGAAACGGAACGAATAGTGGACGGAGACCACCTCAGGCCTATAGCCAATAAGCACGAGTGAACAATATCGCAATCAAGGTATGGAGTTTAAGAAAGCGACGCACAAACAACAGCACGGCGCTTGACTCGATGAAGATGACAGAGTGCGCTTTAGAAACGTTGGGGCTTTCACTGACACGGGTGAAAACCCCAAGTACTACTTACTGCATATGTATGGAATCTCCATTAGAGGTGATAAATGTTAAGCAAATTGTTGCACTTCATCGATAAAACACTAAAGAAGGGTCATAGAATATGGGAGGGAGTCATACAGATGAACTCCAGGAAAGGGCTTAGGATAAGTGTGGTTCTGGAAATTAGTGCGACGGTGACTAAATTGGAAACAGTCGAGTTGTTTATACAAATCAGACAATCTGGACAGATATAAAAGGTTGCCTGATGAGTTTTTTGTGAAATAAAAATATAAAGGGTTGTCTGGTGAGTTTTTGTGAATGATTATCTAAAAAAATGAAAGGGTTCAAAAGTTTAAGTTGCCAAAAAAATCAAGACCCTCTATGGAATTTTGAGCGGAAGATAATTAGAATAATGTGCGGACCTGTCGTGGAACTTGGGGAATGAAGAATCCGATGTAATAAAGACATTAACCAAATTACAAAAGGAAACGATATGATACGGTTCATAAAAACTTTAAGGCTGCAATTGATGGGCCATCTAAGTCGTATGTTTACAAATAGAACGCCGTTAAAAGTGTTTAAAGACAGATTATACGAGATGGATGGATGATGTATCACCCTCATGTTGCCTGTTAATCCAAAAAAAAAACGTAACTGGGCAAGGCAATTCCTGTTGGAGGTATCTCGCGCAGGTATTTCTCCACAGAGGGATGCTAATGCAGGTTTTCTCTCTATATCTTTTAAGTGAACCACCAGGTAAGATCCAATAGCCCATGGGGCCTTAGTCAACCCTAGGAAAAATAGATGTCTGTGGGAATGTCTCCTCAGATTGATTGCGAAGCTTGCCTTTGGATATGCATCGTACTCTCTCTAGTTTTTTCAAGGTTCTCACATGCCGAGGCACTTTCATCTATTTTGGGAGGCGTGCGTACTGGGGTCGAAGACCTTGGGCATACGGTAAGAGTTGTCCGCTGATCCTATTGATTGGATCAGTCGGCCAACTGCCTCCTGAAACTGGTGGAGACACGGAGAAGGGAATGCTACGACCCCACAGCAGACTCGTCTCCCGTCATTCGGAAGGGCGTGAGAATAGTACCCAATGCCCGACCTGCCTGATGCAGGTTTTCTAGGGTTTTCCCTGCATCTCTTTAGGTGAATCACCGGGTAGGATCTTTAAACCATAGCCCGGGGGCCCTAGTTAACCCTTGGCTACCTTGCTCTACCTTCCGCAACCCCCCTTTTCAATTCCCTTCCTATGCTATTAAAGGGGAGTTGCCTGTTTCAGGATCACCCTCACTGGAAGACAACGTAGAACGGCACAAAATTTATATGTTAAAATGTATTCTTACTCAAGAATTAGCCACATGAAAATTTAAAAGCAATTTTTAAACCTTTATTAATAAATTGTTCACATTGTTTGTTATAATGCATTCAATTCCCTATCAAAGTAATATGCAAATGATAAAACCAAACAAGTCGAACATAATAGGTTACTAGCAAGTATCGTGCATCTCATTAGCTCTAACAGAACGTTGTAGTCCATTGTAAACTGATGGATTGGCCGATATTTGCAAGGCATTTGAAACAGTCCGATGTAGTGCTGAGGCACGTCTGTTCGTTGGCCACATCGCTAACATTACCTAAGAGCACAGCAAACTATGATTTACTGTTCTTTTACAAAGAATTTAAATCGAACCGGCCTTCGTTACCAAAAAATTTCTTTGATTACAAATGAAATTCGCGAATTATTATTTTTAACTTGGTTGGCATAACATGTTCCTTGTAAAAACAGAAAATAATTTTTCTTAAAGGAAGACAAGAATGGAAAAATGTCGACCGAACTAGGGACTTGAACCCCGGACCTCAGGAGAGGACAGACACTACCACTGAGCTAGTCCGAGTCGACGTCCAAGGACCGATTCCATATCCATCCATTCCCGTAAATCAGGCTCACTTACAGTTCACCAATTATATTAATTTATGAATACTTAAGTCAACCAATATTTAAAGGAGTATGAATTCTTTGGCAAAGTCTGACTAAACTAGGGAAAAAAAATAAAGAAATGAACACAAAATTGACATTATAAGTTGCAAATAGTTTTGGCAAGTCACCAACTGATAATTACTAAACAACAGCAACCTAATCGAGGTCAAGACGTTACTTACTTGCAGACGTCATTGCAGGAGATAAGGTATCCACTACTTCCTACAAATGGTCCCCTTGGAAAGCACTCTACACAAGAAATAGAGGAAATAATTTCTTTCCTAACGGTGCTCAAAGAGGACACGATGTTGACTTCATCGGGAGTTACTTCAGTACTTACGGTACGAGATATTTATTGGCAATAAACGTTACGACTGTGTCGATTATTCAAGTTGGCTATCACATCAATAAAAATTTATTGCAACAAGCAATAAAAATAACGAGAAGGAACATCACGTACCTGCAGAAGAATAAATCATTTTGGGAGGATCGTGGGGAGTCAAAATGCATAAAAATAAAGTTATCTAGACAACTGCACATTACAATAATTCATAGAAAATTCGCCAGTTGCTGACGAAACAATACGATAAAATTTTCTTTCAGCTGTAAATAGGTTTCCAGACAACACTTCAGCTTGAAGAAGGCATTTCAAAGATCACGGTGATGAATATTTTACTCACGATCCTCTTGAAAATAGTCTTTCGGATATTCCGTAAAAATAAAGAAAAATTGTCTTTATCCTATTTTTATTAAAAAGCTCGTATTTCTTCATTACCTGCGTAATAATTATATTGTTGTTGTGGTATTCAGTCCTAAAACCTGTCTTAACAAACCTCCATGCTAACCTTTCTTGCGCAAGCCTTTTCATTTCCGCATAACTATCACGTTCCACATCTTCTCTACGTGATGCAGGTTCCTTAGGGTTCGTCCAGCATCTCTTTGAGGTGAATACCCATAGCGTCCTTAAACTACAACCCGGTGGCCCTAATAAATCCTTGACCACCTTCCTCCCCTTTCCGCACCTTCCCATTCAAAATCCCTTCTATGCTATTAAAGGGAAGTCGCCATTTATTGAATCGCCCTCATATAGCCTGTCAACCAAAAATTCGACATAATGTAACAGCGTCATAACTTCGTAAATATTCCAAATATTGCGATGAAATTCGGTAAGTTTCTTCATAGCCCTAATACTGTACAAATTTGGTAAATGTAAACTTAAAATGTATCTGACATACATTGGTTCCACTGGTTTTGAGAATAAAATAAATAGAAAGATACTGTGTTTCGTCAGCTTAACATAATAATAGTTCAAATAGATACCTTAATAATCAATATATTATAGAATATTAATTTTTGTATTAATTTGATTATGTATATCCCAAGATCTTCAATTAGGAGAGTCCAAAAAAATCTTTAATGTGATACAATACAATTTTGAGTTTTGGTTATAATTGGCATGGAAGTAAGACCACGTATTTTAAATTAAATTTATACATTCCTTAATATCACAGGGAAATTCGTATAGTGGGTTACACAATCGCAATTCTACCTCTTTTTGTTCTTCGTTATGATTTAATCTGAAATTAGAACGAAGATATTTTCTAGTAAATATTTAAAATTTCACCAAAGAGCGTTTGAACATAAAAGTTATAATTAAAAAGTATTACCGCGTGTAGCAAAATAAAAACATTATTAAAGACTAATGAAGCCAAAATGTTAACTTGACTCTAGAAAATCAGAATGAAAAACTCTCGACCGGACTGGTGCTCGAACGAGGAACCTCCCGCTTTCGGGGCGGGTACTCTACCATCTGCGCTACGAGATCTCTCAACGAAATTGTAAAAAAGGTATACAAAATTTAAATGTCAGATTCACCAACGCAATGAGTGGTAACTCCAACAGCCATCTCAAACTACGTTCAAAAACTTCACACAAGTCTGTCAGCTCATTAAAATATCAGTAGTTCATAGAAAAATTCCCCTGATATATTTAAGACTAATAAATGTAATATTGGGATCCTAAGAGACACACGTCTTTAAGAGGGTCTTAATTAAAATTAGCTTGATGAAAGATAAAGGTCACCTTTGTTAACAGTGCTTGGAAAAACTGGACTGAAATTAACAGTGTATTCACCACCAGGTAGTGGGATCCTCATTGCTGAATTTCACAATTCCACGCCTACTTTGTTTTTGTATATATTTATCGAATTTCAACGTTGGGTATCCTATACTAAAAGAAAAAAGGGTGTAGAGGTTTCATATATTGAAACAAACTGTTGTATTTAGGGATTTAGAAAAATCTTTGTAATAGGAAGTTTTAGAAGATCTAAATTAACCTTCACATAGTAAAATCAGATTTGCACTGCAGATATGGGTTTGGATGCTCTTCTTGCAGCAATATAATATTAATTTCATTTACATTATCATTTTCGGACCAGTCACATATGCGATAATACTTTAGTAGATAGATAAATAAAAATTGAGCCTCCAAGTGTCCATTATGTTCTTGAATAGCTCAATCAGTAACTTTGTAGTGTATAGTGAAGTTGATACTGAATGCCAAATGTATTTATGAACCATAAAAATTATTTCAGAAAAGTGCCCCGCTTGACCATCATGGATTTTGATGAATATTTGTGTGAGCATTCATACATATCTTCAAAGTACATCGGTAAACTTCCACATTTTAAAATTTAATATTTGTGGAGATATTGTAGTTTTGTTTAACTCTTGTGTAGGAACCTTTTACGCTATGACTCTGAAATTCTGTTACTTTGAGATGTATATTAGCAGTATATTATTATAAAAAACGAAACTTGACTATCTAGTACAATGTTTATGTACTTTTAAACGTAAATATCAAAAATATTTTGATGAGTAATTTTGCTTAGATAAATTGAAGTGAGAAAAAAAATTAAAGTTTGGTTATCTATATCTCTGGAAATAAAGGTACAAAAACTGTGAAATTTTGCATTCTATAAACTAGCATCACAAGGTTTTTGAATTTAAATTTTCATTTATCTGCTTCCGTCCAGTGCTTTACAAATAGAGTTAACGATTTTTGCAAAAACGCCAAAAAGTGGGCATGTATAGCCTACTTTATGAAAAACTATCTTATAGAAACTATTTTAAATCAATTTTCTTTGTAAAAGCATGTTTTAAACTTCTTAAAAAAGTAGATGTGATCTTTCATTGCAGGCGTATAGTGGCTTGAAATTGGGGACAAAGTTCATTACTTTGCATTACGATGTTGTATTCTTCAATGTGGATTCAGGTTTTTTTTTAATTTTTGTTTTCAATTACTAAAGATAAGGATTCATATTTCATCGCAGGAATATGGGATCTCGGAAATATGAGAAATTGTTAATTTTTCATTGCATGCTATACTTAATTTTGCCTCGCGTATTATTTTCCTTTTATTTCTGTTGGAGTTTAAGTTGTTCTGATTCACTTTTCACTAGGCTTAGGATTGTACATCTACACTAAGGGCATAAACATACATAATCTTTTTAAAGCATAAAATTCTGTAATATGCAATTGAAACTTTTTTCTCCGATTTTTGTGTGCCTTTAATCCGTGAAAAGGATGCTATTAAGTCAATTGTTATTATACCTAATTTGCCAAATTGCATTGTTGGAGAAAAGTTATCATCAACTTGCCATGTTCGTTTCTATTCCAAGAAAATTGGGCTGCGTTGTGTGTACAGTTTGTCAACCAGTGCAAAAGTACTTCTCACTCGACGATCAGAGGTTGATCTCACAGACAATGATTTTCATAACAAAATAATTTGTTGAAACTATATGAAATGAGGTAAACTCATCCCATTTAATAAAACAAAGCACACAGCTAAGCATGGGCTGTTGAAAGTCAATCTAGCCATTCAGGTCTATTGAGAAAAACAAATGTGAAACCAGGTCAAAATATTTGTTCCAACTGTAAATCTGAATTCATTTCTATGGTCCAAGGCACATCAGTCTTCATCATCAGAGAATTATGTGGACATTTCGGACGCTGTCAATCGGAGTTTGACTGACTTAGGGAGTTCCCCATTAAAATTTCAAACGTTCAGCAGCAGCCACAAAACTAACTAAATTAGACAAAAAATTGAACGAGTTGCAGAAAGTAGTAGCTAAAAAAAACAACAGCTGCGGGAGTAGTAACTGAGAATATTGATAAAACTAGCAAAACCTGTGATGTTTTCACGTCAATATATGACTGCCACAGAAATGTCGTACTTTTGTCCTAAAATTTAAGGCCTTAAACGCCCGCGATGAACGAACGTTCCCACTTTACAATAATGTTTAAAACATACTTCTTTTAACAATAATAATTTTAAAAAGATTATTTAAGATAGTTTTTCATAAAAGTAGGTTAAAAATGCCCTATTGTGATGTAAGATACAAAATTTCATACCTTTACTTCCAGAGATATAAGAGTCCTCTTGAAGTTTCTTTTTCACACCCTAATTTTTTCGGCCAACTTTGCTTCAAATTATGCATGCCAAATTTCTTCATACATTTTTTTTTGTTCTTTGGGGTTAAAAGAGCACAAAATGTTGTACAAGACAGCCACTTCTCATGTCTTATAATAAAATATTGCCAGAGATATTACATTTCAAAATTGCTGAAATTTCCGAGTCGTATGGTAAAAATTTACTGCACGAGGTCATAAAAATGACTATATTTCTGTAAGTAGTGCAATAGAGAACGTAAAACTTTCCCAATGTTCATTGGCGACATTTCGAAACATTCACACAAAATTTCATTGAAATTGGAGATAGTCGAGCGGGGACCCCCAGACCACTTCACATGGAATGACCCTATGCTTCTTTAGGACGGTTTTTATTTTTCAGTTTATATCTATATACTATCACTCTGGACTACTGTTTTGGAACGATAAATTTAGGAGGAATTAATATATATCTGTAGTGTGCTTTGCTGGATTACATTCACTCTAGACAGTATTTATTTGAGAGTTATGTCAATTTAGTCATTGTTGTTGTGGTATTCAGTCTTATGAAACCCTCCAAGCCAACCTATCTTGCTCAAGCCTTTTAATTTCCGCATAACTAGCACATTCCACATCTACCCTAATCTGCTTAATGTTTGCCATCCTTGGCCTCCCTCTTCTGTTCTTACCCCACACATTTCACAATAATGCTAATTTTACAAAACCCTTATGTCTTAAAACATGGCCCATTAATCTATTACTTTTCTTGGTCAATGCCCTCCATAATGTTTGCTCTTCCCCTATTCTGTTTACAACGCCCTCATTATTGATTCAATCCACCCATCTAATTTTCAGCACCACATTTCAAAGGCTTCTATTCTTTTCATTTATGCAACTCCTATCATCCAGGTTTCGCACCCATACAACGCCATGCTCCACACAAACATTTTTAGCAACAATTTCCTAATATTCACATTTATATTACATGTACGTAAATTCCTCTTTTTCTCAAAAGCATTCCTTGCCTGCGCATCCTACTCTTTATACCTACTATACTTCTACCATCCCTTATTGCTATGCTTCCCAAGTAGCTGAATTCCTTAGCTTCCGTCAAAATATTCCTTCCCAATTTAACACCCTTTGTTATACCACTGTTTCCCATTCTACACTCCATTACATTGGTTTTCCCTCTATTAATCCCCATATTGAATTCTTTCTCCAGTACCATATTCATGCCATTAATTATGGTTTCCAAGTCTTCTTCTAACTCCCCTAATAATGCAATATCTTCGGCAAAGTGTAGTGTTTTTTATTTCTTCTCCTTGCAGTATGATTCCGTTACCATATTCTGTTTTAACTTTCTTAATTTACTCATATTAACATATTTTCATTAACCAATTCCAAACTTAAATTTTATCTACAACTTTCTTGGAAAATGGGAAACTAATGGTTTCTAGAAAATAATTCTAACTTTCACATTACATTAATGTTCATCAATATTTATTAATTACCAACAAATATTATTACCTACACAAACTATTAAATATGTTTTCTTCATTGATTATTTTCATATATTATCTTCTACTTAGAATAGACTTTTATTTAATATTTCAAAATTTATCTTTCCTAAACCCATTGCCAGCTACCATAAGTTTAAGTTTTCATTTTAGAATAAATAGCATATATGGAAGTAGTACTTAATTTATATGAAATACAACTTATTCACAAGAAAATAATTAAATTAATATGAATTAATATTATAAATAAAAAATAAATAATGACCAACAGTAAAAAAATTAATTTTAATTAATAAACTTGGTACAACATACCACGTTTATTTCTTTATTTTTATTCAACTATGTGTATGTAATTATATAATTTATTTTAAGTAACACGAGATGCAGACAAAGCATTTTAAGATCTAAAAATGTTCTATTTCTAACTTTTTGTCACTCTTTGTATTCTATTTACTACTTATCCACATTGAAGTGGTTTATTCTATGCATACATGCAACACAATCTCTCGTGCATTCTCATGAATTGCATACTTTCAATTCAGTAGTAACAAATACTATTTAAACAAATGTATAAAGTTGTGTTGTATTACATTTTTAGAAAAACAAAATATTTTATGATAATTAAAAATAACTTTTCAATAAAACATATGTGACTGTGCAATTTAGCTGTGTAAATATGTAAATTTGTTTCCATATTCATTTTGCACATTCCTTCAGCAAATTATAAGTAGAAGTAAGCAATAATTTTTATCAACAATATTTTGTTCAATGGCAATTTAAACATAATTTTATATTGGAAGACAGGTTTATTGTTAAATTTTTCTGGGAAAAATGTTCTATAAAATTATTTTTGAAAGAATGGTATTTGTGGATAGAATGGAAAACAAAAGTTTCATAAACTTTTAACAACTACATAGCATTAAATGAATTCTGTGATTCAAAATGAAAGTGTTGCCAATGTATTATTAATAATTTGGTACAACAATTAATAAATTTCGTACTTATATCGCGTTTTCTAGTTAAATTTCATACTTATACTAATAATTTTTATATTATTTTAAGTAGTATTTAAAATAATGTGTACACTAATGTTTGCGTATACAAAGTAGAATGGTAGGCAACTGCATGAATTTATTATGAATGCAGATTACTGATGTTGAAAATAAAAAACTTGCTAATCTAAGATTGCTAATTAAAATAAATAATCTGAAATGATTTGACAGCTCGCGAATTTATTTGGTTCAATATTTAGTAATAAAGCTCTTTCTGTGGTAGTTCAGTTTGGAACTTTACAACAAGTACTCGATAAACAACAAAGCTACAGTGTTAATTATTTTTGAAGACAAGTTTTTGTTTTGTTTTTATCAACCGAAACGTCCTAAATTGTTTGCTTTATCATGGCCAGACACAAGTTAATAAAATTTGGAAATGTTTATTTGGTTAGAAGAGAAACTTGTATCTACGATTTTAAGCCAAACAAACTGTAACAGCAGAAACAACCATGCAGTCCTACAAAACATGCATTAGAGAACAAATTGTTACTTTAATGTTGAAATTTTGTGACTTTTAAATATGATACGAGACGATCTTCTCTCGCGACTATATCGATTCACTTTTGTTTCAGCTCAGACTCAAGTCCTGATCTCGTGAATAAGAGCGAAACTCTATAACTTGCCCAATAGTATTAAATAATTACATTCACTTTAAAATCATGTGACTAAAATTCTTCAAATCGATACTTTAACGAGTTAATTAATTTAACATTTATCCGTTTACGAAATGCCCGGGTTTTAAAGTTCTACAATTGACGTCTGTATAAGGTAGGCGTGGCTTAAATTGCGAAGTGGCAGGAGGAGGATTTGTTTGACTGTACTTTATCAGAGAAACTGCGTGTAATATGTCGAGAAAAAGACTTATGTCGGCATGTGAGCCTTCAAAAAAGGAGAAAATGTACACAATATCATCCGCTACGAAGTAATATGATTGAAATCGCACGCTAAATTATTAAAATTGTTAGAACGATGGCGGGGAAATCTACATCAGCATTGTTGGTGACTGCAAATGTTGGATCAATTTTTGAAGATGTAAGTTCTTTTTAATGGTACTCGACTTTGTGTAATATGTTGTATTCATCTGATGTTAATTGATAAATGTATGTTTGATGTTAAGGTACATGCAATCGCTGAATTAATTAAGAAATGTTCTTGAGTTAAAATCTAGTGCCAAATTAATTATCTTCTGTAATGCTGAATTTTTCATTCAGTCCCTATTGTAATTAATATCCGTTTCAATTTCTTTAGTTGAATTATGATAAAAAAAATAATCTCATTCAATTATCTGAATGCATTGACTTATATTCAACTGCAATAATTTGTTTCTGTGTTTTAATTTGCTAATTTATTTTACTATATTTCTTCATTATAAAAATATTTTGCAATATTTAGACTCAAAATTATTTTCGTGTTCATAAAAAATCTCCATGGCCTATACTTAGACATGAAGAAGTGGCTTATTTATTCAGTCACACAGAATAAATGAAGTAAATTTAATTGAAATTATTTGATAATTAATGTTTTAACTCGCTGATAATATTGTAATGCAAAATTCTGTTGAAAATTACTTACGTTTTATACATTAGTTGTAAGGTTTGGGGTATTTAATAATATATAGAACTCATGTTGTTATTTTATACATGACAAATGGATTATTTTTCAGCCAACTGTAATGCTGAAGATTTGGATAGAAGAATTTTTGACTGTAAGTAATGTTTTATCCATTTTTTGAAAATTTTTAACAATTACACCAAATACAAGTTTGTATTTTTTTAAAAATAGGCAATAAATTATCAAAATAATTAAAAATCCTAAAAGTTTAAAACCAATTACAGACAATTTTTTAAAATTATCTCACATTTTATCACAATACAAAAAATTATAAAATGTTACATAAAAATTATTAACTATTCAGAATCTTAACAACATTGGTAATAATAAATAAGAATTATTGAAAAATTTTTAACGTACCTGAGAAAGTCCTTGAAATGATGATAAAATGTCAGTTTAATTAAATAAAAACTGGTTGTAAATTTATTACAAATAATTATTTTTTGGTTAATTGTTGCAGACAGTTGCAAAGCTGGATCCAAAGTTTATTGCTTTACATTGCCAGGAAGTTGGTGGAAAAAATTATGAACGCAGTATGAAACATGTGGAATATTTTGTAAGGTAAGCTTTATTTAGCTATAATTTAACAAAATATGTAATTATGTACCTATAGCAGTAACAAAAATAGGAATAATATATATTTTATTTTCCGTTAAAATTTTATCTTGAATGCATATGTTTATTCTACTTTCAATTTTCTTTGCATAATTTGTAGATTGCTGATGTCAAGTGAAGAACTTCGATTATTTGACAAAGTGCGTGTATTTCTTGATGAAGATTATACTTCAGCTGAACATTTTACTGTGAGTTCATACAAAGTTATAGTTTGCTTTTATCAGTTTTATCACCTTAATATTTCATGAGCATTGTGTAACATTTTGTTTTTTCTTTACAGGCCCTTGGCAGTTTTTATTTTATACATGAATCAGTTGCTGAAGTATTGATATGGGATTTCGCAGGTATATCCATTTCAATTTAATTTTCATAATCTTTTCCTCAAATCAAATGATTTTTCCTTGTTGGAAACGGGATCACAGTTGTTTTAGATGCATAATGTTCATTTTTTCAGTTAGAAAACTTGCCTGCTGAGTCATAATATGAGATTTTCCCTTTTTTATCATATATAAGTAATCCTATTGAAGTTTTTTTTATTTAAATTTGATGTAGGTATTTATTATAACTTAGTTTGTATGCAGTTCATATTTATATGCCCTTATTTGTTTTAGAAATGAATTTCATACCAATGAAAGGAAAAGAAGTACATTCTGGAAACATTGAAACTGTTAGTACAAAAGAAAAATCAAAATTTCCTCAAGATTTTTTTCCAGAGGTTAGTATATTTTTTTAACATATTCACAGAAAGAAAAATGAAAATTGTTTATAATTTCTTTGAATATTTTATATTGTAGTGCAAGTGGTCGCGAAAAGGATTTCTACGAACTCGCTGGAATGTTAATGGAACTGTGTTTGATCTTGTCAACATACATTTGTTTCATGATGCATCAAATTTTGTTGCAATGGAGTCTGTGAGTTTATTAAATTATAAATATGTTTATATAGTTATTGTTAAATTATGAAATTTTATAATTTAGTTTATTTATAACATATTTCAATTATTTTTATTGTGTTAAGCAGGGAGTCATCATTAACGGTAGCCAATTCATTCTAATTATTACTTCAACTACTTAAATATTATAGTACAATATTATATGTTTGTAAAAGTAAAAAAGTCCATGCCTTTTCTAAGCAGGCATTATTTAGGTTTACTTCAAATTATGTGTAACATAAATTTAACATATCCTGTGTAATTTTGTTGCAGTTTCCATCCGTTTATTGTAAAAACAGGAGAAGAGCATTAGAGCATACTTTAGAACGGTAATTTGCAGCCTTTGTTACATTTCTACATATATTATATTTATGGTACTGTAACCTCTGAATTACTTTTTTCCAGTTTCCACAATGATAAATATGAGAATGCCCCTTTTTTTGTTTTTGGAGATTTCAATTTTCGGACAAATACTCAGGGTGTTATAAAAGTAAGTTTTGTAGCTGTTAATAAAATATAAATTTATAAGGAATGGGTGCAATTTTATTCAGAAAATTACTCATAATCTAAATATTGTATGTGCAAGAAAAATATTTTATTACAGATATACTCAATATGTAATGTTAATCAATGTCTTTTGTACAATTATTATAAATTAATTAAACGTTGATGATATTCTCATCTGTTGTATTAAATTATATAAGTAATAAAATTGAAAACTTTGACGAACAGTAAAAACATTTCTTTGCTTGTAGAAATTGGCCGAAGGTTTAAATCCTGTTCGTCTTCAAAGCAACAAGAATACTGATCATGTAAAATTGCAGTATAGGGATGGTACAAGTCAGGTAATGTAAAAATATTATGTTGTGTAATATTGAATTAATGCACCGTAGGAATTAATCAAACTTTGAACAAAATAAAAAAGAATAAAATTTTAACTGTATGAGCCTATCCTTTAATGAAGAAATTAAATTATGTCAAGATGTTTGTAAGTTTTCCATAAACAATAGTCTTCATGTTTACAAAAGGTTCCTCACATTGTTTAGTAAATGGAATTAAATCATGTGTTATGATTAGTGTTTTATTAAAATTATCTTCTCAATTATGAAATACCTTTTATAGTATGTTCTTACATCAAATCATGCAATAAATATGAATATGACTATTTGGTCTTGAACTTTTAGCATTTTGATTTTTTACAATTATAATTATCTCATTGATATGTTTGTAGAGATAAAATAGAATCCATGTTTTGCTTCAGTTTGAGAAACTTTCAAATTTCATACTATGTTCTCTAGGTCATCTTATCATTGGGAAAGAAAGAGTTCAGCCATCAGGATCATCAAAATGTTTTTGTTGGAAATGACACTGTGTGGGTAAGTAATATTTGTTTTGCATTAAATAAGTTATTTAACATTATGGAAGTTTTAATATTTGCTTGTATACATTTTTTGTTAACATGTAATTCTTCATAATTGTACTGTGTTCTCTGATCATTTCTGGATGTTATTTTCATTAATAGTAAATATTCTATCTTAAAGTACCTAATTAGAAAAGATTATTGTAACAAGAATGTGTCCACATAATTGAAATAATGTCTGCAATTATCTTATACTTATGTATATTTCTAAACAATCTGTGCATATACCAATAAATCATGTTGCATACTTATTATCAATGATGCATGTAATCAATATTAACTAAGGTTAATACACATTCAGTAAATTACTGATACACCTTGGCTGTACCCTTGGTTTTGTGGAAAATTTAAGAGTAATCAAAGTTTTTCTGAAGTTCAAATATTAAAGTACAATTCTGATCAATAATATAAGTTAACTTCATGTTAATTTTTTTTTTCTCGGGATGAAATGAAGTTACTTTTTTCTCAAATATATTGCGCAGTAAACTTGTATTAACATTTTAATTTTTTCTACTGAAAAATATTATGAAATATTTTGGTTAAATAAAATGTTTTTATAATTTTATATACTAAAAATACAATTATGTTTCACTGTAGCTAAAGGAATTTGACCAAGAGCTGGAGCCTTTCAAAGGTCGCCTGTTTGAATTTGACATCACTTTTCCCCCTAGTTATCCATTTGAAGAGAATGAGAAGGGTGCAAAGAGTTACATGCAGACAAGGTGCCCAGCTTGGTGCGATCGTGTTATTCTCAGCAGTGCTGCGAAAAATCTAGTCTGTAATGTAAGTTCATTAGTATCCAGTAAAAAAAGTACAAATTCTGCTTTCTTTGTTAAGTATATGTTTTAGATGTAAAATAATTTATTCGATTTAAATAGATAATTTAATAATTTATTTCATCTTAGTTCAATTTGTAATATTTATTTTCATTCATGAATGTCAATAACAAAAGTAGGTACTGCTGTGTTGGTAAAATAGTTATGAATCTATAAGTACAATTTAAGTAGTTTTATGTATATATTAATGTTAAAGAAGTTTCATGCACAAAAAGTTAATAACATACTGTTAATTGTTGAAATAATTAAGTTAAACAAGTTTATAGAATTATAAATCAACTATATTTGTGTAGAAACATATTGTTTGCAAGGTCTGGTTTCATGATTTTATCATATTCTATAAAGAATATTAAATATACTTGAAAATGAGAATAAATTGGAATATCTCTATTTTAGTATATTAAAAAACTGTGTTCTATTGTAATTGTGGTATAAGTTGCTTTATCATATGTCCAAAACAAGTTCATAGCTGTAGTTTGAAGTGTTAGAAATGGTGATGAGGGAGTGTGTTTGGGAATTTAAACAATGATGCTGCAATAGCATTATAAGTACATCCCATTATTAAAAATTATTGTTCATGAAGACCATAATGTTGGTAGAATTATAAATTAGGACTATTTAAAAGTTTTTTTGTGTTTGTTTCATTTTACCAATATATTTAATGAAAAATTTATATACTCCGTATATTCTGGATCTGTGTTTAGGAAGTAGCAAATTTTATTTCCACTTAAATACAGGGGAAGATCCATTAACACATTTAGGTGTACTTCTCGCTAACAAGAAAACAACAGTTCCCATAAACAGATGCCATCTGCTTCACATATAAAAGTATACTTTAGAATTCGATGTATTTCAGGTCACCCAATCACCTGCAGTAAAAGAGGAAATCAACTGATTTAAGTGTACTTATAGGATTTACGTATGAGAAACTGCCTTGACAGTGATTTTACAACCATTTAGAATCTGTAAGTAACTGTGCAAAGTATGTACTCAAATATCAGGGTATTTTAAACATACTGTACCTGTATTATGTGAAATAATGTTTAAAGTCAATAAATTGGGTAAATGATAAACAATGAAAGTATTATACCATTTGACGAAAGTAGTACAGCCTTATAGAAACACACATTAATAACACACTACTTAGGGATACAATACAGGTTAAATTATTTGAAAATAAATATATTTGAAGGAAGACAAAGCACATGGCTTTACAGGCATCCTATAATTAAAAGAAATCTCCATGTGAAGTGTGAATAAAACTGAAGCTTATACATAATTGTTTTTTCCCTTATTATTTCTTAGAAAAAAATGATGTACTTACTACATATAGTATTTTTGCATTGTATTTAAATAAAACCATTAAAGTTGTATAGCTAGTGTAGAAAACCTTTTAGAGAAATATTATTGGGAACTTGGTGTTTTGCAAACTAAAATGAATACTTAATTGATAAATTGATTCATGATCTTCTTATAACTCTGCAGAATCAAATGAATTGGTATAATTAGGAATGATTGGATAGATCAATGGACAATTCTTATAATCAATAATGTAGAACAGAAAAGTGTATGCACAGAAAATATCTTCACGGTGTGTATCATAATTCATTGTTACATTAAAAGTACTATGAAAAGTAATATGAATTTTAAAGTAAATTATTTTATTATACTAGTAAATAGCAATAAGTATATAATTTGAGTTATATTAATTTTGATGTTACCTTAATTTATTATTGGACAAATGACCTGTATGGCAGACAAATTTTTATGGTACCTTCAACTTACCTTGTGTGATTTTCAGTTAATTGAAGTAAGCAGATATGCTGATAATCAAATTACAGTATTTTTAATCACTAAAGTCTTCATACAAGACATTCAATTAATTGAATTTGTGTTTTTTCATTTTTAGTTAATTCACATCTAGTAAAATAGTTAATTCTGTTTGTAAACTCAAATACAAAAGACACAGTATTTAAGAATATGCATATTTTGTGGATGTCATTGTGTGTACATACATTTATTTATTTTAGGCCAACTTGTTCACCCATTTCTCTCAATTAATTCCTATAATAATGAATAAATTCTTGTATTTTGCAGATCTCAGAGCCTGGAAGTGTTGAATATGGCTTAATGGGCATGGATACTTGTATGGGAGACCATAAGGTAAAAATTAAGACCACAGTATCTGAAACTGCCATTTAGGATGTAGTGTGTGTTATGATTACATGTTTCAGCATTTCTTTATTACTTTTCTAACTTCCTTCATGTATAATAATAAATAGTAAACTCTTACAGCTTCGGTTAGGAATAATAATGTAACTGAATTACACCTAAGAATGTATTTTGTCTCACTTAATTTTTACTTATCACAGATAGGTAATTAAATTTTCTGAAGTTAACTTTATTATTTCTGATAGACTTAAATAAATGAAGACTAATAGTTAAAGAAGAAGCCAATCAACAACCAAAATTAAATGATAACAAATACTACTTCAATAAAAATCAAATAAATGGACTGATCTGCTCTTAATGAAAAAATAGTCAGTTGTTAGGATACAATGAGTGGTTTTACTGTGAATTATGACTTTCCTACCTAGGAAAAAAATAAGGTTACTATTAAAACTTGAAGTTGCTATTTTTAGCTATTCAAAGACTCGGCTAATCTTCTACATTAAAAAAATTCTGTTTATAGTTGCACCAACATCAAGGTCATTAGCTACTTGGTCATTAGGTAACTCATTTCCTTTTCTTAATCCGATATACTCAATCAGGGAACTTGCATACATACAAAAACACCCAGGCCCTTGCCAGGAATTGAACACAGGACCTCTGTGGTGTGAGGATTTGACACTAGCAACTAGACCACAGAGGCAGTCTCTGTAACTTCTGCTTCTATTTCCGTAACTGTTTCAGAAATATTATACAAGTTTATGTTAAAAAAGCTTTTAATACATACTGTTTTTCTGTGTTTAAATTAGCTTTATGGACTCAAACCTACATTTTTCTGATTGAAAATGTATGCAATTGTCAAAAGCAGACTTGGTCAGACAGCCATTTCTACCTTGACAAAGAAAATGTCTCAGAACATGACTCATATTTATATGATTATTGTTAATGATAACAATATATTACTTTCAAAGTAAAATCTTTTATTTTGTAGTAACCAAGTTGCAACAGTTTGTCTCTTTTTAGAAATCTATAAATTATCTTACATCTAAACTACTCATTTCTTGCTATGCACAGTAGTATGTACAATTTTTTAAAGTTTAGAGAAATTAATAGTATGAGAACCAAAATATATAGAAAAATTAAGGACATTTAATTATTCATTTCAGTTTTCTTGTCTGTATATGGTCAGTAAAATTATGAAGCTGGATGTAATGTAAGGTAACATTGGTACCCAAACATAGTATGATTTTTTCAGAGAAAGTTTTTTTCCAAACTTAAATTTCAACTCCAAAACACACGTTACTTATTCATGCAATAAAGAAAATGTAAGTTATAAAGTATTTATTTCATGTTTTTGATCAGATTAAAAACTAACTAATAAGGAAATTGAGGATTTTCTCTCATTTTAATGCAATAATGTCATAACATTTAAAAAAATCAGTGTTGTATGCAAAGGGCAATATCAAAGTTACAAGCATTTTGTACTGTTCACATGGTGATATAATTTAAGTTTTATATTGGCCACTTTGTATTAGTGAGTAGATTTTTAATTTAAAATTAAAGATACAATATTGGAAAAATAATCTATTCTCTTTCTGTTTTCCTTAATTTCAGTATGTATTTATAGAATGTAAAATGTAAAGATTCGTTTTTAATTTGATTGTAAATTCTTACTTTAGACTCTTTACATTGTGTTTGTTTCTACTTTAACATGCAGCCAGTTTATCTGGCCTTTCTCATGATACCAGGACACAGGTACCATGCTTGGACTTTTGGTTTAAAAGCTTTACCATTAATGTGTACAGAAGTTGGCATAGTTTTCCTTTTGTTCAATTCCAGTACACTTCCTTTCTTTTCTCATGCGATTTTAATTTCTGAGTACATTTTTAACATTTATTCATCATTTAAAAGTTTACAATAGTTTATATTATAGACAACCAACCTGGTATTTTGAAGATCAATAATTATAATATGATTATTTAATTTCCAACTGAAATTTAGCATGTTAAGAAAGCATGAAATTTGTTTATTTCTGCATTATTTTATCGTTAGATAAGAGTCGGCAATTGGATACAATTAGTGCTGTTTAAAAATAATTAGCTAGTTTCTTTCCTGATCAATTTTGAAAGGCTTGACATAAGTAGATTATGTGCTTGCAGTTTTTAGCAATAGACTATTTATGTATTATCTCATTCAATTCTCATCGACCTTTATTTAAATTTTTGGGATGGTGATCTTGAAAATTAATTGTATACCACTAATTTAGTTCAGAGATAATATTTGTTGGGTGCCTGATTTGGCAAATATTAGGTAAACAACTGCCAAGAGGGATGGATTGAGAGAAATTCTTGGTTCAGTGGTATATGTGAAAGAAAAATGAATTTTACACCAACATTTCAAATGTTACATGAGTGAACCCATCAGTTCCGAGCAGAATAAGTTTTCAAAACTACTGAATTCAGTCCAGGCTTAAAGCGAAATATGTACCCATTTTTGCACCTAAAGATTAATATATATATATATATATATATATATATATATATATATATATATATTAATCTTTAGGTGCAATAATGGGTACATATTTCTATGAGCTATATGTCAAAATCTCATTATTAATATATGTATATACATAATAAGTCTTTGAGTGGTTAGTTTTAGTTTTTCTAGACTACTGATTATATCTATATGGCTTATAATTTTATGATAGTTTCAAATAATTTGGGATTTTTATATATCACAACAATATGCCTTGAATTTTCATTTCAAATAAACTCAAAATTTATTAAATATAGTTTATAGTGCTTAGACTTTTTGCTTCTTTGTAAAGTTAAATATTGTATTATTTTGTTGCAGCCAGTTTATCTGAAGTTGGATCTGATGGCCGATGCAGGTATTGTTCCATGTTGCACGTTTTGTGATGATGAGAGCATTTTACCCCAATGCTTTGGACGTTCACAATTCAGTAGCAAGAATAATGTGTGCACTTTGTCATTCTGGTCTTGTAATGAAAGCTTTTTGCCAGCAGTTGATAATAAGCTGACCCTTAATCTTACAACTTTAAACAATAATAGTTTTCTTGCACCTCCCCAATCATCGTTACTGCATGAACCCTATACTCCTGAGAGTATGGACACTCCTTGCTCTTCACCCAGACCTATAAGGCATGTCCTTGATTTAAGTGAGGAAATAAATTTTAATTTTAATAAATCTGATAGTGATACTGATGAACCTGAAACTTGTTCACAAGAAATGTCAGAAACACACAAATCTAATTATAATTTCAATCAATCAAATTTGAGCCATATCAGTGATATACCTGTTGTGCATTCTCATAAATCAAACTTTAATCTTTGTAATCGATCAGTTCACATGCCAAATGATGATAACAACAAAGATAATGTATTGGAGTCTGATGAAGTTTGCTTGACAAACAGTAAAGAACTAGAAGAAAAATTAAAATCTTTGTGCAATTCAAAGCCATTGTGTGAAGACATTCAAATTTTGAATGACTTACCAAACAAAAATTTGGAACGTTTGTCAAGCATTCATAGCTCTAATCAGAAGGAAACCATAAGTACAACAAGAGACTGTAAGAACTCAAGAACTTCTAGTACAAAAAGAGTTCGCTTAATTTCTAGTTCAAGCACAAATTCTTCTAGACTACAAAGTCATCACAGTTCATCAGATGAAGATTGGTTTGAAGAAGTTGACTCAGATTCTGATCCTGCTGACAAGATTGATACAGCACTTGACATTTGTAAAATTAAACCTTGTTTTCTCAAAATGAATGAAAATCTTTCCAGTAAACTATCAAAAATTGTCAGTAGTACATCTATTGCAGAAAGTAATGTTGGGTCAGAGTCTGTCGAAAGCAGGTCCTTAGGGAAGACCACTTCTATGTTAAAAGTATTGTTGGAAAAGGATCATGAAGGTTTGAACTGTGGTGAATATCCAGCTCATGAAATTAAATCCCATTCTGAAAATCTAGAACCTCCAAAAATATCAACAGATACAAAAACTACTACCTCTAATTCAACATTGATAAATGTTTTCCAAACGTCAAATATTGAAGAACCTTTTAAAGGTGTTTTGCAATATAATGATGAATCTCAAAGTTTAGAACCTGTAGTACAAAATAATAAGAGAAAAAACTGCTGTGTATTGATTTGATTTTTATTTATTATTTTTAATATAGATCTGATGTAAAACAAAATTATTGATTCATAATTGATAGTGCTTGTTATTTTGCTTTTACATTTTGAATTAGCTTGCATTGAATACGTGCATTTATTCAGAAAAGCTTTTTTTTCTTTAATTGCATGTAATTTTACAAATATAACAACAATAATTTACCAACTACTTCATTGTATTAAGTTGAAAATTTTATTGCTTTTGTATAGATGTTTTGTACAATGCTTTTGTTGTTAAATTTGAGACTGATTTTGCTGAGAAAGTAAAGTTTATTTCAGACTTTTCAAATTATCAATATTATTGTAATTAGTCACTTATTGTTTGTTTGATTGCTACAAAGTTTTATATACTCTAGTCAGCCTTACTATTTAAAATAATTTGCAATTTTTGTTATCTACTTAATAATTTTGTGTGTCTCACGTACCAATTAGGTTTGTGTTGTTTTTATTCTGATGTGAAATACATGAGTTTTTATTTTACGTGTATTTTTATTATATGCCCAGTGCTGAAATGTTTCCAATATGAAAACTTACATTAAGCAACAATTTCTATTGTTGTGTAAATTGTTCTCAAACAATATATTCATAAATTTGAAGGCTAGATAGTCTATTTTTGCCTTTGTACATTTTTTAAATCAATCACAATATAAAACCAGTTGTTTTATGTTTTATCTTTTGGCCTTTGTCATTACATTCATATATATAATATAACAAAAAGTCAATTTTACAGCCTTTGTACATATGTAATAATATAGGTGTATACACAGAATTTATTAAATATAACTCAGAATTGCTGAATTGTTAGTATTTGTATGTGGTATTCCCTAATATGTATATGAAACATAGTCTGGGGTTATTTTACTTCAAAAATTTTAATTGCTGGTTGCCCAATCTTCATAACAGAATGAAGATTTTGGTAACATAGTTTATCTTTTGGCTCAAAGATTTGCCTACTATGTGTGGTATTGATAGGATAGGGTGGGGTCTACTTTTTAACAGGCTACTTGTAGCCCAATGTTCCTGTATTCAGTTTTTTTATTCAATACAGTAGTATTAAGGAGATATTTTCTCAACTGTGTTGACATTAAAGTTTTTGCTTTCCTACAAATCGTTGAGCAAAAAGAAACTGAAACCCTGCTCAAGAAGTTCAATAATGTTTTGGAACATTCACAGTTTTTGACACTGTGGGGAAGTTTGTTTCAAATTTGGTACACCTCAATCCTGCCAAATTCAACCTTCTATGTAGGATGTTATGGTAATTTTATCTGATTTGGTATTTCTTGTATGTCTCATAATGCTTGTATACATTTCCAGAAAAAAAAGAAAATGTAGAGTGTGGATAATGTGATGTATAATTAATTTAAGTCAGCCTTTAACCTCTTCATAAATTGATAAATATACTACTCTCAAATGTAGAATGAGTTTGCTAAAATTTATTAATTGACATGATTCTCGTAAGGTTTCAAGGTCTTTCTTGGTGAATTAAGGTAACCCGAGAGAATATCATTGAGAGACAACTCTTTGTGTTGCTTTCAAACAATTTCTGATATTGCAAATCTCAAATTAATCATTATCGCCTACTTGATACCTTTAATATTAATGTCAAAAGCAAAATCTGACCCCCATAAAATAAAATGGATCTTTATATCCCCACACAAAAAAAAAATTGCAAAAATCAGATATTGCTTCATTGACATTTATTATTGAGGTGAAATATGTACATGTGAAGTCATGAAAACCAATATAGGAAATTGTTAGATTGGTTTTTGTACATAACACTATTATGAAGATACAAATTTTTAGAATTATAGATTGTGCACTTTAGAGAACTTCCAAGCTTGTGCAATTCAGTTTTATAGTTCGAATTCTGTCCATTCTGTTACTGAGATTGCCCAATTTTTTAAATACTACATTGTGAGTGTAGGATACTACTTATGGCACCAAAACAGACTAAGAGCACAAAAGAATATCAGGAAAACATCTCGACAGTTGGTAATTTCTAGAATGTTAATGTTTCAAAACAGGACAAAATAGACTTAGTTTCTTCACTTTTAACAAATAAAGATAATTATTTTGCCTCTTAAGTTCTTTAAAATTGGGCTAAATTTGACTATGCTTCTAAATTAGTTCATAATTGCTGCTACCAACAAATACCTTTTCTAATTTAATAATTATTTAATCATGTTTATTCAAAAAAAGCTGTCAATGGGTTAGCTATGTTGGTAACTTAACATGAAATCTGTATAAATAAAATACAATGTATGTGGTTGTGTTGGGTGTTTTTTTAAGACAGATAACATGAGGGTTATCCACTTTGGTGGCTCTTTTCTTTAATAATATAGGAAGTAAATAGAAAATGTGGGTTGTGGAAGGTAGCCAAGGGTTGCCTAGTACCGGGGATGCAACAAACCAGACTCCTCACCTTGTCCAGATTTAGGGGAGGGGGTCACAGCTGGCCAACTGTCTTCCCCTTATTCAAGTCAAAAAAGGCCAAATGTCCATCATCTGCTGTACGGTTTCGTATTTGTCCTATATGATTTCCTATACCATTCAACCGATTGTCATAAAATTTTGGTGTATGGTAGTGCTCTGCCTAGAGGAGGTTTCTGTAAATCTTTTGAAGATTTAGGTTACTTCCTTTCCCCCTCTCATGGCAAAAAGGTCCTACTGTAGATACATATAGACCTTACAAATTGATAAATTATGTCCTTGCATAGCCTGTCAAACAAGAAAATTAAATTGCTGAAATAATTTTAATGAAGTAATGATACTTTTTATTTAGGTAATAATAATGCAAATGTATTATGAGTGGCAATGCAATTGATTGAGAAGTACAAACCTGGCACCCAACACGGATTTTTGTGTAACTAAAAGTTAAGTCACTTACCTGCCACAGCAAAAAAAACTATTAAAAAGTATCATAAAATGTTATTTCAAGCTGTATAATCTTAGGTAATGAAACTTTTTTTATTATAAGTATGAAAAATGTTTTATAAGTCGCAGTGTAGAATGATTATACCCGATCTGAAAACACTCAAATTTATAGTACGTAGATAGATACAAATCTAAACATGTGGAGTAATTTCAACCAAATTTTGTACAAGTTTTCCGTTCACGTGCAAGTTAATGTATCATAAATACAATGCATATGACGCCTCTGTCCAACACTTCCTTTATAACGTGTTTTAATTTTATTTTAAAATTTCATGACAAACAAACATGCAGATACTTAGTGAAAACATTTTTGTACCATGCTCGCATAATTTAAAATATAATGAAGAAGAACAATGTCTGTATGGCCATAAACTTTCAGTTGTTATAAAAATTATAAAACATGATATCCTGGACTGTAAAAATTACTTTAATGATGTTTGTTCCCTACAGTCAAAGGGTTTTTCAATAAGATGGGGCCAATGTTGAAATGGAATAAAACAAGTTTTGTGTGAGGTCTTAACTAAATTATTTTTATGTTTGACAGGCCCGCGTATGGCATTATGTATGGAATATAACATCGTTCAAATGTCCGCCGCGGCTTCTCACGGTGACGAGGATCTGAGTGGTCCAATTTTCAATGACTTTGTTGCATAGATCCGGCTGAATTTGAGCGATGGCCTGGGTTACGTTGAATTTAAGGGCATAGACCTCCGACTTCAGGAAACCCCATAAGAAAAAGTCTGGCGGGGCATATGGCACGATCATGGTGGCCAATTCTCGTCACCTCTGCGAGAGAGAACCATACCCTTAATTCGTTCATTCAGAATGTCCATTGTGGCGCCGTTCTACTGGAATCACAAGTCGTCTACGTCCATATCGTTCAATTTAGGTCAAAAGAAATCGGTTCCACCGTTCCGTAGCGCTCGCCGTTGACGGTGATGGCCTCACCAACGTCGGTTTCAAAAATAAGTACGGACCAATAACGCCTACTCCCCAAAATCCGCATCAAACAGTAACCTTTTGTGGATGCATTACCACCTGGTGAACCTCGTGCGAGTTGGCGTCGTCCCATATACGGCAATTGTGCTTGTTAACATACCTATTCATTCAAAACTGCGTCTCGTCGCCAAAGATGATTTTTCGGCCAAAATTGGGATTCTCTTCCAATCGCTCCGAAGCCCGGTCAGCGAACAACGGCGTTGGCTATGCTCATTAACTTGAGCTTCTGGATCAGTTGGATCTTGTACTGGTTTAGGCTCAAGCCACGACGCAAAATTCGTCAATTACGAAAGGCCGAGTTCTTGTGCTCTGGTTCTCCTACACACTTTCACGGACCGCGGCGATGTTCGTTTAACATACGAGTGTCGGATTTGGCCACCAAAGTTGGAGAGTCGACTTGAAGGGCCACCGAAGTCTGCCGTAAAATGACGCGGAAAGTTTTCTCTTGCGAATTATTCATTTTGAAAACGAAGTTTTATTATTTGGACGTGCTGCTTAATCGTACAACTTGCCATGGTGATTTGGCATCAGTGCCTGAATAATAAACAACAAATTAGACACGCTACCACAACAACATGGTCCGAATTAAAAATCCCTATATTACTTTGTCTCTGTCAATCTGTCCACAATATCTACTTTAGTAGAAAACAATGTTTCCAAAAACCTTACGAAGTAATTTAACAACCAAAAATATTGTCCAAGATACACCCCAAAACTGTTTATAAACTTCAACTTGCACTTGTATGAACAATATCCTTAATACTAAATAAAGAAAGCACCAGTTCAGTTTCTTCTATTTTCTTTCACTAATACAGCATGCATTCTACTTTTTTTAATCTGTGGTCCACATAAGTGAGACAAGGGAAAATGACATTGAAATACCGGGCTCTGTGGCTTCTGGCTAGGGTATGAACGATTGTTCCTCACAAGACACCCGACTAGAAGACCACATAACGTAACACCAAACATAAATAATTTCTAACATGTCTGTTCTGTGCTAATTAAAAAGAAAAAACTTCAGGGCAGCAGATACTCTATTTGAAACACTAGAACTTATCAAACATAGCCAAATCCTTCTTTGCAATGTGCTATGGGTCCACTTAGGAGACTCTACCTCTAATCAACTAATCAACCCAAAATTTTCCACAATAAGCTAACATATGCATAAAGTTTGAATAAAATCTCAGGTGGGGACCACTTTCTATTTTAGAACTAGATGTAGAATGACCCAATTACAAGTATTATGGTTTTCATTAAAATAATCTGTACTAATGCACACATGTTATTTTAAGTTATGAATTCATGACAATTAGAAAAAAAGAGCGGCAATAGGCCCATATAATAATAGACTTTGCGAAAGCATTTGATACCGTACCTCACGAAATTAGACAGAATGGGAATTGATATTCAGGTATTGAAATGAAGTAGGAAATTTTTGAGCAAATGACAGCTTAAAATGACAGAATCAGTAGAGGTAACTCCGGGGTGGCACAAGGAAGTATTATTGGGCCTTGCTGTTCTTAGCATACATAAATGATGTGGCAGAAGGCGTTAGCTCAAGTATAAAACTTTTTGCTGATGACAATAATTTATAAGTTGATAACTCAACTCAGGATGAAGATGTAGTTGCTCTACAGGAGGATGTAGACAAAATATATTGATGGTTGTAGTTTAACAAAATGAAAATTATTTCTCTAAAAGCAAGGTGATTACAGTTACAAAAACTAGAAACCTGCCATCAACAAAGTATAGATTAGGCTAAGATGAGATACGAGAGGATAAAATCTGTAAATATATGGGAGTCGCTATTTGTAAAAATTTAAACTAGGGGAACAAATTAATGCAGTGGCAAAGAAGATATGGAGATCTTTGCACTTCGTAAATAGTGCTAAAGAAAGGTGCAAGGGAGATTAAGCTAATGGATTACAAATCATTAGTCCACCCTATTCTGGAGTATAGAGCGGTCTGCTGAGGTCCATATAAATCTGAACATGCCAACGCACTGGAAAAAGTTCAGAAGAAGGTATCGAAATTATTTTATACTCAGGGTGAAGTGAATTCTTGCTTAGAGAAGCTTTCAGACAGGCGAAAAAGAGCAAGATTGAGGACATTATTTAAAGTATATAAAAATGAGCTGGTCTGGAGTGAAGTCATAAATCGACTTGACACTCCAAACTATATCACGGAATGACCACGTGTATAAAATTAAGAGAGATCAGAGGGCAGTTGTAGGGAAGTTCTCATGAGTAAACAGGACCATCAGTGACTGGAATAGTTTACCAGCAAAATTGCTGCAGGCTTTTCCCCATAATGTTAAAATTTAAATAAAAGACTAATTCAAGTGTGTTTCATTTTTTTCTCTTGTTTTTCTTGTTTGAGGTTAAATGTATGTAACTACCACTGGGCTATTGCCCTTTTGTAGTTATGTGTAAATAATAATAATGTTTTTTAAAATCATGTTTAATAGATTTGTAATATTGAATGTTATTACCTACTGGATGTTTTAACCACCTATTACAACTTCTACGTTCTGCCAACATGTTCTTCAAATATTAAATGAAAATAATTTAAATAGGACATGGTCAAAGTAATCCAAATTACCTTGGCTTTGTTCAGTTTCTTAACAACCATATGCAATAACCTTCAAGCTAGATATAGTTGTTCGATAATTTAGTGTCACTTAAAATCATGCCTACAAACTAAATTTATTTAAACAAATATCATTAATTGGAAATAGTTATGACAATAATCCCCTCATTTTACAGCCATTTATGTATTATGAAAATTGAGAAGAAATTCTATATAATAGTATGTTTCACGAAATACATTCATAAAAACTAATAGTACATTGAGCTTGTTTTTTTTTAGGTATTGACTCACAGTTATGTAACAGTTTTGAGACTAACTCCACTCCACAAACAAGTTCAACAGATATTTTGGATGGCACCACTATTACACGGTACATTCACATCAAGCATTCAGATTCACCAGTCCGGATATTTAAGGAAACAACTGTGTGAATCTGTGAATAATTTTTTTTGTATGTTATTATTTAACTATTCAACATTCCTCATGTTATTATTATGTGAAAACAATCATTTAGGTATCCACACTTGTACAAAGTAAAATTTAATGTGACAGGAAATGTGTATGTTATTGTGCTGCTATCGTTGTTTAATGGTTGTATTATTGATAGACCATTTCATTGTAGGCACTCAACATTGTGTTATTCATGTAAAACCACAAAGAATAATTTATCATGGGAAAGCTTCACCAAAAGTTATTTGTGTTAGTGTGATACCTTAAACAGGTTTCACATCCAGTCATGCAATAATTGTAAGATATTTCAAAAATTGTAATAAATATTTGTTTAGTTGTCTTTTAATGTGTTCCACCAAATAGTTTACAAAAATTCAGGAATTGTTGGAATGAAATAAAGTACCCTACTGTTTGTTGTTTAAAGTTGTGCATGAAAAGGTTTACAGACTTGAAGGAATTGTTAATCTTTTTTTTTTTACATAAACTGACCATAAATAGAATGGTAAGAAAATATTTAAATTATAATTATCTACTTCACCTTTAGCTCTTTTGCCTTTTACTGGTGAAATTCCATATCTTTTCTAAACAAATAGTATTTTATCATAAAATATTTCAATGCAAAAAATGATCCAGTGATCATCAAATGAATATTTTCCATCTATGCATTGTTTTGTTTGCACTTTCAGATAAACTTAAAATGGAAGAGAACATGTGAACATAGTAGCATGTTTCAAATGATCTATATATTTGGATACATAGAAAGATAATTTTGTTCCTACTGCTACTGTTATGTCTACATATTTATATTACTTGCTCAAAATGAATCTCCAAAGATTCCTACTTGGATTCCTTCCATGATAATATTTTCTAAGCTATACACAGTCCATGTGACACAATTAAATATTTGCAGCTGTTTTAATCCACTTTTCCTATTAACCTTATATTTGTTATTGTTAAAGCTGTACATTTTGTGATATTGCTATTTTGAAATTTGGTTCAATTTCTCTATTCAGATATTACCAACACTTTGGACATAAATCTACCAGAACTTTCCCTCCATATCAATCCTTATACTATATAAAAATTTATTTTCATAATAGTTCAAAAAGAAGCAATGAATTTTTCTCACATTTTTATAATTATTTAAAGTTTTGACTTTATAAATAGAATTGTAACCTATCAATAAAATACTAAGTTCTTATGACAAGTATTTTACAAAACATGTATGAAAAAATTGAATGATTAGCATGATTTACTTGTAAATGAACAATAAGTTCAATGTATTTTCATACTTTCATTCAACAACACTTGGAAATAATCGAAAAAATTGCCTTTACTTATAAAAATAGTTTACTGCTTGTAAGGTTCCTACTTGTTACATGTATGATTATATTAACTAATTGGAAATTGAACATTTTACTTTAAATGTCTTACATAAAAGACGAGCCTTCTCTTATACAGTATCAAAATGTCTTTCTACATTTCATATTGTCTGTGTGCAAAAATGCAATCTTCTTCACACATTTGATGAAACAACTGTATTTATTATAATAATTTTAGATTCTATCATATAAGCCTAGAATAGAAAAGTGATAAAAAGTTTAATTTCTCTTATTGGTACAAAATATTAGTCTGCAGCAGACAATGATATCTAGTCAATTGTATGTTAATAGCTATTAAGTTTATAAAATAAAGTAAATATGAAAGACAAGTATAAAGATATATTAACTAATGTAAATTCATTTGGATGAGTTATGTGGATAGTCTGTCCTAAACCAATTTTCTGTACTTATTAACTTAACAATGTTTGTGATATGAATTTATTGGTTTTCCACCTAATCTATTATGGTTTAATAGATGTATTAAAAACTAGTCATGTGAATACAATGAAATCTGTAAGGTTAAGTTATATCCAACTTACTTGAAACAATGCAGATTTTTAGGTATATTGAGTAAGACTGAATAGTAATTTGCATATTCATAAGTAGAATTTTTCTGTGTCTCACCAATTCAACATTTTCATTTTTGTTCTTTTTGCTTTAATATAAAACAAAAATTCAATTCTATAATATATTTAATTATTGAAGAAGAATGGGAAATTTGATATGGTTTCGATTGTGGTCACTAACAAATTTATTTTTTGTTTCCAAAGTTATAAATTTTCACAATATTCTAAGACATTGGTGCCACTTGTCACATTCTAAATAATAAAAATAAACAAAAGTTTGTATTTCTCAGGAAGGAAAGAAATAATACTGTAATTCGATTGCACTTCAACACGGAGGAAGAGAACCATTAAAAATTGCATAATTGTAGTGTCATGTCAGATTAAGACTATTGGAGAATCAATATGCTGACCAGGTGTCACTCCAAATTCAGAATGTGTCATGGAAGATGACAGTCTGCAGTCGCCCCGGTAGGCCCAGGCCCTCAATGGGCTATAGAGCCAAAGAAGAAGTGCTTCATGTCAGTCTTTTAAATTGACTATGCTTAGTCATTGTTTGTTACTAAACCACACAAAAACTTTTAAGAAAAATGTAATCTTTACAAAAAGTACCAAAATAAAAGATGATTATTTGAATCATTTTTAAATATTTATACCATATTGACATAGAGTCCTGAAACTTTTTTTTACTGTTGATGACATGCTATTAGGAAAAAAATAAATAAGGTGAATATAAAATTTTATTCAAAATTTACAAATATTTACACTAAGAAAAGTGAATACACACTCAAGTTTAGTCTTCCTTTATATAAAAACTTTGTTTTTAAAATATATTATTTCCATATATATTTTTCCAACAAATTTGCAATTTGGTGATGAGTATCACTGTATTTTTTTTATTATACATGACCTAATATTAAATGCACTTTATTTACATTTAAATTTCAGTTGTAGTTACTAATTTTCACAAGGGAAGTAGTTATTTTTTCATTTTAAATCACACAAAATAACATGTAACTATTTCAAAAAGGAAAACCAGTAGGTTAACATAACAGCTTTATTGTTGAGAGTAGATTGATTTCATATGAATAATTTAAGGAAAATTTAAGAAAAATAATTATATTTGCTTGTTAACATTATTCTTGTGCTGTTATGAAATATTATTAAAATAAATATGTTTCTGTTCATGTAAAACTATATATAGTGATTCATAGCTGTAAGCAGACAAGCTGATGTACATTTTAGTTATCACAAACTCAGTATTTCTTTTTTAGAATTGTTATTTTGTGATGATTTCTACCAGCTAAAAGCTGCTTGAATTCCAAAAACTTTTAAAACAAGGCAACTTTGTGCAAGTTTAACTTTTTATTTTCTGTACAGATTTACTTGGTAACAAATTTTCTACTGGTATTTATATATATGTTAAGAGTGATTGGATATTGCAGTCTCATAAATTAATTGTTTTACTAAAGATAAGTGGGTCTACTGTTTGAAGTTGAAATTGTATGCTTATAATCTATAACTGTTTGTGATTAAGAATGATTATTATAATGTATGAAAGGATTAAAAATTTAACAAAGTTTTGATAACAGGGCAATAAAAGGTGAGATAGTTGGCATTTATCCTCAGAATATTTATTTAAATTATTGTAAAAAATATTTATTTCATGCTGTATTTACTAAGTATTTTTCTCTGTATTGAAACCAAAACATTTTATCTTGATGATAAACAGACTTACTTTTAATTTTTAGAAAATATAATATAATCTCCCTTTTCTATTTATCCATGCATCCTTCAATAGCATTTAAAGCTGTCAAACAGGAGACAAAGTTAACGAATATTATATTATTGTCACTGTACTTAGAAATTTCCACATTTAAGTTCATAAAAATTATGATACAGGAATTATTGGCTTCTATTATAACAGATATTCAATCTGAGATAAAGGGCATCTCAATCAAGTAAATACCATGAAGAAATTTGGAATCTCCATCATTTCATTTTCCTCATTAATTTTTGTTTGTTATATGTTTTGTATAGCAGAGTATGAGCAACACTGGTACTTTTTATATTCATATAAAAAACATTTGTCGTAAAGACTATCAGTGATACTGGTATTTATTTTCAAGAGTTGAAGAGTAATTATTTACTTGATCTAGTGCATCAAAAAATTTGGTGTCAGTTATATATTTAATTTTTAATGAATTTATTGAAAACATATTTATTTCTACTCTCTTTCTATAGATAAACATGAATTGCTTGTGACAAATATTTATGAACCTCTGAAATCATAATAGAGAGAAATGTATGCATATATATTTATTTGATAAATCAAAAATGTTTTGGTGTAATATTAAGGTAAACAAAATTGTCACTTTATTTGTTAATTTTTAAACAATTTAAAAAAATTAATATTTTTTAGATAATGTGGTTTAATAAATTCACCATACTTGTATTTATTAAAGCTTGCAAACAACTTTAAAGGAATTGAATAAAATAGAAGTTACACTCAAAAAAATTTAAAAGTTCCTTTTTCACACAATTGTTATTCTTTTAGCTACATATTGAATTAGTTCAATGCGCTCTTGCCATTAAATATACCTTTCAGTGTTTAATGTGTAGAGTGTTTGCTATTGTGTAGTGTTATAACATGTCTTGTATTAATGTTAGTTATGTAAATGTTTATAATTGTATTATATGTAGAAACATGTCACTAGTCATTAATAGTAAAATGATAGAGCAGTATGTTTTTAATCTCAATAGAAATAATTCATTTCTGTTCTTAAATTTTTACTGTCAAATGTGTGATAATTGTATCTTATTAAACTGCCAACTTCTAATTCAGTATACTATACTCGTGTATTTGATACAAACTCTAAGTAATATGTTATTTATTGTTTCATTATGCTTCAGTGTAAATATATTAAACACTTGTTACATAAAAACTCAAGTGCAACATGTTGAAAGAAATTGCTGGTGTCATTTGTAAAACTAAATCATTTCAGTTCCATTTAGGAATGTAAATAAAGGCTTACCACTTAATCATTTTCAAAATTATTATATTGAAATTTTACTGTACTTTTTATAAAGTGCTTCTTTAAGGTACAAATGTCTGCAACACCAAACCAGAGTATCTTGTTGTAATTTTTGTATAACATAATTCAATAAACTTGAATGTTCAATGAAGCAAATCTTTTTTTTATTATTATTATTGTTTTTATAGTCACACTGACAAGGTTATTAACGATTTGCTATTTAGGTATCTAATTTTTCTGTGGCCTCTGTGATGCGAGGTTATAATGCTAGCCACTAGACCACAGAGGCGACCCTTGTTGTTTTATTCAATAAATCAACTGTCTATATTTTATATTGTGCTTCCTCTCTACTTGGTAACATTTGATTATTTCATAGTGAAGGAAACCATTTCACTTAATCAACTTGTACAAAATTAGCAGATAATTGATGATGTTCAATTGTATATGAGACATTACACATGAAACTCCCCGCTATCATGCTTCATATATTTTTGCACACATTTTAAACTGTACCTAGAAAAGTATCCTTCAATAAAATACTTATACATATTGTAAACCACTTTAAAAGTACTGCACTTTTGTTGGCTTGAGAATGTGTATATACATTAATGTAAAAAATCGTCAAGAATTAATATCCCGAGCTGACAGTGTACCGAACTATTGGAATTAATAGATGTACAGATCACAAGGAGTGTTATTTGTGTAGTAGAGGAAGAGGTTTGTTGTCATCTTCTCCTGCAAGGTTAACTGGTACAGCACTACTACAATGCATTCATTACATTATTACAAGCAGGATATACGTACAGAATGTGGCAACATCATTCACTTATTATTTCTAAGAGTTTCTTGATGTACAATATATCCTGAACTGAACACAATATATTTCAGAATTGCTTTTACACTGGCAACTTGTGATAAAGCCCAGAGTTAAACTGTGCCACAGTCTACTCCAACTACAATTTTGGGGAAGTTGTTCAATGTATGTTTTGTTTACATATGACAAGCTAAACCTCCAGAGTTATAATTATTATTTTGGGAGAAAAGAGACAATAGATTTGAGTAAGGAGAATATGTTTTCTTGTCTAACTAGCAAAGATTATAATGCAATGGAAGGCTTCAGCGGCAACTTCCTAAGAATGGACTGTCAATGAATGCACATTGTAGTGCAGTAGAACCTGCATCCAATTTTTTATTATTATTTACGGAAACTTAAATAAGAAATATTCCGGCATGAGCAAGTCGCTTGCCAAGAAGAAGGGGTTTTTCCGCGCGCCGTCTTGGCAGCTCAGAATAATAACAAAGGGACTGCGGCTGACACCTGGACCATAAAGCTCGGACACCTCGTCGCCGTTTTGGAATGTCTTAATCTGCCTGGGAATTTGGTGACCAGGTGGCGTGTGTGCCCCAAAAGAAACAAGGGATATGATTGGAGAATATCCATCCCTGCCACCTTGGTGATAGGTGTCGGACAAGGTTGTCATCTGATTTGCAGTTCTTGGAATTTTAAATCAGCTGATCAAAGCAGCAATGACTGCAGAAACAGTGTATGGTATTTATAACATAATTTTGTCTGTTAATTGGTTACTTCTTCAATTTGAAAAACCTGTAATATTAGGTTCAAATACATTACTGTTGGAAGCTATTTGTAATATTTAATTTCACTATTATTTAACTACTATCTGGGAACCCGGCATTGCCCGGGTATTTATTTATATTATCCCAGAACATTATTAATTCTTGGTCAACACACAACTAAACAGACATGAAAACATCACAATACAAACCTCAAATATACACCCAGTATCTCGAGGGAGTCCAAAATACCCCCGGTACAATAGCAGGAATAAATGTATTTTCAGTATTCTAACAGAATAAAAAAAATCCTTTCTTAATGGTTAAATTTTTACTTAAATTGCATACTAAAGGTCATAATGCAACACAGTGACTCGCATTACACTGGTTTTGACACCAAATTCAATAGTTTCCTTTTTATTTTCATATTAGCAATTACCAAAATTTGAAAAATTTAACAAACACGAGAAACAAAACTAATTTATGTATACATCGTATCAATGATCCAAAGAAGTCAATTTTTTCTCAGCCTGCTGCAACAATAGATAGTAAGTGGGATGAATGATATAGGAACACGTAGTAGGACTTATAACTTGCAGTTGGTTTACAAGTTGGCATTTGAGTGGCAATTCCAAGTAATCTTCCTGTAGAATTAATATTGTTATTTATATTCATATTATATCAATATCTTCTGCAATATAACGAAATTAAATATGCACTAATATTTAAATTGAATCTCATTTTTTAAACCCTCAAAATATCATCAAAATCCGTTGATCAGTTTCGGAGCCTATTCAAGACAAACATTTCAATTTTATTTATTGGTATAGATTGGGAGAAGTTATAGTTTAAAGGGAGATAAATAATAATGAAAGAAATTAATTTAAAATAAAAATATAACATTTTCTCAACAAAACATTGGTGAATAATGAGATTTATGAGGCAAACAAATTAAATTAAATGCTACAGCAGTCTAAAATTGTAAGGAATTTAATTGACTAAAAATTAGGGTCACCTATGGGGTGAGCCATGTAGAAGTTTAAGTCTTTGGGAATTAGGACTGGCAATGTGAAGAAAGCAATTCTTTCTTAGGTGCCCACTGTGATGGTCTGCTTCTAGCGGAATTTACTGGAGTGGTGCTGGTTGTGACAGTCTGCTTTTGGTTGAAACTGTGTCAGGACAGAATGACATTCTACCTGCTGAGACTCACAGGTCATGACTTGGGCCAAATGTCAATTCCTAAAATCTTCTCATGGTTACTACTTTGACCTTAAGACTGTCAAGATTATTAGTTCCTTCTGCCCTAGCTTGTGGTCTGGAATTTTATGATGTTCTCCCAAAATTTATTTCCATCTCACATCCTAATGCTCTCAATTTTCCTCCTCCTTTTTTTTAACAACCAATCAGCATAAATTTTGAGTAACTTCCATTGGCTGCATTTTTCAATTTTGCAGCCAATGCAAAATGCCATCTGTTGCAAGGACATGATATTTGCACATTTTTGTATTCAGTTGCAGTAGCAGACTTTCAAATTTGTTGTGCAAAGCTTCAAGCTGATAATCAGTCTTATATTTAGACAGGGGTCTACATCCAGAGCAATGTCTGAGATAAAGGTATTTCGTTTTTTGTCCATCCAGTCGCACAAAAGAACCCTTTGCGGTCCTAAATATTCTCCGCGTACTTTCATTCATTACAAACAAAACAGCTCAAAGATGGTACATATTACAGCCTACTTATTGCTGATCATAGTAATCTATCAATAGATTAGAAATCTTCTGCATATCACCCAAAGTAAATGCAAACTTTTAAAATAAAATAACAATAATGGTTTTAAAATTATATTAGAAAAAATAGTTACACTTTTACATTTAAATAATATTTTCTAACATTAAACAAATTAGTCTAACTACCGAGTATTAAAAATAGCAAAATATTTTACATTTAATATCACAAAGAGGCATACTTTTCAGTATGCTGATTTCATGTTACACACCTGTCAAAATTAACCACTATATATAAATATGTATACAAATGGAATGTTAACATCAACAACAACAATAAATTTAAACATAAAATGTAAATCTATGATCAAAAATAACAGTTGATAAAATAGTAAATTTACAATATTGCACAGTTTCAATAATGATATTTTGTGAAGAATTATTAACAACAGTTATGAATTAAATTTGTATACATGCTGTTGAGTGAAATAAATAGTACTTCTGTTACGGCAAATTTTTAATTACATTTAGTTGCAAACATTAAAAATGATTAACTAATGCACAAAGTTATTCTTTTAATAAAAAAATAATTTTTTATACAAAGCTTCTACTTCACACCTTACTTAAATATTACTAGTGGGTTAAACAAAAAATTCAGAACTGACTTTAATCCTCCATATATGTATTCCAGGAATAATGATTCAAAGTTATTTATAACTTTTCTTTGTATTTGTAAGTCACTTGTATGACAATTAATACAACCTATTTCAATAAGATCTACACATGGTTTAGGACCTCCCAGCAAACCTTCATAATTGTCTTTATTTATAAGTTTCCCAGTAAACCAAACTTTGTCACCTGGTTTTAAAGCCAAAGTAAAGTTCCTAAATGTATTGTCGGCAATTAAGGTAATTTCTGGTCCAGTTCCCCACATACTTGATATCATTCTTAGAGTAACTTCAAATTCATATCTGTTAAAAGAAGAATACACAGGAATAATGTGTGAAATTTAAATATAAAAATATGTACATAAATAATTTTTGGTTTGATAATTGCTCACAAAGCAAGCAAAAAGAAATACCCTAACTTAAATAAATAGTATTATATTCAGAGGTTGATAATATAAAACATCTCGATTAGATTATAATAATTAGATAAAGAACCAGCCATACAAAGAAACAAAATAAGGTGTAAATAAATACCATTCCATGTTTCTATAATCCTTGTTGCTTTGGTTTGGTGATTCCAAATGACAAGAGCCACAAGAACACACCAAATAAAAGCAAGTTGACGTATCACTAAGGGACTACAGTCCTTGTTGATTATTCAATTATTTAAAGTGATGTTTAATTAATTGTAAAGTATTTTAATTGAAATAATTTAATAGAAAATCATTTAACATCTGTTTTTCCTAATTAAATTAGTTAGTAAAAGACATTCTGGAATAGCACCTGTTATCAACATATAAAATCTTAGCATTTTGCCAATCAAATGAATGTTTCGACTGTTGGATATTACAGACTGTTTGTGAAATCTGATATTGGCATACGTTTGTTCATTGATACAGGTATTTGGTGAATTTTTAGTTTGTACAATTTGGCAGGAAATTTATTTTAGCACCTTATTTTGTTCTTAAACTAATAAATAGATTCAAATGTATTTTAGAATATAGTAGGAGTTAAGTTGTGTGAGCAAAGTTTTAACAGCTGCATATCATAAAATGGAAAAGATCCAAACTATATCTATATTGCACACTTTCCCATGATTTTTTAAGTTGACACTGTCCATTTTGCTGCTGTCAATGGGCGCACACACAGCCATGAGTGTTTTGTTGGAATTCAATAAGAATAATATATCATCAATATTTTTTATTCTTATTACTATGTATGGTTAAAAAAGGATCAATAACAAGTATTTTACAATCACCATTATTGGCATGATTTTCATTACCCACAAAATAAAATCAGGACTGAAATATTAACTTGAGGCTTCTGTTAATAATAGTAAATTGAATATTTGGTAATATTGTATATATGTGTGTGTGCATGTGTATGACACTGTCATGTTAATTAAAACAATTAATAAGGAAAGGAAAAAGAGATAGAAAGTAGGTGACTTACCTACTTTCTATCTCTCTTTCCTTTCTTTATTAATCTGGCAAGAAACTGATCTGTAATACCAATGGGATTTGTTACTAGACATGACATATTTGGTACAAACTATTCTTAACTTTGCTGACTCCAAACAAATTTAAGAATGTGAAAGCCATATAAACCGTGCAGAATAAATATTCCAAAAAAAATTAATAAAAACTTGTCTTGACTCTGAAGTTACAATTAATGAATAAATAATGTCAGGTAACAAAATTTAGTGTGTCAACAAAATAAAATACTTACATGTCCCACATTTCAAGGTGACATTGAGACTTTTGTAGTTTCAAGCCCTGAAATAATTTGCATCTAAGGTATTCATTCTTTGATAGTGATTGAGAATCACAAACCATTGTATTCTTATCTCCATATAAACAAGAAATGGCCTCTGCTAGGGGTGCTGGAAGCTTGTTGACAATGTTTTGCAGCACATTGCTAACTGATGATACATGAGCTTTAATCACATAGCCCTCCCAATTAACTTGAGTTCCAGATAATTGTGAACATTGGAATTGAACTGCAGCAACTGAAGATTGTTCCCAAGCTGGTTGATGACAGAAATTTTGATATTGTTCCCACGTTAAATTGTTATCTGCTTCTAATGGGGCTCTTCCATGATCTTGAATTACAGGCAATACAAATAAAACCACTGAAGCTATAGCAATGAATACCTGAAACAGTTAAAAATGAAAGTTTCCTTTAAGATATTATAAGAACCTTCAGTATATGATGTCACATAACAGTACATCAATGTTTATATTCTTTGGGGTAATTATTCCCATATTATGCAATGATAAGTGAACTAATAAAATGTAGAACATTATCTGTGTGTGTTTACCTGCATTTGTTTTATATATTTCTCGATGTACGGCCTAGGACTATCATCTGTTCTGTTTCTGTCTGAATACCAAACAATCATTAAAGGAACTGAAGTCAATATAAGTGTTATGAGGACAGGAATAAAAATAGCAGAATCCACAAAGTATTTTGCAACAGCTGCAAGTGGAATCAAAATGGATGCAATTCCTGTCACTGGAATAATTAATATTAACCCTACAAGTGCTAAGGCACTTCTTATGAGTCCATACCAAGTTGCTCCCTGAGAAGAAATGACAGCAATTTGCCACCAAGATAAAGTAACACAATGTGGAATCAAAACTTTGTATGTTCCTCGCCAATTGTTCCTTGAAGCTATCTTGACAAATATAGCTGGTATAAGGAGGTAAAATACAGCTCGAAAATTTAAACAAAATTCAACTCCATTTCCTACTATATATGAGGCAAATGTAGGCACTCTAATATCTAAGAATCTCCAACCCTGTCTTACTACAGCATCCGTTTCATAAGGATATTTGGCCAGGACATTAATAGCAAAAGAAAATAGAATTAATAAATCAATTGATGGCTTATCATTCATAAAAATATATAAAGTTAGCATTGTCAAAAAAAAGGCTATCACTGTAAATTCTGACTGAGGGGTCCACTCTGGTGCTATCAGTGGATAAATCATTAGATTTATTAGAAGAGCAACAAAAAAGTAAACAAACGGTTTCAACTTGTTTCTACAGTATTGAAATTCAGCCTCTTCTGGATTTAATTCACCTCCACTATAACTCAAAAACAAGTGGGACCATGTTCGGAAATCACGGAATTCTTGTTTATGGTGCATCATTTGGAAAGTGGAAACAACCATCACACAAAATGAAATATAATATAATAGCATTGGAATAAAAAGTAAAATATTATCTGTTCCAAAAAGGGAGTACAAAATAAACAAAATGAGGGTCTGACCATGAGACAAAGCTGCAGGAAATAAGGAAGACACAAAAGAAGAGCCTTGTATAGCAATAGTTTCCACTATTTTATTGTAGACATCACATAAAGCACCAAGTGGCTGAAAAAAGGTTCGTTGTATAAAGTTCAAGTTTTCCAAGTATTGGTGTTGAGGACTTGTCAGAGTCAAAATACGATGAACTAAAGGTAACTCCCCATGAGAGTAATTTACTGCAGCTGAAACTAGATGATCTTCTGTAAGCTTTTCGCCCCTATAATCCCTCTCAGAGGTACCACCTGAAATAAAATATGGAACATATTCAATTAATTTAATAACTATTGAAATTTGTAAAATATGCTAAAAAATGTATATTTAAGGAGACAAAGATTACACAGACATGAAAATATAGGTTGCTACAGAATTCTTGTAAGAAACATCTTTGTTTTATTAGTATTTAGGTTTATTATATTTTGTATGTTCTTCACATTACTTCGTCAGTGCTTCCAAATAATGAAGAGAAAGACAGAAAAATAATTTTGAGTACAATTGTGTAACAGTTAATATCAAAAGTGAATTCACAGAAAATTTATCAGTTAAAAGTACTCAAAAAACTAACTTTTCATGATCAATGTGGTTTTCTCTACATATTTTCAGAAGACAAGACAAAATGATGTTAACAGGAACTGCAATACTAACTGCAGGCACAATAAAATACAGTGTCACCAATGTTACTACTCTACCAAAATAAAATCTGCAGGAAGTATTAATTAAAAAAGGAAACTGTTATTACAAAAACTACAAAACCATAAATATTCTTTCAGTTAATGCTAACAAAACTAACCTGGCTGGACATCAGCCTCTGCATTCATAAATTCTGACTCTAAATCACAGCTACCTTCACCATATCCCAATCCAGAAACTTTTTTATCACATACTTTTGAGTTATTACCTTTATTCTTACATTTTCTCTTTACTTCACAGATTCTTCTTTGTAGTTGATTAGTGGTAATAAAATCTTGTCCAGCTGATAAACTGAAATTGAAAATTCATTATTATTTTCTGGTTCAAGAGTAAATAAATAATACTAATTTTATTTAAATTTATGTTGTAACCAGCTCGATTGACAAAATTTTGTACAGTTCAGTATAGTGGTAACCATATTCACTAATGTATACCATTGATAGAAAGAAAAAATATCTGATAATTTATCATTTTTTGATTTTCAATTCAAATAGTTTACTTACAGCCAATGTTAATGAACATGCCATTGTCTAAGACTAACAAAGCATTAATTATCTCTGGCCAGGATAAGTCAACAGTAGTGACAACAAGCAAGCAGCTATTCTTCAAAGAAAGACTTTCCAATTATACATAAGAAACATATTTGCAGACTGTAAACTCAAGGTTTTCATAGTGTAGATAGTTGATAAAATTCTTCCAGGATTACAGCTATGAAGTTATTAAAACATTATGAATTTTCATGTAACAGCTTCCTGGTTTTGGAGGACCAAGTAAATGTTAGCTTCTTAAATGTAAAAATTGAACTTCTCTTTAGTGATTTTTACTGTTGCAAATAACAAAACATTATTATACAGGCAACTTAATTATATTCTTTATTACTGAATTACATAGTATGTTGCATTAGATACTTCCATTGTCTTGTCCACTGTATTAAGTGGCACTGCAGTATTTAAAACTGTTTTCATGTCATCATTAAGTCTCTGTTCGACATCTAAGTTGATAAAATGGATATAAATGAAAGAGAATGTGTGTTCATATATCATTCAATCAACTGTAATGAAACTTTGAAGATTTAGGTTACTTCTTTCTGCGTTTAGGACCAAAAAAGTCCCTAGAGACAATTTAAGAAAGTGTTCTACAAATGTCTCACATTCACACAATGATTTCATTTTTTCTGCCATGGTGCTTCTGAGTTAATTCAACTAGACAAGGCACACAGATCTTGCAAGGGGATAGAGTACACCATATAGCCTGTCAAGTAATATGATTATACATCTGTTAAACATGAAGTAATGTTCAAATTTAACAAGAATTTTACTCAACTAATTATATTTTTGATAAGTAAGCTGTAACTTCATGTTACACTATACATGTATTATACACATTATTTTGCATTAACCAGACTAAAAGATGGTTCAAGTATCTTCTCCTTTAAATAACCACTTGTTTATTTTTGTATATGTATATACAACATACAAATCTAAACGCATGCAGCAATTTCAACCAAAATTTGTGTATGTGTTCCTTGCAATCCACAAATGATCACTACCGTCACTAGGGTGGTGTGGAGAGGATTGAAATTTAAACTGTTCATAAAAAGAGATTTATAATGCTTCTCTGTTTTTTTGGTGAATAATTTGAACCCCATTCACCTTGGAAGTGGTGCATACATATTGGTGGGGGTGGAGGGGCATCACATATAAATGGCATGAAAATAAGAGCAGCGTATAAAATCAAAGGTTGTGGAAGCCTCAAGAGTTTTTTGATTGCAACATCTGTAGAAGTTTAGCCTCAGGGTGGGGGAGGAAGGGGTGGCATATAAAAAGAATGCTAAAACAACTAAGTTTCTTGGCCCTATTTATGTAATATTTTCTTTCATATGTTACTGGAAGTATTTTTCAGTCTTACAAGTCATGCCACAAGCAAAGTGCATTTCACATATAATCTTATCACTTCAACATTATTTTGTCATTAATTAGAGGAAACACAGGAAAAAATTGTGCATACGATTGTCAAATAGATGAAAAATCCTTAATTTATATGTATTAATAACATTTTTTTTGACTTTGCATCATTTCACAAAGATTATTAATTACTTAAAGCATATGAAATATACCTGGAAAACATTTCTCGTGCTGCTTTCCTTGCCAATTTTTCATCTTGGGGCATACTAAGACAGGCTTTCACATCTATAAAATTATGTTCTGTAATACCTATAAAATGAAATTTTGAAGAATAAAAATAAGATTTTAAGGAACTTTTATTAATATATAGTTTGCTAAAATATAATAATAACACACAGAAAACAGTGTTAGTTCTTTAGTAAAACAATCAAAACAAATCAATCCCCTAACCATTCTTGTTAAACATGAAATATATATAAAGTTGATAACATTCTCTTTCAGGAGAAACCACCACACTACATGATAGTAAAATTTACAGTCACTGTTCCGTCAGTCAGCAAAAATTGCAGACTAAAGCTAGAGCCCCTGAAAATTTGAAAGGTTTCTTCACAAATTTTGTCCTTAAAAGACATTGATTTTATGTTGGTCTCTGCTGTCCATATCAATTATCGTTACATTATCAAATTATTAACTCAATTTGTGCTGCACATTGGAGTTATTAAACTATTTTTCTCCTTAAAATGAAGATTAAGATGTCATGTAACATTAGAGAGAGAGACAGAGGATACAAAGGGGCGTGACTTGGTTGAAGTGGGGGTACAGAAGTACCAAAGTGTCTTCAGACAAAAATATATAGATTATAAAGGAAGAGAAAGAATTCTGTTATATTGTCAACAATGTCATCCTTTGCTGCAATGCTAAATCTGATAAATTTTCAGCAGTTCCAATATTATGATCAACTTGATATTTGTCTTACCACCTTGGTCTTTTACTTGAACTAAAGTGGATACAATCACCTCGTTTCCCTCCATTGTTCCTCCCATTGCCCGCTTGACTTGAGCACAGACTTGTAATAATGTAATATCACTAAAAAAATGGATGCCAAATATTTTTACTTAAACTCATGTGTAGGTGGAATGAGCTTTTCGGCCAAATACAAGGGCCATTGTGCATGGAACCACCTTTTTTGGCCTAGTACACAGGGTGATAGTGGGCGGAATGAGTTTTTTTTAAATTAAATGTGATAGTTGTGTGGCATCACAGTAGAGAGACAGACAATGGGGCAGAGCTTGCAGAAGGGTTGATGATGGTACTGAAGTGATCTTTAGCTGTGGATTCTTATAGATATTACAAGTTGATTATTTTCTCTTAGTTTCTGAATATTGATAATTTGACATTTTTTCTTATGAAGATGTTGAATTTATGATTTATACCATAATTACAATAACTTGTAACAATGCCACATATAATTACAACAACTTCAAGTAGAGCATATGTTTTATATCAATTTCCAATAATCAGCAGAAGAAATATGATGGAACCATTCAATTCCAAGAAATAAATGCCTTAATTGAAACAGAACTTACACTACCTTGTCCAGTTTTCAAACATTGGGCTAGAATTTTAGTAGCTTCCACATTTCCTTGTTCAGAAGCTTTTATAAGCCAGTAAACTCCAAGTCTCGCATTTTCCTCTTTATCAGTGTCCAATTCTGCAAAAAATTAATGTTAAATATGTTAATAAAAATTTATTCACAATTAAACAGATACAAATATTTTTTAGAAACCATGAAAAAATCTGCACCCATGGGTAATGTAAAGATGTCACCAATATTAATAACATTGTGTAAGAATGAATAATACCCCTTATTTAGAATTGACTGCACCCAATAAAAGGTGTAAATTCAAAATATGTACCATTGGCACAGATAGAGAAAAATTAGTTTGCAAATTTATATATTTTAAAGTTCAATATGTTTTATTGACTGTCATTAGGAAGTCAAATAAGGAGGATAATGATGTAAAAAAATGACTTAAATAATATTTTTGTGTTAGATTGAAATACTTAATAGTTTATAAAAATTATAAAAACATCATACCCCCTACCCAACAAAAATCATAAATTGACATCAAGAACATTATTAATTTTCATTAATTTCAAATATTTACAGTTCAGCACTTGACTTTCATTCACTTCAGTCAAACATTTAAAAATAAATAACAAATTAATACATATTTCCATCTACATAGAATATATTGTGTCATTATACTGGAACATGTATGACACCAGTAGGAATTTGATTTACAAAACATAATAAATGACTAAAGGTTTTCTAGGGGTAAATGCTGTAGATGCTGGAAACAGCTGTTGGCCATCAAAACATCAGATATAATAGACTGTTGTCCCTAGATGCAAATCTAAAAGCTGTAATATAAATAATGACCCATTTTCTCTTTTGCACATTCATGGAAAAAGATAAGCAAGAAAACTAATTGAAACTACAATAATAAATTCATGAAATAAATATTGCTGAATGTAACTAATAAGACAACATTAATTATATACAAAACCTGAATTTATAAAAATAAATGTAATGAATCACAATATTATACTTACCACATGTCTCTTCAAGAAGCTGTTTTGCCAGAACTACTTGAGATTCAGGACAACCATCTTCTGCCAATTGATTTCTCAGCCTTTTTAATGAGCACCTTGGTCCACCTAAATTAATTGAACAAAAGCCTTTCCTTAATTACCAAACATTTTTACAGTTCAGTAATTTTAAAACCTTTCCATTAACAGAACAAGCTATTCACCAGACAACATGTTTACCATCAAATCCATGTCAATGTACTATTAGCCCCCCTAATATTGGATTTTTAGTAAGAAAAATGATTGGTAGCAGACAAATTTGACTAATATATTTTCTTCACAAGCTAAACATACATTCTAAAAATTATGCAAATAAATTGGTCGTATAGTTATTAATGAATACGACGGTAATTCAACCCTCGTTGCGCATTGTCAATCTTCTTGGTACTTTAATGTCAAGTCCGTGAGGACGGTCAGAACAGCCAATTTCTTAGGTAGTCACGTATTGCACCTAGTCGCCTATAATTTTAAAGCTACGCAGGAAATAAATTATTGAAATCAGTGTGATACAAGATAAAATACATTCCTTCCAACAATGCACAGAATCAGGTTATGTATGTCAGAAAGCAAGGATAGCATAATTTATGTCGTAAAATAAGAGAGAATTTTTTTTGTGCACATGAATTAGTACTTGAAACGAGGTCGGAATGAATAAAAAATTATTGCACCTTGTAATGTCCATTGTTTTCGCCCAGTCGTTTTCCCAGAAATCGGCACGACACCGGCCATAACAAACTAAGTTCCTTGACGATTTCAAAAATAACTACAACTGAAAGATACATATGCAGCCAACATAACATATTAAACTAGTGGTAATGATATTAAGAATTGTAATTACTGTGGTTACTAACTAATCATATTTTATCATTCATTCTACAACGTACGACACATCGTTTAGCTCCCATAAAAAGTAATGCTTCACACTTATATGGTCAATGTGGAAACGTATAGTGGTAGCCCTGTCCATCGAAAGAATTAATATGGGATTCCCGATATGAGAATCGATTAAATTATATCGTATCATGAAAGTATTTATACGAAATAAAAAAACTGTGATTTTTATTCGCCTATTCGTGATTATAGTTATGTTTGATGAAGCAAAAATAAGTAATTCAAAACATTTTGAAAATATACAATATTGTAATTGTAACTATCAGTTTTTAATTTTAAAATAATCCAACTGTATATGATGCAGGGAAAACCCTAGAAAACCTGCATCAGGTAGGTCAGGCTAGTGGGTACTACTCCTGCGCCCTTCTGATGACGGGAGACTAGATTGCTGTGGGAACACAACAAAACCCGCCTCCGTACCTTGTTCAGTATTGAGAGGCAGTTAGCCGACTGGTCCAATGGGATCAGTGAACAACTCTTACCATATGCCGAAGGTCTTCGACCCCCGTACATACACCTCTCAAACTGCCCAAGGTCGTCTCAGCCTGCAGGAGTCTTAAATTAGCTACCTTGGCCATGGACCAAGGGGGGAGGGAAAGAGGAAAACCAGGAAGGAGGAAGTCAACCTCCACCTGGCTCTCACTCTTTTCCCAGCAGGATATCCTCCTGCTTCCATCCTGAGCTAACGCTCACGAGCCACCCATCGGCTCCCCTTTTAAATTTTCCGACGGGAATTCCACACCATAGGTCTATTTCATAAAACTCCGGGGTTCCCCGCCTTAGGTCTTTTACAAAATTTCGGGGTTCCCCGCCAGTTTATTTCATAAAATTTTGGGGTTCCCCGCCCTCAATTTTTACACACGCTCGGCGGAGTTTCCCGCGGGGAATCCCCATCGTTTTTTTACACACGCCCCGAGGGAGTTTCCCCCTTGTGGGTTCACCCGCTTTCAGCCGACTTGACATTGTTGTTGGCTGAACTGCGTCTCATAACGCCACAATATCACAAAATCCGCGTTTTTTCATCACAATATATATAACTGTGAGTGTGTGCGTGCGTCTCTTTTCTCGTGATTCCCTTTGGGTAATTCCAGGCCAAATCAAAACTCATTTGAGACTCCAACTCGACCATTTCCAAAACTCATATTATTTTGTGATAAAGTATCCCTAGACCCCAAAAGAAAATGTGCAAAATATTAGAGTTCCTTATGCTTTGGTTATGTTTCCGTATGCTGTCATTGGTTAGCACGAACACCTCTCAGAAATGGCCAACTTTGATTCCGTGTCAAATCAATATGTGGCTGCGGCAAAATAAGTGTGCAACTTGGATTATTAAAACAACTTTTAGCTCAGAATAAGGTAGTTCAGTAATATATAAATAGTTATTCATCTTTTCTTCTATCGCGGAATGAACCAATCTGGAATGAGAAATCAATTAGCATAAAGAAAAAAAATTCATACTAATTAGTAACATACCTAATTCCTTTGTACTAGGAAGCTGTCTATAGACATTTATTTTTGTTGAAGCTTCAAAATTTGGTAAAAGTTCGACATTGCTTAGTCGTAGAATAAAAATGTAGCGCGTATAGCCAACGACTTGGGTGAGGCTTCTCAGTGTACTATGCAACAGTTTCCCCCCATGCCTTCAGCATTTCTCTTATTTCTCCAGAAGATTGTTGCTTTTCTGTTACCTCCTCCTCTTCTGGCAAACTCTCTTTCACACCTTCTTGCTGTGGAACATAATGCTACACCATAAACTCTTAGGCGGTCAGCTCTTGCCTATACTCTTCCACAAACTCATTGATATCGTTGTTATCCACCTCCAGCCCCAATATCTTGGCCAGAGACTCAATCTCATTGACAACAGGTTCATCAGGTACTGCCTCAAACCCAGCAATATGACAATCGTGTGGTCTGTGGTAGCATAGCTGCCTCACACCACAGAGGTCCCGGGTTCGAATCCTGACATGGGCTTGTTTGAGAAACCTTATTTGGGCACGTTTCCCTTAGTTGTGCACAGTCGCTAATGACCATGCAGTTGATGATGCCAAAGCTTCTTCCAAACAGAAGTGAGAGTTCTCTTGGTAACTGCTTCCAACGTCTTTTCGATCATCTTGAGTAGGGCAACAATCTGGAAGTTATACTTTCACAACTCTGTAAGAATGAGATTAGTCCCTTCCGTCATCTAAAAAAAACGCTCAAAGATTGCTTTTGTGTAGAGGTTCTTAAAATTATAAATAACCTACTGGTCCATAGGCTGGAGTAGTTCATTCATTACGGAGGTCGTTTTGTGACCTTGTTGATGGATAGATGCGTTGCGTCCATCGCAAATTCGGCGATTCCCTATCCACGTCACTAATTAATACTAATTAATAGCTCGTTAAGGGAGGTTCCATTGCCTATATAACTATTATTTTCACCATATAGTATTATTAACTTGAAAAAGATGACCTAGTTAAATTTACAATTTTACTGCCATGAGGCATTTATGACAATTGGTCTTTAACTAGGGAGAATACTTAATGATTCCTTAAGATATGGTCTATAGAAAACTGATCAAATGTTTTACGTGTTCTATTCACTACAGTTTTGATTTTCAAAACAAATTTAAAATATAATCGATTTGTTCAGTTCTAGTAATTGTTGGGGTACTTTATAATATACACAAAAATATTTATATTATATTTAAAAACTGATTTTTCAATTTTCCTACAAGGAGATACCATATTTAACCAAAATAAATATTAATGCCAGTTTTATTCCTTACTTCTTTCTGTATGTATACATTGTAAGAAAAAAAATCAACAACTATCCTCTGAATACTCTAAAGCCACGTTGTATCATTATTTAAAATTTTTCCATTCATGTTCCTCAGAGTATTACAGATGTAGATTTTCTTACTTGCAAATATAAAGAAATGATAATATCACTTTATATTTGTCAAGGAATAGAGCCTAATTTGGATGTTCTTTAGTAATCAATACGAATTTTTATCGATCTGTAATAGTTTTACTGAGTTCGACAACTTCAAAGACAAAAACTCAAATAGTGGAGTTACTTCCATTGTTAGATTCAAACAATTGGCTTCTCCTTAATGAGTAGTCAGATATGTTTTTCATTTTTGTACTTTGAATGAAGTTATCCTGGATTTTAAATTACATTACCTTTCAAAGTGTATATGAGGCTAATAATTGTCACCAAATAAGCTCGTAGACTTTCTAAGATGAAACCTATTGTCGGAAAAAATAGTATTGACGGAAAAAATTCAGGTAATACAGTGAAATTGCCGGACCTGGCTTGCCGTGTTAAATATTCAAACACGTTGCCTGACTTACCGTTCGACGCAAAGTTTATAATGTATCCGTTTCAGCATATGAGGTTTGTACATTACAAGCCCACGTCTCTAGAGAGAAACTACAAGTACGAACACTTGACAGAACTTGACCTTGGAGTTCAAATTGATTTGGTTAACAAGGACGTATATGGGAATTACTGCGTAAGCAAGTTGGAACCTATAGATGAACAGCTACTGGAAGAAGATGGGATGGCTTACCAAGATAATAAAAGATCTCAGCACCACGCCCGGAGTGTTTCCTGGCTTCGACGGACTGAGTATATATCGACGGAGCAGACACGTTTCCAACCACAAAACGCAGAAAAAGTTGAAGCCAGAGTAGGGTACATGACCAAGAAATGCTTGATGTTTGATAATCTAGACATGGGTCGCCAAAGTCAGATTGCAGCAATTCAGAAAACATTTCAGGATTCAAAAAAACCCATTCAGAAACATTATGGAAAACCAAATGTTACTGCTGTTGAAGTGTTACCGATTTTCCCAGATTTTAATATGTGGAAACATTCTTGCGCAGAAGTTATATTTGATTCAGATCCCACATCCTTTGGTAGTAGTACAAGCTCATCCAGAAAGATAGAGACAATGTCTCAGGCACTGATACGAGGAGTTATGGATGAAACTGGACAACAGTTTGTCGCTTACTTTTTACCGCAACAAGAAGTAAATGCAAAACCAGTTGAGAAAGAATTTGGCCAACATCAATATACATTGGTACGTGAGTATAATTGGAATGTGAAAAACAAAACATGTAAGAGTTACGAAGAAACCTATGTTTTCGTTATAAGAGAAGATGGTGTTTATTACAATGAGCTGGAAACTAGAGTTAATCTTCACAAACGTCGCCGAAAAGTAAATAACAACACCAAACTCTTGGTGACTTATCGTCCATTCACATCCCAAGAACTTAAGACCCAGTCATACAAAGAACGTCAATTGAAGAAGAATTTTGAAGGAAAGTATGATGATGAAAAATGTTTTGCTACTGAAAGTGAAATGTCAAGTCAACATATTGAATTGTGAGAAAACCATTGAATTTTTATGAAAGTAAATGTGTAAGAAACATGTTTATTAATTCATTTTGCATTAGTTATATTCAGCAAAAATGTTGCATGAATTAAAAGTCCTGCTTAAGTGACAAAAATATTTTATACAATGATTTTCTCTGTGTGTGTCTCTCTCTCCCTTTATTTATATATGCATTCTGTATGTGATTGTGTTAGCCATTATATATATTACTACATATAATGTATTTTTTAAAGTCTTTTCTGTTGTAAAGCAGCTATTAGTCATAACAGTTGGTTTCTATGTAATGTGTGGCTGATTTAACATAATGATTAATTTAAATAGATTCATAGGAAGTTGTTATTGGTCTTAATATCAATTTTTAAAAAAGTGTTGCGAGAAAATGAAAGAATTATTGCATTTAAATTTACAACTATTATTGAAATGTAATTTGATAAAACATCTTTAGGTACCAATTAAAATAATTTACTCTGTATTTACATCTGTATTTTGTGGCAAAACATGTAAGTGCAATCAGCAAATTTTTGTCTAAATTAATATATATTTAATGTGTGACATAAATTGGAAAATCATTGAACGTGATTAAATTATATAAAGAAAGTGAATTACTTACGAATTTTAATGTGACAATATATTATGAAAAGTTTAGTATTACTCCATAATAAATTTTCTTTCAATGTAAGGAGTTCTACCTCACTGATTTCAACTTGACCAACTGTGAATTAGTCTCTTCTTTTAATATTTGTCTTAGTTATGATTTAGTAGGTAAAATCAAGAAGCTATGATCTAAGAAAGTGAAATGAGATAATTTGAACAGAAATAATCTATTATACTCAAAAATTTAATATTCCATATTATTATTTACAAATCACTTATTTTAATATAAATAAGTTACTTTACTATATTTTGAATGGTTAGTATTGACTGGATGTTTATTGAAAAAAATACTGGTTTAATGGATTCCTTTGCATATAATTAGTGTTTTGACTGATTTGTAGGTGTTACTTATGTCTCATGTAATAGAATTCTGCTTGTTTAAGTTGGTTGTGAATATGGTGGTATTGTGGTATTCTTTCCTAAGGCTGGACTAATGCAACCCTCAATGCTAACCTACCTTGTGCAAACCTTTTAATTTCCACATAACTGGTAGACCCCATATCCTCCATAATCTGCTTAGTTTATTCCATACTTTTCATCCCTCTTCTGTTCTTAACCAACACACTTCCCTCTAATGCTAATTTTACAAGATCTAATGTCTTAAAACATGGCCTTCCCTTGGCCAATGTCCTTCATATTGTTCACTCTTCCCCTATTCTGTTTAGAACTTTGTTATTAGTGATTCCATCCACTCATCTTATTTTCAGCATTCTCCTATAGCACCACATTTCAAAGGCTTCTATTCATTACCTTTTTGTTACACATTCATATAATGGTACACTCCAAACATTTTTAGCAATTGTTTCCCAATATTCACACTTATATAACCGTTAAGTAAATTCCTCTTTTTTGTGAAAGCCTTCCTTGTCTGTGCTATTCTACTCTTTTTGTGTATCCCTAGTTATTATGCTGCCTAAAAAGCAGAATTCCTTAACTTCCTTCAAAATATCCCTTCCCAGTCTAACACTCTTTGTTATTCCACTGTTTCCCATACTACCTTGGTTTTCCCTCATATTGAACTCTTCCTCCAGTAGCACATTCATGACATTTATTATGATTTTCATGTCTTCTTCTGGCTCCCCTAATACTATAATATCATCAACAAAGTGCGCGTTTTTTATTTCTTCCCCTTGCAGCATGATTCTTTTGTATTTTCTGTTAACTTTCTTCATCGCCTGTTCTATATATAAGTTAAAGAGCATCTTTACTTACTCCTTTCTTGATTTCTGTTCTTGATCTTCAATTCTAATTACAGCTGACTGCCTTCTGTAGAGGTTTGGATAAGTCTTATTTCTTGATATTTTATTCCTGTCCCCTTCAAAATCCTTAATAGTGTGTTCCATTGTCAAAGGTTTTTTCTGAATCTACAAATGCCATGGACATATGTCGGTGTTTTCTAAAATTAGATGCAAAGTCAATATGCTTCACTTGTCCCTACAGTCTTCCTTAAACCGAAGTATTTGTTGTTCCATCCTCCTATATATTTTGCATGCATGAGATATTAACTAATTGTTCTGTGCTCTTCTCATATATCAGCCCCAGTCTTTATCGGTATGGGTATAATTATTGTTTTACTAAAATCTTCTGGTATTCTTCTTTTTTCGTAGATTTTATCAACTCTGCTGGAATGTTATCAATTTCTGACGCTTTACAATTGCTCAGGTCTGTCAGTGCCCTATCAAATTCCAACCTTAATATTTTGTACCCCAACTATTGATCATCTGCCTCCTCTTCTTCTTCTGTTACTGACTGATATAATTTCCACCATGATACAACTCTTCTAGATATTCTTTATCTATAATTGTCTTCCCATCTGCTCTCCTGATGTTCTTGCTTATATTTTTCCTCTGTGAATATTTCTTAGATTTTCCATTAAGCTGTGTCTCTTTTCCCTTTCACCATGAAATCTTCAATTGTGTTGCATTTCTCTTGTAGCTAAATCTCTTTGGCTGCTTTGAACTTCCTATCAATTTTATTCTTCAGCATCTGTACTTTTCTTTATCATTTTCATATCGCATTTTTATATTTACGCCTTTCATCAATCATTTTTATTATTTCTTGTGTTATCCATGCTTTGCTATTGGTCTGAGCTGTTCTTCCTACTTTTTAGTCAGCTGTTCTAGTCATTCCTTCTTCAAGTGTGCCTATTTCTCTTCTATATTGTTTCTGTCTTCTTCCTCCATTAATCTATTCTTGATTTATTCTTTGAAACAGTGAAGCACCTACTGTTATTTCAGTTTTTATAATTTCCATCTCTTTATTTTTATTTATATAGGAAAGATAGGCAGAAAGTTGTTGACTTACCTGAAGTTCACAGATGGTAGGGTTTGAGATTCTTGAATTTTTGGAAGGTTAGGAAAACATTTCCAGTGATGGCCAGCCATCGATTGTTGTCGTCTCTGGAAATGTTTTGCTAACCTTCTGATGAAGGTGGCAGTGCCTCCAAAAATTCAAGACTTGGAGGCGGAATTAGTTGAAATAATTCTTTCAATGGTCTCACACCTAGAGAACACATTTCACAAATTTATAGGAAATGTTGGACTAATCTGATACAATGTGTCAAATCAATTTTTTAAATTAGTTCACTCTGTTTTTAAGGCTTGTCTGTTAAATAAGGCCATATCTCTTGTTGCAAATATTGGAATACCCCAATAATATATTTGACTGAAACCTAAATTTCAAATTCGAGTTACAGTTCATTAATATTTTTTTATACAGTTTGTCAACACAGTAGCCACCGTAAGATGTTTAGTATTAATAATCTGTGTTGTAATTTATCAACATTTCTCATGCCTCTAAATATTTTATTGTCAGATAAACCCTTCTGAAATATAGTTGATTAGAAGCAATTTGTACCAGTCACTAATGAGAAACGGGCAAAAATCTAACAAAGCCTATTTCTAAGGGGGCAAATATTTCATCAGCTCTTCTGACGCTTATTTTCTTTACTGCAGATACTTGTACTCACACTACTGAAGACTAGATTCAGTGCTGAATTTGTAAAGGATGAGCTCAAGAGCAGGAAAAGTCGATGAAGTTATGCAAAGTCTGACCCCATCATGCCCCACTTTTGTTGATTTTTTGACAAAAGATGTTTTTGTAAATAATTGAACTGATATAATCTTCATTTTTTAAACAGTTCGTCAGAAGTGACCCACTTGAAATATCAAAAGTACTGTTCAAACTTATTTTTTACGCAGGCATCCACTGTTGAACCATACCAAATGCAGTTTGCAAGAGTATCGACATTAGTAATGTCTTCCTGCATAAACCAATCCAGAGGTCTAAGATTAAGAAGTGGGCCCTGTCATATGTAACCGTCTGTTATTATAGATCTTAAACCAGTGTTTCTGAGAAAATGTGCTGGTAATTCATCATGCATAGGCGCAAGTAATTTGAAAAATACAGCGTCTGAGAGAAGTCGTTATTAGTCGTTAGTTCATTTATATTAAAAGCAAAAGTGGCTATTACATATATATGTATCGTGTTCAGGATAATATTGCATTCTGTACAAAACAGTTGGAATAATGACAAATTAACCATGAACGCTAATAAGATTTATTATAGAGCGACTAACACTTTCGTCGAGAGAGAGGCCGAGGCAGAAGGTGACAGGTCTAAATTTAAAGTTTACTACTAGATTGTATGCCTAATTTATGAGCGAAGAATAGTGTTTCACAACTAAATAAATGCCGACAACTACAATTAACATGGTAAATCCAATAATAGACTATGTAAATATTTTTCATATTAGAGTAGTAAGCTACAACTATTACGTCACGAAAATAATATTTTTCTTCTGGTAAAATGTTGACCCTAACCCGTCGTCGTACTGTAATTTATTACTCTACAAAAGTTCTTTTTAGCAGAAATCTTATAAATAGTATTTCGTTGCTTTAACGAAATTTCAATCCGAGCCACAGGAGACCAGAAGTCTCTGCGAATTATCAAAGGATTGCGGCTTATCAAAAATCAATGACAGTGATAAGACCACGCGCCCGAAAACTCGACCTCCCATTGTCATGTCGCAAAACTTACAATTCTTATTTGCTCAAAACGATCACTGCAAAGAAATTATGATATATATGTGAGGATCATTGATCACGGTGGCATTATGTTAAAAAACTAAACATTGCAAACGTGATTAAGGAACCGTATGAATTAGTCTAATTTTAAAAGACATGATAAGTAAAAACAGGTATGTGTTCATGGCATTTGTAAATTTAGAAGATGACAGGAATGAAATGACGAGAAAGAAGAGTTTTCTATACAGGCGGCAGTCAGCCGTAATTGAATTGAAGGGTAAGAAAAGAAAGCAGAAATTAAGAAAGGACAGTCTGTCGCCCGTGCTGTTTAACTTATATGCAGAACATGCAATGAAGAATAAATATGGAAAGGGAATCAAAATGCAAGAAGATGAAATAAAAACCCTAAAGTTTTGTGATTATATTGTGCTATTAGGGGAAGAAGACTTGGAAATCATAATAAATTGCATGAACGTGGTCCTGGAGGAAGAGTACAACGTGAGGATTAATAGAGGGAAAACCAAGGTAATGTGGGAAATAGTGGAATAACAAAGGATGTTAGACTGGGAAGGAATATTTTGAAGGAAGTTAAGGAATTATGCTACTTGCTTGGGAAGCGTAATAACTACGGATGGTAAAAGTATAGTAGACATAAAGTGTAGGATAACACAGGCAAGGAAGGATTTCTCAAAAAAGAGGAATTTACGTACGGCAAATAAAAGTATGAATATAAGGAAATCATTATTAAAAATAGGTGTGAAACGTGGACGTTAGGAGTTGCCCACAGGAAAATAACAGAACATTTTGAAACGTGGTGCTATAGGAGATACTGAAAAATCACATGGGTGGATAGAGTAACTAACAAGGAAGTTTTAAGCAGTATAGTGGAAGAGAGCACAATTTGGAGATCTTTGACCAAGAAAATGGAGATAGATTAATAGGCCACACGAGGGGGTCTTGTAAAAAGTTAGCATTAGACGGAAGTGTATGGGATAAGAACAGTAGAGGGATGACAAGGATGGAATGCGCTAAGCAGATTAGGGCGGATGAGGGATGTGGTTACTATGAATAAATGAAAAGGTTTGAGCAGTCTTTAGTACTGATTACCACAACAACAAACAATTAATTGAAAAAGCCGGGGGCGGGAAGTGTTGTCTGGGCTCATTAAATAAATAACTAAAAATACAGTATGAAGATTTGGTAATTTTTATATTAAATCATTTGGCACCCAAAGGCTATATAAAATTTAGAGATTCTCATCTGGCTCAACTAATGACGCGTGTTTTGTTATATACTTTGTATCAGAGCAGCTATTTTTAATTATAATTTATATACAAAATTGAAGTTTATTTGCCGTTGCATGTCACAGCATGCCTTCTAAAGGAATCTGCTTATTTAATTTCAGATAAGTAAAATGCAGAAGATATGACTCTAGCTGATTTTTGTTTTCTGATCATATTAAATAAATTGTTTACGAAATACTCATCGAGACTGAAGAATAATTAATTGCCAGAATTATAATTGCTTTTGAAGACATTCGAAACGACCACAGATGTTTGGAACTATTCGACGTTCAATAGTCATCATAATTTTCCGTGCTAAAATTATCAGTGCAATATTGAATAATACTTTAATAAAAAATCTCGAAGTATCCACAGAAGGTAAATAAACTTACTTTCCAAGTTAAGATTATTTCACTTTTTCAACCATCGGAAACACGCAATCAATGAATACTTTGTTATTGAATGTTGATAAATATCGAGTTCTCTATCGCATCACAAAATTAGGAATACTTGTTATGATGTAGTTTTATTGATGTTGAAATGATTATATAAGGATGTTTAAATATTTAAAAAAAACAATTATTATGTAAGAACGGAAATCCATTAAATTTACATTATTAATTTATAATATATAATAATTGAATCCATTTTAATTTTATGATTAACACTAAATCCTTTCAAGACTATTTACAAATATAAATATCCGACTAAATAGGAACTGGGGTCGTATCATAGAAACAGAGATACATACATAAAGCGTATGCGGAATTGGGAGTACGAGGAAATCGGCAAAAGGTGAATCCTTTACTTCCTTGTTGAAAAATGAACACCTTCCCCATTTAGTCTTCTTCTTTGCCGCCTCAGAAAAGAGCAAGCATTCCGCCCTGAATCAGCAATTCAAGACTTCTACTCTCTCTCTCTATCTATCTATCTATATCTATATCTATATATTATACCACCATTATCCAATTCCAATCTTCAATCTCTTACTTTCCAACTTCTTACCCGATCTTCTCGAACCAAAAGTATTTATCCTTCGCCTTTTGAACGAGCCATTAACTCCACTCCAACGATATTTTGGGGGAAACGCCACGTCGGCTCACAGCCAGATGTGCTGAGAAATAACCAGTCCGGCGCCAAATTGTCTAGGTACGATTTTTAATTTTGCGCCTAGAATGAGAGTCAATAAAATCAGTAATATTAGTTTACAAACGATAATACTCATGTAGTATGATGAAAACCAGGTTTTTGGCTAGAAAACTAAAAATCAAGGTTCCAGTTGTAACTATCGTATAGTAAATGAAGGTTAAATACAGCCTAAATCATCCGCGGCAAATATTAAAAGGCACTTTCTGGCCGAATAGCATAAATAGTAACAATTTAAAAGCAATTTGAATTCTTTGACTTCATTCAGTACCAAAATTTGTGCTGGTACAAAAAAATGCAGGGCAACAAGTACCCAATTTGAAGAACGAGACCATATCAAACTTGGCCAAAATGTTCGCTTCGCAACAGCGCATGTGTCCACTTAGATGGATCTAGCTCTGGAACCAGTGTAACAATCCAGCCAATATTTTGCACAGTAGCCTGTCACATAAGTGTACATGTATTCATAAATTTTGAACAAAACCTGAAGTGGTCGAGTGGGAACTCCCAGGACACTTGACATGGAATGAACCATTTTAAATGTAAAATGTATTATCTCTATTTTAATAGTTCCAAATAAATAAAGTGTATTTTATACATCAGATTTGAAAATGTTCGACTGTTTACAAACTGTCTTTTGGTCACTGAAAATATGTCTTTTCATAATTTCTAAAATAATGAATTTCCAATATATTTATACATTACTTGTATGTAATCGGCGATTTGGAACCTATGCTTATGATTCTGTTTCGAACAGCTTCTTAAATGGGATAGAAAACTTAGCATCTACTACTTCGTATCCTTGGAAGATTGTAGTAGAAGCTATTTTTTTCATTATATTACTTTTTAAACTACATTTTCGAAAATTATTTGATCGAATATATTTTACATTAACAGTATTTTTGTTCAGTGATAAATCACTTCCATTGTAAGTCTTCAAATAGCGAATGAGAATTATTTTCAAAAATGTCATTTATTCAACTCTTCGGAGGAAATCGGATAAAATACAAAAGATTTGAGTGGTTTAAAATATACGGTAAGGAAATAAACCGAAAACTGGCTTCTCCAAAAATTCAAACTTATTGCACAGACTTTCCCCCGTACTATGGTTAGAAATGAGACAAAGGCAACAACAAGAGGAAGAGATCTAAATAAATAAATAGGTAAGTGTTGTGGGAAGCTTGGTGCCCACACTGTGGGTGTAGCAATTTAGTTGGAGTGGCGCAGCAAACATGGATCCCGATAAGAGTTGGTGATTGGTGAGGGGACATCAGTATCCTCCATGGCCTCTGAGAACCAACTACGGTAAGAGCTAGATATAATTATGAGAGTTCTAGTAAAGACTGCTTTTGGGTGCAGGCAATATTGGCAACCACGGACTAGTCCAAGTCTCACCAATCCGAATTACTCCTACTTCTTGAGTTCTTCTATTTTGTCGCCGTTTATATGTTCCCAATCCTTACAACAGTTAAATATTCCAGTTTCATTTTTTCTCTTTAAAAAATTATCTAGATTGGCTTATTATTGAATGCTCATTTTTTATATATTTGTAAAAAATCAAAATAAATACATCAGTCAAGAAACATTAGTCAGAAAAACACAAAAAAACTACTATATTTCGTTTTGGAACATTTAAAGTGGAAGCATTAATGTGAAAGGTCTCCTAAATTAATATAATTTTTATAGAATATAATTTTTTTGTTAAAGTAAATAGAAATAAATTTACAAAGTTCAATTGAAACGTTGAAAAACATAGTTAAAATAAATAAAGAAATTCAAATTTTATCCGAAATGTGATGTAACATTGGAGGTGTAATTCTCAAATTTAACAATATATTAAATATACTATTTATATGGGTGGATAGAGTAACCAACCAGGAATTTCTAAACAGAATAGGGGAAGTTGGAGGAATCAGACCAAGAGAAGGGATAGATTTAAAGGCCACGTTCTGAGACAAGTGGGTCTAGTAAAATTAACATTAGAGGGAAGTGTGTGGTGTAATAACAGAAGGAGCTAACCAGATTAGATGTGAAATGTGGTAATTATGCGGAAATGAAAAGACTTGCGCAAAATAGGTTAGCATAGAGGGCTGCATCAGACCAGTCTTAAGACTGCATTTTTACAACATTATATTTATTGTAAAAACATTGCATCATTGTTTTAAAAATTATTATTAGGTTCCAGAGTGATCAATCAGTTTTGATTCATATATTTTCCGAGTTTACTCACCTTTCATGTTCAATTATACCATTCCCACATTTATGCGCTATGCTAGAAATGACATTGATATGAATCTTTCTTAGTCTTGGTGGATGGATGAACCGGTAATTAATTCATTCTGTAATTGGTAACATTATAATATTTGAAAGTAATACTCGTACTGATCAGCGATTTCAGTGCCATATCATGATGTTAAGAATTCTTTGTGCAAGATCAGAGCCACTTTCTTTGAAATTTCCTGAAAATGTAAATCGAAGGATGAGACAGGTTAAACGGAATACTGGTAACGTTTAAAATAGAATTTTTACTAAACTAGTATTAAGGGAATCAGGAGAAGACTTGTAAACTATAATGAATGGCATGAACGTCGTCCTGGAGAAAGAGTTTAATATGAGGATTAATAGAGGGAAATCAAGGTTATGAAGTGTCGTATGGAAACAGTGGAATAACAAAGTGTTAAATTGGGAAGGGATATTTTGAAGGAAGTTAAGGAATTCTGCTACTTGGGGAGCCTAATAACTAGGGATGGTAGAAGTATAGTAGACATAAAGAGTAGGATAACACAGGCAAGGAAGGCTTTGTAAAAAAGAAAAAAAATTACTTACGGGCAATATAAGTATGAATATTAGGAAATCATTACTAAACATTTTCGTATATATGGGTGCGAAACGTAGACGGTAGGAGTTGCAGAATTAAACGAATAGAAGCCTTTGAAATGTGGTGCTATAGGTGAATGCTGAAAATCACATGGTTGGAGAGAGTAATTAAGCAGGAAACTCTAAACAGAATAGGGGAAGAGCGAAGAGTATGGAGGACGTTGACTAAGAGAAGGGATAGATTAATAGGCCACGCTTTAAGACATGAGGATCTTGTAAGATTAGCATTAGAGGGAAGTGTGTGGGCTGTGAGGGAGGTCAAGGATAGAATTCGCTAAGCAAATTAGGGAGGATATGTGTTGTGATACTTATACGGAAATTTAAAGGTTTGCGCAAGAGAGATTAGCATGCATCAAACTAGTCTTAGAACCGAATACCACAACAACAACTTAACTTCTGAATATATTTACAGCTCCTTCAGATATACATGAAATAAACGATCTCATGTGCCATCAACATTTCGTTTTGTGAATATCAACCAATGATGGAGCAAAGATTTGAAAACCGAACCCAAAAAGTGCGGGTAAGGAGGCACAAGGCGAATGCAAGAGAACGTCACAGAATGCATGGACTAAATGCAGCGCTGGATCGACTTCGGAGGTACGTAAAATGTATTGCATTTCAGTTATTGTGGTTTAGGTGGCTAGAAGTTTAAAAATGAACGCTTCAAGTTATTTTTCTAATTGAAGCAGAATCTATAAAAAAAGTCACGATTTTATATTCTTTCGCTCTGAAGGAAGTTACCACCAAGCAATATTAATAACAAATACCAATACTATAACATATTTTCGTTATAAAATATTTCAGGTGCATTCCACTCCAGCAGTTTTCTCAACAACAGAAACTTTCTAAAATAGAGACGCTTCGTTTAGCCAGAAACTACATAATAGTATTGTCCCAAGTACTGGCTGAGGATCGGCCTATGGAAAGCTCCAGGCTGCTCCACACACTATCACAGGGTCTGAGTCAGGCTACAGCCAACCAATTGGCAGGATCCTTTGGTATACCATGTCAGGTGAGTAAATAGAGAAAAATGAAGAACTGACTTTTGATGTTAACGTAGAGTGACTTGTTTCAGTTATTTAATACTTTAGCTGTATGTTATTTCAAACATTGTTTTCCAATTAAAAAAACCCCGATTCTTAAAATTATATTCGAGGATCAAGTTCATTGCAACGTAATGTAACCCTATATTTATCCAAATATTTATGAAAATGGGAGATGATATGTAGATATACAATCTCTTATATCGACGAAGAGTGTCCATAGAATGAACAATCACAATCCGTTATGTGCGATCGCTTCACTAAGCGATCGATTGTGATGTCCGGAAAAGGGAAGAGATGAGAATGGGTGAATAGGAAAGTCGGTTGCGTAGGATCACTGTCACCTTGATGACAGTAAAGGTTTGGTGCCTCGGTGGAAGTTTCGAAGAAATGAAAAAAAGTAAAGAAGACTAGTTTATTGTGCTTAAACAGTTAACACAATTGTTCAAAGAATAGAGAGGAATGGGTGACTAGCAAATAGGTAATTGCTAGGAGCCCTTGAGGGAAGGTCTTCATGCGAGCAATAGTTGTCCTGGGCTAACTAGCTGAACTAGCGGATGGGGAAGGTAGACCAATGGGAGGTTTTCTCCCACCTTCACCAGCTACCACTTACTTATCGATGGAAGAGGAAATCATTCAACGATGGCTGCTTTTCCCCTTAAATTCTCGTTCTGCTGATCTCTCGGTTCTCACACTCTAGCTGGTAACATTCCTTACACATGTGACAAGTCACCGGAGACGCTTGATCACAACTTCAGAGTCGTTGGATGTATAGCGCTCTAAGACTTTATGAACCAATCCTTATTAAATAACTTAACGATGAAAATATTGTATTAATAATTTTATCAATAGTATCAGAGGTTTTAATATAATAAAATAAATTTGATACGCAGCAAGTAATAACGGATTATAGTGTGGTTAACAAAGAACAGGGATTGTTACAAGGGGACCGATGTTAGGCGATCATTTTGTACGTTTTATTAGAAATAGTAGGATGTTAGAGGCATTACAGTGAAATATGTTAACAAAATAGTATATAATAGCTGTCTTACAGTTTTCAAAAATAAATTATATATATTAGATGATATTGATACATTGGATGATCGAAATAGTTATAATGAAAGAAAAGGACAACGAAGGTGCCAAAAAACAAGGCTGCCAAAAGAAAACGCGAACATAATATAGCAAGTGCCAGGTAACCTTATTCAATATTCATGTATCATATTGATGTAGTAATAAATCCTTAAACTGGTCTGATGCAACCCAACATTCTGTGCAAGCCATTTCATTTCTACATAACAACAACAATATACCTATTCCTCCCTTATCTGCTTAGCATATTCCATCCTTTGACACCCTCTTCTGTACTTACCCCAAGTTCTCCCTTCTAAGGATAATTTTCATGATCCTCATATCTAAAAACGTGGTTTATTAATCTATTCCTTCTCTTGGTCAAAGTCCTCCATATTGATCTCTTTTTTTCTTATTCAGCTTAGAAATTAGTGGTTAGTAACTCTATCCACCCATCTGATTTTCAGCATTCTTCTTTAGCACCACATTTCAAAAGTTTCTTTTATTTTCATTTCTGTAACTCCTACCGTCCACATTTCACTCACATAACGCCACATTCCATACTAACATTTCAGTAATGATTTCCTAATATTCATACTTACATAAGCCATCAGTAAACTCCTCTTTTTTGAGAAAGCCTTTCTTGCCTGTGCTATCCTACTCTTTATGTCTGCTATAATTCTACCATCCCTAGTTATTACGCTTCCCAAGTAGCAGAATTTATTAACTTCCTTCACAATATCCCTTCCCAATCTAACACCATTTGTTATTCCACTATTTCCCTTATTACACTTCATCACCTTGGTTTTTCCTCTATTAATCCCCACGTTATGCTCTTCCTCCAGAATCACGTTCATGACATTTATTATGATTTTCAAGTCTTCTTCTGACTACAATATCATCTGCAAAATTTAGGGTTTTTTTCTTCTCCTTTCTGTGTAATTTCAATTCCATATTCCTTTTTAACTTTATTCATCGCCTGTTCTATATATACGTTAAAGAGCATGAGTGACAGACTGCAGTCTTGTCTTACTCCTTTCTTGATTACTGCTTTCTTTTTTAGCCCTTCAATTCTAATTACTGCTAACTGTATTATGTAGAGGTTATGAATAACCTTTCTTTCTCGATATTTTATTTCTGTCCTCCTCAAAATCCTTGTTTGTTCCAGTTCACATTATTAAAGGCTTCTTCTGTATCTACAAATGATATGGTCTGTTTTTTTATCTGTCATCTAAAATTATACTTAGATTTAATATTGCTTCTCGTAATCCTACATTCTTCCTAAAACGAAACTGATCTCATAATTCGCATTCTATTTGACGTTCCATCCCCCTATACACTATTTTCGTTAATATTTTGCACTAATTGGACGGTGCTGTCCGCATCTTTCGGCCCCAGGGATACTTTTCTTGTTCCTAAAATCTTCTGGTATTGCTCCTGTATCGTAAATTTCGCAATCTATCCTGAACAGACATGATAGTGTTTCCTATAATCTCTGCGGATATGTTACCATTCCTCAGATCTTATCATCCACCTCCTATTATCCTTCTATAACTAACTGGTCTAGATTTCCACCGTGTTACAGCTCTTCTAGATGTTCCTTCCATCTTTCCGCCTTATATTATTTATCTAGAATTTGCTTCCCATCTGCTCTACTAACGTTCCTGGTAATGTTTTTTTTATTTTCTTATTGTGGCCCTGAAAATCGGGAAGGCCTCGAACTCCAGTTACGGATGAAAATGATCGAAAGAAGCATCGAATGACCTACCAGTAGATAGAGAATGACGTAGACCTAAATGCACCTGCAATTCTCTCAATTCTGCATGATCATTTAAACGTGAAGATGTTGTGCATAGACCAACTGAGGAGCAGATACGTTAACGAGATGCTTGGTGCCGGAAAATTCGACAATCTCGGTATGTGAACAGCATCGTGACAGTTGATGAAAACTGGCTATACTATACGATAATAAAGTTTGGTTCCTAGGTGATGATGCGTAAGTCAGGAATGGACTCCTCGTTCATCCCGTCATGATAACATTCCAGCTCGCCACTTCAGTCTGAACCGAATATTTGGTCACTACAGTACTGAAACTTATTCACCAGTCTAGTGCCTTGCTCACTGAGATTTTACACTGTTACCACATGTGTAAATTAAGCTGAAAGTGATAAGGTTTTCCAGGGATGAGGACCTTCTGAGGGCTTGGGGTAAGGAGTGTGACGAACTCCCTTACGAAACTTGGCAAAGATAGTTTAAGTATTGGCTTCGGAGGAAATTACATTGTAGTGTCTTTCCGTATACCCATGGTAATTATAGGAACCTTAGTATTTTTAAATAAATAAAGTTAATTTTAGGAAAAAGTCACATATTATGGGAATATTGTATGCGGATCGTACGGTAATTTTCTCAGAATTATGAAAATTTTTGAAACGCCGCCTGTTAAACGATTTAAAAAAAACTTTGATTAAACCAAATAAACCACAACAGGAAACTTTTTATTAATTCGTCAAAAACATTTAAAATTGTATCCTTATGAGGATGTTTACTCTACACGCTCGCTCTGATGGCAATGTGCGTTTGGTAGTTCATCTTATTGCTGGAGTAGTGATTGGAAACGGTTATAATGCGCATGCACATTTTTCATTCCAGACAAGATTCTCGTGCTATGAAGAATATAGCCAAGATATACACGGGAGGGATCGTGCTGGAGGGCGGACAGTTTAAAGTCTTCGAAATCGAAGCAGAAATTCACTCTCTTAAAATACTATTATTTAAGAGTTTCTTAAAATTACAAAACAAATAATTACTCCTCAATTAATTCATGTGCTGTAGCACATGAGCACCAGCCGCCACTGGCTACAATTCTTCCTCAATCAAAGTGCGCAACGAACTTCCTTACACGAAAACAACTCTCAAATGCAATTCTTTATGTGAAACGTTCTGTAAAATCTCTTCTTTTATACACTTGCACATCACCGCATGTTATAAGTGTCATAAATTACACGTGTGTGGCGTACCGCCTTCCTGGCCTAGTAATTTTACTTGCAAGCAGTGTACTTTTAAATCTTTTTATTATACTGTATTAAATTAAAAATTTGGAATTGTGTGTATAAACATAATTCATTGTGTTGAGACAGTGCTATTTGTTAAGAATAATTTTACAAATTTTTACATTCTAAAAACGGTAGGCTGTAATTAGCTTCCCATACACACAGCTATATCATCACACTCTTATTTGGTAGAATCTGAGATTTAATTTACCAGTGCATATTATACTTTTTTATATTTTGATTTACTTTTGAACCGAAAATTTTCTGATCTTGCTATTTCAATCTTTTTCTTTTCAGGGAATTCAGTCTTTGAATGGGTACAGAATGGGTCCTCTAACTGAACCAGACGTAGTGTACCATGACACGTCTCAAAGCAGTTGTTTCTCAAATGTTGAAGCTTCACTGACACACAAAGTTTCTCCACTAACTTGTTCTCTCCAACAGCCAAGCTACTCTTATGGCTGTGCTTCGGAATTTCTTTGGGACGAACAAACACCGCCTGTTACCAAAGAAATGTTTGCTGACAGTTCTCAACACTACGGAGTTCACCATTATATAGGAGCTTGGTGAATAAATAAATGTTTGCTCCATTGTAACAATAACTGTAATTGACATAAAATATCTGCAAAATCGTTAAAACTTGTTTATAAAACGTATGTTTTCTAGTCAATGTGTTAAGTAACTACAACTGTTAAAAATTAATTTATGAATGTAAAATAATTGTAGTTAATATAGTATATTTAAAAAAATTCAAATATGGTTTCAAAGAAAAGCCTAAGGGTTGGAAGCCCTCCACCCCTAATTTTGTTTTTATACTTAGCCTATTCTTTAAATATCATGAAAACGGGATGTATGTTCTCGTAGGCATGGATAATCAACAGCATTACTTTCCAGATATCTACAGGAACATTTCTAGTATCAAAAAGGAAATTGAGGATATCATCTTCCCCCAGCTTCAATATACTCCATTTTTAGTTTCGTAGTAGCCTCGGATAAATCTACTAAATGTGGTTCATAGCGGGAGCGTGATTGCAAAAATCTTTCAGTATATTCTTCTATTAAATAATCTTACATATTCATAGAATATTTTATTTCATATTTCTGCTCCCTCAACGTTTTGGCTATCTCCGGGAAATGTTCTGCACGTGTTTCCGTGAAAGAGCAAGGTCTTAGAAATGTTTATTTTTCTCAAAGCACTTGGATCTTTACCACATTTTAGATGGAGGCTCTTAAAATACTGTCGAATATGTTGAGAGGTGGTAGTAACCATCAAAAAGAGAAAAAAATCTCACTAAACATGGGTCCGGAAACGTATAATTTCCGAGAAATTCCTTTTCTAGGTGTAACATTCCTGGTGCTTCAACAATACATCATTTAATTATTTCTACGTCACAAAATGGTATCGAAGTATATGTGCTATTTTTAATTAACATCAACTGCAGTGGTATATTTCTTTACAAACGACGCCTGTTGACGATAATTTTCATTCTTCAATTTTTGAATTGCAGCTTGTGGAGCTTCAACATTCTAAATATTTATGTTCTTTCTAAGTGCAATAGTTTTTATTTGCGTAAATTTTCTACAAAGAAGTTAAGAAAGTATTGCTCGACAAACGTGCCATTTTATCTTTCACAATTAAGAAAAGATCAAATCTAATTCAAAAATTAATTTTCTGACATTAAGTAAATTAATAAGTAAAAGTACGGTTAAATATAAATACGACGTTTCATCCAACTTTGTGGACTTCTTATATTAGACCAAAAAAAGAAAGAAAATCCATATTAATTTTGAATACATAAAAAGGATTTATGAGTTTGAAGATGTTAGGAATAAATTATCGAGAAAGAAGAGTTTTTTATAACCTCTACAAAAGGCAGCCAGAAGTAATTAGAATTGAAGAATAAGAAAGGAGTAAGACGTGGATTCAGTCTGTCTCCAATCTTCTTTAACATATATATATAGAACAGGCGATGAAGAAAGTTAAACATGAATATGGAAAGGGAAACAAACTGCGAGGAGAAGAAATAAAAACCCTAAATTTTGCAGATGATATCGTAGTATTAGGGGAATCAGAAGAACACTTGGAAATCATAAATAATTGCATGAACGTGATTCCGGAGGAAGAGTAAAAAAATGATTAATAGTGGGAAAACCAAGGTGATGGAGTGTAGTATGGGAAACAGTGGAATAACAAATGGTGTTAGATTGGGAAGGGGTATGTAGAAGGAAGTTAAGGAATTCCTCTACTTAGGGAGCGTAATAACTAGGAATGAGAGAAATATAGTAGACATAAAGAGTAAGATGGCGCAAGCAAGAAAGGATTTCTCAATAAAGAGGAATTTCCTCACGGCTAATAAAGTATGAATATTAGTACTAATAATGTTCTTATGTAGTGTGGCGTTATATGGGTGCAAAACGTGAACGATAAGAATTGTCAAAAGGAAAAGAATAGAAGCCAATATGGAGGACTTTGACCAAGAGAAGAGATTTGAGACATGAAGGTCTTCTAAAATTAGCATTAGAGGGAAGTTTATTGGGTAATAATAGAAGAGGGAGTAAAATGATGGAATGCACTAAGCAGATTAGGTAAGATGTAGGATGTGATAGTTATGTAGAAATGAAAAGGGTTGCGCAGAATAGATTAACATGGAGTCTAAGAACTGAGTACTACAACAACGTCCGAAAATCTAATATTCGCAAAGGGCACAGTTTTAACAACATGTCTGATAGTAAACTGTACTGAGTCTCCTATTGAATGATGACATTGAGTAAATATTTTGGAGAGAAAAGTGACATTGACACGAGAATGAGGTAGAAGAGAGGGATTCTGGACCCAAAATATAAGAGGTGGGCGAGACCGATCAAGACGGCGATGCTGCAAGTTTTATTTTGGAAAAGCAAAGATTACCAAAATGGAATAGAAGCACACTTGTGAGAAGGCTCCTCAGAATTTGTTTACATACTTACCTGGAGTAAAAAGAAACGCGAGTGCTGCTAAGGCTACAGTTGATGGTTAGAATTGTATATTTTCTGAAGAAATAATGATACACAAATCAGGATATGGAATCAATGCATAGCAAAGTTATAAGACAAATAAACATCAAAACCACTGATGTAATTGCATTAAGATCTTTAATTTGACAGCATTACCTAGCAGGGGCATGCAGAGGAAATCGGAAAAGACCGAACACACATTTAGCATAACTCAAATAGCTTTTTTTAAAAATAAAGTTTAATAATAATAATATATTGTGAATAAAACCACAGAAGAGTTGTCTCAATATATTTATTCCCAGGACGTTTCGGCCATAGCTATTATCAACTGCAATTACAATATATATATAAAAGATTATTTATAACATGAAGGATACATTTTTACAATTGGCAACAACCACGTATTCCATTTACACATATATTTACCTGGAACTTTCCTCTTAGCGTCTTCTTTGCATATACTATCACACAACCATTGATCTTGTTGTTGTCTTCCAAATAAATAGCCGATTGATGCAAAAGAGTTTCCTTTTACTTAATACGCGAGCCATGTGCCTCAAAAAGCACCTAAGGTAGGAACAGACTGCCGTCACGTCCCGTCCTTTAACGTGAGGTCCCAAAGTGTGCGAGGCTCCCCCTACAATGCTGTCTTATGGGCAACAGCCACACTGCCGTCACGATGCAGCCGCTACCTGAGAAAAATATTCCGTTCAGTACCGTATATAAATACTTTGCGGACCCTAAACGCCAATACTCAAGGACTGAAATTACTATATTTTTTGATCAAATGGATGAGTTATTGATTGAAAAGGTCAGAAAACATGAGTTTTTTTCAGTGTCGTGATCAACACATTTGCCAAACTGTCAGGGAGGATATTGGAAATGATTTAAATATATTAGTACAAGATAGATGTAGGCAGAGGGCCACGTTATTTGACTTAATGACCGTGACAGCAGTGTGCGTCTCTTAACTGCAGTCACGCTAGGATTTTAAACCTGGCAACTCGCGTAACGTTACGCCTTGCATTATTACATAATAGAACAGGATGAGACGATATTTGTCGAGAATGCACCACAGTCGAGACACACAAACAAAACTTTGGTTGTCTATTACAAAAAATCCTGATCTTTTTCTTTTATAGTAATATGTTGTTAACATAGGAAATTACTGCTAAACACCTTAAAGGACTTTCACGTGAATTATGAATTTTTACAGTATTTAGCAGATCATATTGATTTCTTTACAACCCATAAATTATGACGAATAAATTTGAGAATGTAATTAGTATTTTACTTTTCCTCGGAAACATAATTATAATTAAATTAAATTATTATATGCAGACGCCAGCTGTAAAAATTCGAGGTTTTATTTTCGCAAAGAAAACTTTCCCGTATAATGCAGTTTTCCGTAATATCTCAAGTTTGAATTAAATTTATTGAATAATATTTCAAACCGGCAGCGGTTTCTTATCAGAAGGAAATACGTAATTAGATATACCTGAAATGAAAACAAACCTTTTACTTGCGTTATGGGGACGACTTGAAACAGACATAACAGATGCTACAATTTATAATACTTGGTCAAGATCTTGCCGTTTATATCAACGATATCTGGTGTCCCCATGAACGTTTCTCTGAAAAAGCACATTTTTTTCAATTTGGCGCCAGGTTTGATTCACCAAAGTATATTGTAAATCCTCTGACTGTAGACATGTGATCTACAATATCGTACCTACTTTATTTATCCCAGCAGAATTCTTTGCAAGTACGAAAGAAATTTGGAATTTTTTTTGGTAACTGTGGGTTCATGCTGGTCAGGGATGATAATTGTTTAAATATTTATTCTTTTCCCAATCTACGGATGCGGTTTATCTTATAAACGAATTTTCAGGGTCTCGTCTCTAATAACTGCCGCAATATTGCTCATATGTGGCATTTTTGAAAAGACGTCAACTCCGACGAAAAAGCCCATATCTGAAACAGAAATGCACATTTCGAACTGAAATTTTGCGAATGTCCATCTAAGACTTCATAGTACAAACTGTCAAAATCGGAAACGGTGCGGGGATCGTACTTAAACATGGAATATTCTTACTGTACTAGTTTTTATGAAGATACAAGTTTCCCATGTGTACAGCTTTCCATAGTTGCACAATATAGACTTAGGTGATTTCCTGTATTTTACTGGAGGCATGACAAGCAATTCTTAAATATAAATTATTTCGTTCTCCCGTATGTTCCAGTAGTCTTTCAACTTATGGAAAGGAAGTTTCCATGTTGATGTTTACTTTTTATGGGAGTATTTCACAATTTAATGCCCTCGATCTGTGCATGCTGCTCTGTTCAACTGTCTCTTTTCTACAGTTCTACATTTTCAGTAAACATTATAGTTTTTCTCTTCCTTCCAGCAGCTGTTGAATTCATTTTAATCTTGGACCACACGCCTTCAGATAAAAAAGTTGATAAATTTATTTGTTACTGAAGTGGCATGTTTAACATGGATAATAAAATTTGCTCAGAAATATAAGTATGATAAATTCATTAAACTGGAAGTTTAGGAAAATGTATAGTAGTGGCAGTAATGCAACTCAAGACCAGACACAAATAATTATAATTCATTTAAGTTGTCTTTATGGCACAGAACTCGCTGGGAATTCTTAACAAATTTGATAAGGAACAACACACAAAATTCATGCAAACAATAGAAGAATATGGAAAATGTTCCTACATTTCTGACATCAAACAATTATTTAGTAAGAGTAATTAAGAAAAAAGTACTACTTAAAACAGTATAATAAAAGGGCTCCTTGACCAGATTTATACAAGAAAACATGTCAATATATACAGTACAACTACCAACATATTTCAAAAGTTTTACAAATGTTTCAATTTCATAGCAGTAAAACTCCTTCAATAAAAGTACTTTTTCAAAATAATTGACGAAAATTAAAAATAGAATTAAGAAAATTTACAAAATGATTGAAGTTGACATTTTTATATATAACCCGGTAACTTCAAGTATGTACATAATATTGAGGGTTATATGATACTGTGTTTAATACACAGTGGTATGTACATAATCTTACATAGTTTCAAAAAACTATACGTATTGGTTTTATACACTGAATTTAAAAATTGTATTCATATAACATTGATAAAAGTAGGAATGCATAGTGTACCTAAAGAACTGGCTCCTTGTGATCAGATTATTAAAATCAAAGCACAAAACCAACATGTGATGTAATGCAATACCTAGTTGTCTTTTACAAAATGTGTAGAAAAAGATCCATTTAAATTTATAGAACTAATTGAAAATTTTAGTATTCAATTGTATACAGAACAGAGAGTTAAAAGCAGCTATATAAAAAGAGAAATTAAGTAATTCTTTCCCCAAAACATACTCCTTATATTGGTACACAATTATATAGAAATAAAATGATTCATAACAAATTTAAAGAAGGGTTAAATGAACATAAACACTAAAAAATTGAAGACGTTGGCACTTTCTTACTTTCTAATATTTAAAATAGAAAGATAAACTTCACATTCCAAAATTTAAGGTTGCACTGAAAACATTTAATGTAGCCAGGGAGATAAAACACATTAAATTTTTGGTTTCGAGACTTGCAAATCATATTAAAGAAAGGAGCCTGTTCTTTGACAAAGTAAGTTTCCTTTACCTAACTATACTAATTATATTTCTAAATAATCTCATTTAATAAAATTTCTGTGGAATACAATCCATGGAAGTGTGTCTAGTATAAAATGGAATTTCTTTAACTCTGAATGAGGTTTGAATTGTAAAAATGTTTTATAACAATATAAGACTAATTTAGTTCTTGAAAAATAAGAGCATGCTACACAGAATCTCAGCGTTCATTTATTACAATTATTTATCACAGCAATATGATTCTAGCAAATTATTTACAGGAGATGCTTGAAGTTGATATAAATCAGTCCTTGAGATTTCTGTAACAATATAATTACAAAATTCTGATTTTACATATGGAAGAGAGAATCTGTATAAAAGTTTTGTCCTTAAACATTGACCCAAACAATATTAATAAAAACAGTCATTAACATTATTTGTAACCCACTATAAACTCAATAAAACCTCTTCCGGCTGTTTTCTTGGTGTTTTTGATAGAACATAATTCCAATTACAACAAGAGCTATGACAGCTAAAGTTCCCAACAACATCAGTATGAAGATTTTGATCCCACTCAGCGAAGAAGGCTTTGGGTCATCAACATGATCTGAGGAAAGAAACAAAAAATGAAAAACAAATCAATTCTAGCAAATAAATTTTCAATAACAATAATTTATTTTTAAATCATGATTTAAATTTTTGAAAGGCTTAAAATTTGTTTTTCTAACCTCGTGGTGGCTCAAAGAATGCTGCTGATGGAGAGATTTGTGAACGGTCTTCTTCATCTTTAGGCTGAAACAAACAATATGCATTAATTAACCATTGAAAATAACTTCTATATTGAAAACGTGTATTACACTTACATCATATGGTATATCAAGTTCATATAATCGAACAGACATTATATCATGATTGTCTGTTAAATCTCCAGTTGCCGCTGTCATACCAAAGTAGTATCCAGTGGGAAGCCTAACACCTTTCACTGAAAGACAATCCTTCCACGCAGCCTTGTTGTCAATGTCAGTTGACACTAAAACACACACATTTACTACAATGAATTTAAAATTCAATATAACGACATAAAAAGTAAAGTTGTAATTGCATTAGAAATGTCTAAAATTATTAGTTTTCATTACATGTCTATTGGATTTTATGGACTATCAGCAATTCTTCCATAATTAAATTTACATATTAAGTGAAAACAAGAACTTTCGAATGTATTTATTATATTGTTTTTTATGTTTTACCAGTGCTTAATTTTTTAGTAGCCAATTACAGAAAAAAATTTATATGAAAACACAATCATTGTTTTAATTTTTGTATAAAAAGGATGTTATCTTCTTTTGTCTACTACATACTTGGGAGAAAATTACTGTAATCTGTTTAATTGTGAAGTATTTTTTAAGAAAAATATTTGATTTTTAATTTTATATCATTACGTAACTTAAGTTTCAGTGAGATATATACCAAGGAATTTAAAAAAATATTATGCAAATATATATAAAGACCAATTTTAGAGATAAACAGCTTCTATTTTGTTGACAAACACTAACCACATTACACGTTTGCTTCATGTAGACACTTATCTCCTCTAAGAATTTGTAGTTTCAGTCCAACACACTAACACGGCTCTCCATTGCATATGAATAGTTTATAAGAACAAGAAAGAGCTATGGCTTATGGCATAAAGAAGGTGCTAGTACTCTTCTTCCCAACCTGCTATGAAGTAGCAGTTAGTGTCAACGCCTTGTATAACAGAGGTCCCGGCTTCAAATCCCAGAAAGGGACGTTTGTGCTAATCATGGTCAGGAAAGGGGTTAAGACTGAAGGAGAATCAACAATGACCATATGACACTCCAAATATTCCAGAATGTGTCTTGTAAGATGACAGTCTGGCAGTCATACCTGTAGACCAAGGCCCTAAATGGGTTGTAGTGACAAACAAAAGAAAGGAAACATTCTCTCCGAATTAGTTCCTTTCGTATCTATAACAATTTTCAAAAGAACTTTTATAATACAGCATTTAATTAAAATGGCAGCAAAGTATATTCATTAATCCAAATATTAATGGATAAAATAGTAATTTTGGGTAAGGCAATGCATCCATCATCTGTTAGCACTTTTCACTGGTGGCCTGGTGTGCTATAAAGCAAAGTAATCACATCAGATGATATAAATTTTCATCACTGTAATTATCAATTGCCACTAGAAAATTTATTTGACAAATGCCAGGTTTCATTTTTAGTGCAGCCATTTACACACGCCACATATAAGCTGTAATAAACCTTAATTTGGCTATGAATCTCCTACTCCAAAAGTATAAATGAGTGCAAGTTGAAATGCAGTTTGTAAAATTCAAACTAACTAATCACAAAATATTTTCTTACATAAAAAACAACTAAAAACTATTCAGTATTATCATGCAGCTTCCTTTGGTGATAAAACCTAGTACATTTTTAATCAATAATATTTGTATTAAAATTCATGAAATCTTAAATTGTTTCACTCAAATAATTCACAAATATTGTTACACAGCAAACACACTACAAAGGCCAATACCATGCACAAAAAGTCCAAAAGTAGTGTTGTAATTAAAACTTACCTTGTGAAAATAAGGGGTAAAGAGAACTGTAAACAAGGCATTTAATAAGTTTTCCTAGTAGAATAAGCCATGTTAGGGTCAGCAATTACACTCCAAATTACTCTAATTGTTTCATATAACAGAAAAAGGCCTGTAATATCCCTCATAAAATGAATAATATTTACTAGTCAATAAGTTGCTTGATGTTTTTTTTTAAACATACTAGCACCTAAATGCTAACTAAAATAATATACAATTCATAATATATTCACTGCACATACTACCACCGATTGCAAAATTATATAGTAGAAAACACTTTCTAGCTACTAACTAACGTGCAACTTTGTACATGGTGCAGATCTCTACTCTCAATTGTTTTACATAATGCACAAAATGCAGAAGGGATATCAGATACAAAAAGATCACATAACTACCAAATGTTTCTGGTTTCCGACCTTCTATCAGCTTCTCGTTCCCAGGGTAAAAACTCACTTCAGGAGAGCAAATGAGAAGAAAGAAAATACAAGAATAATATTAAAGAAGACAGAAGGAGGAACAGAGGGGAAATTGCACAGAGAGTAGTTAAAACATCTTTGATAATTTGGAATCATGCACACTTATTCAATATAGTATCCTATAATAACCTGTGTCAAACTTTTATTAAATTTGCATTAGCTTGTTTGGTTATTATAGTCAAAAAAATTACAAATAAGCAAATTTTAATTTCTGCCCTTAAACAAGTTTTTTCAAATTTTATTTTAAAGGTAAATTCACAATTTTTATTAAATCAAAAATTTGCTTATTCATGTTCACTCACATTTAAAACATCAACTACTCTACCACACCTAGAAAAATATTTTTAAATAAATAAACAATTACAGGGACCAGAAAACAATCTATAAGTAGAGAGAACTTTACAAAATCTACAGACAAGGTTTTATTAATTATGTGGTTAAAACACCAACATTTTTCACATAAAAATGTACTGCACTCAGCGAGTCTTCATTCCCATTACAAATTTTTACACATTTTGACAACTGTAATCAATGAAGCAATTGTGGCAAACAACATAGAAAACAAAAACTACAACATAAAATTTACTTCTTCAATTTGAATATACATAATGCATGGAGACAGGGAATAATATACATTTGAATAATGATACAGATAATTTATAGAGGACTATATTTTATGTACACTTTAATTATAATTCTTTTATTATATGAAAATTTATGGTTTATTATTTTTTTTTCTGACCAACAGGCAGATTCTCTTATTTGTAATGATGTACACACAAACTAACAAATGCAACAGTTGTCTCTCAGGCATTGCCAGAAATTAATTACAGCTATATTCTTCATAATAGATAGGATACATGTGATACTTCATTAGTATTATGTTCTCCAAAATGTACTCTTTTCAATAAATTCAACTGAATTATCATAACGTAAGCCCATTCCTCAGAACAGAGCACATTGCCTCACAATGGCTGACTGCACACTGTTGGTTTCAAACTGGATAGTTAGTAAGGATAGAAATGTGGAAGAAAGGTTGCTCAAACTCTTCTATACCTCTTCACTATGCATCCCATCTAAAACCAAACATCAAGACTGACAATATTCGGTAAGACAGTGCAGTGACGGAATCAATTAACACACCTTGCGGCTAACTTGGGGGTTCTGTGACGCTCAAGGTTTGCCAAATATTTTTAGCCATTCTTCTTCAATCCCTTTCTAAATTTAACATATTCCTTTCCTTGAGCATAATTCTATGCCAAGCCTACTATTTAAAGTGAATTTTCTACCTTTCTCCCACATTTCAAACATCATTAATTTATGTATATATGTCATTTTCTGGTGTGTGTATATATATTAAATTTTTGGAGGCACTGTCCCCTTCATCAGCCAATCCCTGGAAATGTCTTCTTAATTTTCTTATAAGGGACTGCCATCTGTGAACCACAGGTTAGTCGTCTACTTTCTATCTGAGGAAAACACCCACTTTGTCACAATATAAGGAAAAGTATCATCAACCCCTGACCATCAATTGCAATTTTTTTCCTTATCTTCTGATGAAAGGGGTGGCTGGTTCCAAAAATTCAAGATAGCTCCGCACTCATAGAATTTGCCAGTTTCACACTTCAGGTAAGCCACCTCCTTCCTCTCTCTTTTCAGTCCTCATTAATTGTTATATACAGGGTTATTCTAAATGTCTGTGGCAAACTCTGAGGGGAGATAGATCTAACAATAAGGAACTTTTTTACTATACACCTACGTCTTCCTGAAAAAGAAGGGAAACCCCAACAATGAAGATTTTTTATGTTTCTTGCTATCCAATGAAGTGACACCAACCTTCAATTTAAGACATTTTAGTTCAGAACTTTGAGAATATTCATTCCACCAAGTGTTATGAAAGCAGTTTCTAAATTTCTCCACTATTATAAACTGACTGCTATATTACCCTGTTGTCCTATGTACATATATGCTGCTAGATAGATGTAAAATAAGATAGGTCCATGGGTATACTCATATTAAACTAAGTGAACACACACATCTCTAGCATTTTCCAATTAACATCTGCACATTCTGGTTTCCCTTCAGAAACAAATGATTACATTTTAAAATAGAGTTTTAGATGTGGTAAATAGATTTTTATATACATGTATTATAAGAAGATAAAAAATCAAATTAAGGTAAAAATCACTATCAGGAGGTTATCATGGGTTCTGTTTACTCATTACACTTTTCATAAAGAACAACATGTAATAAAGAACCTAAAAAGACTAACCTGTTAAGAGATCATGTTCATAGCGTATGGCAACATGTGTATCATGTTCTACATTTCGAAATTTTGCTTCACACCCAGCCAGTTGAGTATGAGTACCATCACGATCATGATCATAATGTAATGACCCATTGTTAACCATAGCTGAAATGTAAGGGTGCTGATGCTGCAACCAAAATACCATATTTAATTGAAACAAATTTATTAATAATCAAATACAGATGCCCTCAGATTATGAACATAATTACTCCTTGGAATATGGTCATATCCCATATTGTTTGCAACAGTAACCTATTTTTCTCACTGAGATGCATATTAACAGTTTTTTCTAGTCTCAGGCTGTGAAATGTACTTCTACTGTCAAGTGTTACTTATTTAATAACATGGAATAGTGTGTACGATTATAAACAATAAAATAGTAAGAATGTTTTTTATTACATTTGGAGGATATTTTAAATAATTAGTCATTTTTACAATATATTTTATTGAAGTGGGGCATGTCAATCTTTGTATTTGCCATAACTTGGTTTACTTCTTTGACCTGAATGCTAGTAACAGAACTGGTACAGTTTGATGTTTCTGCCCCCTCCCTCCAGCCACACCCAGCTAGCAACACGAGAGCAGCACTACAAATTTCGAATCTCATCTGGTGTAAATTAAGCTTTTGGCATTAATTCATGGGTCACAGGGGTGGAATAAACATCCTTGAAACTCTGCATGCTCCCATTGTTATTTCACTTTGGCAGAAACAGTCATTGGAGGCAGTCCACTACACCAAATTATTCACTTACCTGAAGATGTCCACAAAGATGGACCAAAAATCGTATTTATATTACCTAAATGCATGTGGTGGTTTGACCATTTAATGTCGATGATGAATAGATAATAATAAACCCTTTGACGGTCAGAGTTTTAAAAAATTATTTTATTTAAAACGGAAGTTCGGAGCTTATATTGCCATATTCATCCTATTATATTTAAAAAACAATTCTATTCAAATAACATATTATCAGTACAATGTACGTAGTTACAATTTTGTGACATAATAAACAATAATGTTTTTCGGAACCATCACTGCCACTTAAAGGGATAGAAACGGCCTGCATGCCATTGGATTAAAGGGAAGAGGGGGGGGAGGGGGAAGGTGCAGGGTGGGGAACCAAGTGACTTCCCCATGACTTAAGTTGCTATTCACAAAGAATTTTCTTGTCTCTCTCAAGACTTGATTATTGTGTGAATGTGCCCTAACTTGGTTTGCACTGTACACTGTGGTTCTAATTTACTAAACTTATTTGGCTATTTTTCTTATGAATGAAGGTTGTGACATCACAGAACAGTAGAGAGAGCCAGAAGATACAATGGGGTGGGACTTGTGGGGGTAGAGTAACATGAAAGTGTACATTAGCCCAATTTTGTTTTCCTATGTAAATCTTAAGAACAACATTCTTTATGTAAGACAAGTAAAGAATATCAATTTACTTTATTTGAGCAACCTAAATACATAGTTTACATGATCATACATTTTAAAAACATAATATATACCATTCCACTCATTTTAATCATTTAGAAATATTCAAAATATATAAAATAATCAAACTGTGTACAACAAATAAGAAATCACACACTTACATTATGTGGCCCGTTGTGATTGCTATATGTGTCTAGTATGACACCTAAGCCTTCATGAAAATCCATGTGCCCAAAGACTGGTCCAGGTGTCATTCTTTGTTTTGTGTACCATATAGCAAATCCATCGCCAAATAAATCCTTTCCTTTCCCATGTACTTTGAAATGTACATGCAACTCCCAATTTCTCACATTGCAAGGCTATTCAGAAAAAATTAAACTTCATACAATAGACATTTTCAATGTTTTTTCAAACTTACATTGTATGAAATTTTACCACAAAATAATATAATTTAAAATAGCTTTCTACTCACCAGTGTATTCCAAAGAACACCTTGTTTACTTTGCTGGTCAGGAGTAAGACGGATGTAGTTACTTGTAACCATAGTACTGCCCATGAAATCCCAGTATGGTATGGTCATTCCAGCTCCTAAAACAAATGTATCCATTTACCCTCATTTGTAGACACTTGTATATAATAAATTAATAATACACTGCAATGAATTTTATCAATTTACCAATATATCCATACCCTTACATTAAAAATTAATATATACCAAATTATTTTCTGTAATCATACCTTGATATGGTTTAATAAGAGAATGTTCTCGTTTCATATAATCTTTCGTATTCCACTCAGCATTAATGTTGAAACACAAACACAGTACTAAGGATGCTCTTAAAACAAACATTGTGATAGATCCTGATTTCAGAAACAAGTGATGTCAAATACAGTAATTCACTTTTTACTGTTAAAGAAATGTGTATTTTAATAAAATTTACGGATTCTATATTCAACTGAAGGCTCAAATCTGTAACTCAGTATTCGATAGCCACCCAAACTTTTCTTGATTTAATCAGACAGAGATTATTTTCTTTCGGTGGGTAATAAAGCTAAAAAAACGTCTGACTGGTGGTAGTAACAATCTAGAATTGAAAAAACCGACTGGCGATAAATAAGTTTCAGACTTCTACATAAATAAAAGGTTGACCTCCCGGCCGATAAAAATCTTTAAACATATACAATTAATACCATAACTGAAACATGTGCACAGCTCATTGGCACTAATTCGATACAAAGTACATTTCCTTGAACCTTAAATACATTTCGGCTTCGAAGTTAACAACACCGACTAGTTCCGACTTTAATGAACACTTCGACAAATCAGCACAGGAGTATCTGTGTGGCAATACATCTTTGGAAACAAAAATTGATATTTCTCCAATTTTTCACGTTCTCGGGATAAAAATGCAAATTGTATCTCTTATTCGGCAACTAATAAAATAAATTTGCTAATATTATGACACAATGCTTTTAGAATGACTACCCTTGCGAAAGTCAAATATCGCAAATACTCGTTGTGCAGGAACTTTAATATCTTAATCCGTTTCCCTAAGACAATGGGATGGATAGAAGGATTGTAGTATAGATAGGAAAAATCATCATATATTTAGAGTGAGAACAAAATTGTCTTCTAATCGGAAGTCACTAAGGGTATTATTTTTGAACCACTATTATACCAAGTATTCGCATATTTGCCAACGAATGCTTGTTTTTACAAAATGGAAAATTAAAACAGGACGCTATAATACGGCTTATATTGCTTAGAACCGTTGAAAAAAATTTAATTGGGCTAAATACTGACATGTCCAAAGTAATCAGTTTTGAAAGTACGCTGAGAAATGCGTTTTGGCCGCACATTCTGGGAGGTCGTATTATTTCTCAAGAAATGAATTGCAGATATCAAGCTGTGTGAACATTTAAGAGATGTTTTGAGAAAAAATAATGAAAAAGGCCACTGATTGGAGAATTAGCTTTCTCTTATCTTGATCGCCAGATTTTAAAGTCAACATCAGGGTTGAGAAAATTCACTGCAAAAAAATTGGAAAAGGTAGCAATTTTTTTTACAAAAGGTAATTCTAAAATTAATTTGCTACTTTATAAATTTCACACAAAACGTATATCTGTATTGGTATTTCCGTTATCAACCAATTGAACATAATTCCCTTTCCTTTCCTCCTTGGCTCCTGAGTTGACTGCGGACTGTCATCTTGCATGACACATTCTGAATTTGGAGTGACACGTGGTGAGTGTATCGATCCTCCAACAGTCTTAATCCCGGTCTTCGCGACCATGATGACACAAACATCCACGCCCATGCCAGGATTCGAACCCGATAGGCTAAAATATGCAACAGTTACTCCTATCTTTAAGAAAGGAAGATGGACGACTTTGGTAATTACAGACCAATATCCCTCCTGCCAGTATTCTCTAAAATACTTGAAAAAGTAGTCTATAATGTAGTAGTAGATCACTTAAATAAATATAATCTGCTTATCACCTCACAATTTGGCTTCAGGAAAAAATGTTCAACTGACATTGCTATTTTCACTCTCACTTATGAAATCTTGGAACAACTAAACAAAAAAAGATACCCATTAGGAATTTTTTGTGACCTATCCAAACCTTTTGATTGTGTAGACCATAATATCCACCTAAACAAAATGAAGTTTTATGGAATAACAGGAATTTCCCATAAATGGTTCTCCTCTTACCTAACAAATAGGAAACAGAGGGTTACATTAAAAGACTAACTCTGGACAAATTATTAACTTAGACAGGGGACAAATAAAGACTGGGTTTCCACAGGGTTCCATTCTAGGTCCATTGCTCTTCTTAATATATATATATATATATATATATATATATATAAATGACTTACCTAGATCCATAAATTCTTCTTCTAAAACTATACTTTTTGTAGATGATACTAGTATTTTGGTAACAAATAAACAAAATAGTCTGGGAAATGCTGCCAGTGTTACATTAAGCCAGATGCTTCACTGGTTTTCAGCCAATGGCTTGTCAGTGAATTGTGATAAAACTCACTTCATGAAGTTTCAGACAAAGACTGCCAATTTGAACTCAATAAAACTAGCAACAAATAACTGTGAAATAACTGAAGTTGAATGTACAAAATTTTTAGGTATATCCACAGGCAATAAATTAAACTGGAAGGATCATATTAATATTCTTCTACGAAAACTAGGCTCGGCAACCTTTGCTCTTAGAATTATGTCCAGTTGTAGTGATCCTAACATAAGAAAATTAGTTTATTTTGCATATTTTCATTCTATAATGACATATGGTATAATGTTCTGGGGCAATGCATCAGGGAAACATAAAATATTTCAACTTCAAAAAAGGCTGTCAGAATACTATGTCAGGACTTTTCAAGAAAACTGGAATACTGACACTCACTTGCCAGCATATTTAATCACTCATGTTATTTGTTATTAATAACAGTAACCTCTTGACACTAAACTCAGATATACATGACTTTGATACCAGAAGTAAAAACAATTTACACAAAAGGGTGTACATTACAATGCTATTAGCATATTTAATAAACTTCCCACCTCCATTAAACAATGAAAAATAATTTCAAACAAGTTCAAATATGAACTAAGTTCTTACTAAGCCACTCCTTCTACTCTGTTGAAGAATTTATGGAGCTGAATGTATCATAGGGTAGATATTTATAATTATGAAAGAACATTATTAGAACACTAAATTTTTAGTATAGGATGTAAAAATATTTATCAATTTTATATATAAGGTACAAAATGTATGTCTTCTGTATAGAACCTTAAGAAAATCTTATTATAACTTAAAAATTAATGAATAGTTGCAGTATATTTTAATATTAATAAAGCAACCTATGTAAAATCTCTGGCTCGTTTCACATCCTTGAAGCTTGTGGCTATAGGATTTATGAAATATGGTTTTATACTTATACTTATACCGGGACCCCTGGGTTTTGAGGCAACACCACATGAGGTCGGCAATTGAACATAATTATAGGATTCTAAATAATGTAGTTAAATTATCTGAGTTAATATTAATAAAACTAAGGAGGGCTAAAGGGGAATATGATCCCACAAACGTACACATCAGGATTATCCATTCATTGTATACATGTTAACAGACTGTGATGTATTTACTTGTGCACCAATCACGAGTTAGTGGCGTATACGTGGGGGGGGGGGGGTTGTTAACTCTACCAGTTCCGTTTTCTTGTTTTAGATTCTAAAAAATAGTTTGATTATAAAGTTGTCCAGGCGTATCGAGAATGAATAGCATCTGGGTATTTGAGTGCTTTACATTAGAGTAATTTTGTATGAAACATAATTAGACAAATAGCGTTTTGATACCTGTAAAATTTAACTAAAAGTTTACATTTTCTTACAACAATTAAGTCGATAATTTAAGTGCGATTACATTTTGAATCGATTAACGAAATAATATATCGATTACTGTGTAGAAGGATATCGATTATTCGACATTGTTTACTAGTTTTGACATTTGCGGAATCAGACACATTTGTCGTGATTATGGGTTACTGTGTTGACTAAGTTTTTCCTTCCCCTACCTGTAATTAAAGTTTAAGGAGAATAAATTCATCAAAAAATGGCACACATACAATATTTGGATGAATTAATTCGAGAATATTTGCTATTTAGAGGTTTTAGTGGGACTTTGAAAGCGTTTGACGCTGAATTAAAGATTGACAAAGATAAAGGATTCAGAGTAAATAACAGCAGTATTTGTTTCATATCGAATTCATTAATACCAAATATTTTTTCTTACTCGTTCAATTATTTTTATAGGTTGACAAAATAGTCGAGCAACTTATGCAGTATATATCAACTTATGACTTGCAGGCGCTCAGAGAACTTTGGGTTCACTTAGACCAAAGAATGTTCTCCAAGCTTGAACACCACTTTTCAACTGGTATGTATCTCTTACATATACTACTGAATTTGGAAACTTCTTCTTTCAAAGCACTACAGCCCGATGTGGACCTTGGCTGCCTTTGTGATCTGCCTCCATTCATCTCTTCTATGTGTTTCCTCTCATTATCTGAAAATCTTCAGGTCATTCACTAAAATATGTAAACCATCATTTCCAAGGTCTACCATGTCTTGCCACACCATGAATTTTGCCTTTAAGTATCAATTAGGCAATCTTTCACCTCCCGTTATTTACTTCCAGATTTTGCAGCCTTCTTTTTGTTTCTGATGTTGACAGTCTCATGTATTTGGCCTTTTATTTATTTATTTTGAGACCTATGATTTTACTTTATATTTCGAATCTTAAAAAGTCTCTCTTGGTGCCTCTTTATTTCTTGATTATTAAGGCTATGTCACCTGCATATGCCAGACATTGTTTTGAATTATATAAAATATTACCTCTGGTGTTCAGTTCTTTAACAGCAGTATGTAAAGCAATGTTAAGTAATGTAGCAGAGTGAGAGTCACCTTGCTTCACAGACAATGTTATATTGAATGTTTTCTAGTCTCTCCACCAACACATACTTTACATTGAGATTCTATCATAGACATGTCTATAAGTTTTATCAATTTGTTTGGCCTTCCTTCAACCTTTAGAGTTATGAATAACTGGTTCCAATCAATACTATCAAAGCCTTGCTTGTAATCAACATAAAGTATATGTAAGTCAATGTTATATTCATAACATTTTTCCATCATTTGTCAGATTTTAAATACATGATCTGTTGTTCCTCTACCCATTCCAAATCCACATTGATATTCATCAATATGTTTTTCCGCAAAGTGACTTACTCATTTCCGGATCAAACTAGAAAACACCTAGTAAGCTGTGTTTAAAAGGGTGATACCTATATAATGTTTACAGCCTAGTTTATCCCCTTTCTTAAAAATTGGGTATGTAAGTCCATTTTTCCATTCTCTTGTAATTTTGTGTTTATTCCAGATATTACATATCATTTTATGTAATACCTTCATCAGTTTTTCTTCTACAAATGTTATTAATTCTCCAGTAATTCTGTCTTCTCCAGGTGTTTTCCCTTTCTTTAAATTATTCACAATCTTGTAATTCCTCAAGTGTTGGCATTTCTATCTCACTTTTTGAAATTCAAGTCCTCAATAATTTCATGGTTTTCATAATCATCTTTATCTCTACTTCTAATAGATTGTGAACAAAAAATTCCATTATATAAATGATTTTCTAAAACAATGATTTATTTTCTGTTAATCACAACACAATCCTTTTAATAAATGAGGCTTTAATGAGTTGGGCACAAACTGATCATCTATCTGCTTAATTAATGGTTATTTCATTATAAATCTAACACTTTTTATAGTTTTTATACAATATTACACATTATTATTTTATAATGAAAATATTAGAAAATTAATTAACTGATTTTTTAAAAATTATTATTGATTAATTTCTCAGCTTGTGTGTTTCAATAATTTTTAATACTACATTTTTTATTTAATGTAATTACAATTATGAACTTGAAAATATTGATTAAATTTCACACACAGTTGTGCATTTCATCATGAAAATAACTAAAATACAGATTTTTGTTATATCCAGCAATTAGAAAACTAGAGAATGCAGTTCTGAAACTATATCTTGTAAATGCTATAACAAACAATAAACAAGAAAAAGTTACTGAATTTTTTACCCGGATGACCCCTGAATTGCAAAATCAGTCTGAATGGAAAGAGTGGTTCAGTAAGTATTAGTATTAATGTTTTATGACATTGCATTGAAGCAAGTAAATTTAATTTGAATGTATTTTTCCTTCACAAATATAATTGATTACAATTGTCACATTCATAAGAATTAAGTATGGTAATACACGCAGCAATTAATCATAATTGATTTAGTGTTTTTAGTTATCAGAAGTTTTGAATATTTAAAAGTTTTATAAAGAGATAAAAATTCAAAAACATTGGTTCTTGCCAAACTTGATTACACTAATTAGCTCTTGTGGTCTAGTGGCTAGCGTTGCTGCCTCACAACCCAGAGATCCTGGGTTCGAATCTTGGCATGGGCTTGGATATTTGTGTTGTCATGGTCACGGAGACTGGGGTTAAGATTGACGTAGAATCGAATTTGGAATGTGTCGTGTATGACAGTCTGCAGTCATCCTGGTAGGCAAAGGCCCGAATGCAGGCTAGAATGCCATAGAAAGAAGAAGAATTAGCTAATCATTGTAAAATTGTTAAATTCCTTAGGGAAATATTAAATGCACATTACATATGTTTTTAGTTATGGAAGACTTTTTACATATAATTTATTTGGTTAGAAGAGCATAACTATGAAAGGAAATGTGGTAAATTTAAACAAGTGATAGCAGGGAATGAGCCACCCTTAAAACAATATTTTGATACATATTGTTATATATATGCTGCAGTCATTGCTACAATGACATTAATAATATTGTTGAACATTTTCAATAATAATTTTACAAGCATTGAGTTTTATTATTTGTAGGTCACATTAATACTTGTTAGAACTGTAGATAACATTTAATGTTATAACATTGGCATTACAATATTCTATTTTCAGTAATTCCATTCATTAAGAGTCCTGAGGAAAACCCCAGTTTTGCCGTTCACTTTACAAGGCAATGGCAAGACACACTTCTAGTTTCTCTTCACAATTTTCTTGCTACTATTTTTCAGGTACTTTTAATTTTATGTTTATTATTATAACTATTACATTGTTAAGACATTTTAAAACAGTTAACAACCTGACCAGTACTATTCTCTTGTGTAGTGTATGCCTCTACCTACTTTAGCAAGCTATGAAGAAGATGTTGGAAGAATGCGAAGGTTGCAAGATGAAAATGAGGCACTTCGCCAAAAAGTAATGCAGTTGAGTGAGTGTGGTCGTTCTTATAATACAGAAAGTGTCAATGCTATGGAAGCATTACATCCAGTTGAACTAATGGATGATTTTTACATCATAGCACAGTAATTATTTGCAGTTATAATTTTTAAGAACTTTATAAGAAACAGTTCTCCTGTAAACATATTTTAATAATTTATTTAACTTATTATTTAGCTCTCCATAAATGAAATAATTTTAATGTATATATAAAGTATGTAACATAATATTAAAGAACAATTATTAACTGTTATTGTATGTGTTGTTGCATGCTTAATAAAAGTAAGGTGACTGTGTCTAATGAAGCATTTTTTATTTCTCATATTTTATATTAACAATTATACAATAGTTAAATAATTAATCTGACAGTTAAGTAATATTAAATAAACAATACAGCAAATTTGTCAGCAAACCATTTTTTATTAAATCAAAGTTACAGAATAGTTGAGTTAAATAGATCCCAAGTAAAGATAGTGATTTATGTCATAAATTACTAAAAGTTATTTTTGTGCTTTAGCAATAATTGGTGTTAGTTCCTATGAAATTATAATTAAGATGCTTTTTCCTAATTTTTCAGAGAATCCTTGAGTTCTGGTGATGGTCAAGCCAAAAAATTAAAAAATTTAATAAGAACTATCGGCAGTGGTTTACCAACAAGTCCTAGCCTAAACCGAAAATCAGCACTTCCAGGCCCAGGTAATGTAAACATACACTAGTTTTCTCACAAAAATATGTTGATTGAAATGAACAAAATAATTTGATTGTATGCTAACAAAACTTGTTTTACTATTAAAATTTCAGCCCGTAAGATTATACCCTCTGTAAGTAGTGAAGAACAAGTCAAAAAACATTCAAATAAGCAACGTCAAAGCTCTAGTCTTTCTTCAAACAATAAGTCTGTACTTCCAGTTGAGCAAAAGAAAAGGCTGGCTTCAGTAGATTCCCAAGCTGATCGAAAGATGCCTCCAAAATTACCAAGTTGTGATGTTGCTGGGAGTGGCAGCTTCCTATTGCTAAGCCAGGTATTTACTATATATATATATATATATATAATAGGGAAAGGACAGAGAGATAGAAAGTAGGTGACTTACCTGATGTTCATAGATGGTAGACACCTTGTGAGGTTTAAGTACTTGAATTTTCGGAGGCACCGCCCCTTTCAACTGATTAGGGTAAACATCCCCAGCAATGACCAGTTGTCAAATGAGCAATCAGAATTGCTGTGTCAGGGAAGAGGCAAGAAATTGATGAGGGCTGGGGAAATGCACACATATATTGCCTGCCAACTGTACATTTCAGGTTTCTATCTCTCATTCATTTCTTCTCCAGAATTTAAATGAAAGTGTTGTTCTGAGCACTAACACAAATAAACTGATTACAAATGTTATGAATTTTATTTATTATTGTTATTCTAACATAAGCTGTTGAGAAACAAAATATAACTTACTGCTCTGAAACATGCAAATTATTATTTCAGGAAGAATACAGTGAACATCGTGCTTCTATTTGTCACTGTAAATTTAATAGTTCTGGGACTGCTGTTGCTAGTACTGACATAGATGGTGTGATTAAACTTTGGGCTGGAACATCTTCCTTGAAGTATGAAGTTAATATTTTGTTGTTTAGAATACTTTCTTAGTAAATCTTATATATTATAGCCTATATTTCATGTCTATTGATTTATTGCAATAGAATACTTGTGTCAGTCACACTTCAGTTTTTGAATAACAAATACAAAAATCTTTGTTTTTACTTGAATTAAATAAGGATTCATGTTAAATATTACTTGTGGACAAACATTAAAAGTTATTGTGCAGTTGATAATGACTTAATATATAAAACCCAATTTCGCAAATACATCGTCTTTTATTTATATAGATGGAGCAGTGAGTTTAAAGCAGCAGTTTTGTTTAATTTAAGAGTAATTTAAAATCTATATTGAAGTAACCATTTAAGGCAGGGGTGCTCAAACGGTCCATCGCGAGTGCTTTTGAAGTCGATCTCGAGAAAAATTTACTGATATAGATCTATTTACAGATTTTGTTTTAGTTGATCCCCAATTAGGCCAAATTACTGTCTTCTATCGTAATAATCCCCTGCTAGCGGGGAAATGCGGCTTTATCAGAGAAACGCGCGGTACTTGTCAAAGAAATTCCGCGACGTGCGACGTTTTTGATTCTGCCCGTTTTTCTATAAACTTCGGGCGGAGTTTTTGGCGACATACAACATGAGTTAGTTAGCTACTTGAGAACATTCGAGACTTCGTCCGCACCAATATAAATGTTGCGCCTCTGGAAGTAGGAGTCAGTTTTGTGACATTGTGTCGAGCTAATGACGATTTCCCTTCGTTTTTCTCGTTGCATTGTATTACCCATCAACAAGGTTTATGTTCCAAAGTTCTAAACATGTAGAGATTATGGACATTGCAATAAAAATGGTTAATTCCATCCATGCCCATATCTTGCAACGAAGGCTAGTCAAATTGCATGTGGAAGATAGTGAATCTGCTGAACACACTGATTTAGTTCTTCACACGGACATCTGGTGGTTGAGTCGCGACAAATTACTAGAAAGGTTTCAAGAATTATTGCCCCAAATAATAGCTTTTCTGGACCAAAGAGGTGATGACACTCAGATACTAAAAACGGAAAATGGCTGACTGATTTAGCATTTTTGGCAGACATCACAATGCATTAACACCAGTAACTAGAAGCTTCAAGGTAAAGGAAAATGTATAACTGAGATGATTACCACAATAAACGCATTCATAAGTAAATTGCAACTTATGGTAGATAAACTGAAAAGAAATGATCTGAAACATTTTCCAATCTTTGAAAGCAAGGATTCCTTAGTTAAATTTTGTTATTTATGACAGAAATTTATTAAATATTTTGGGCAAATTTGAAAGACGTTTTTATGATTTCATTAAATTGGCAAATATTGCATCTTTTATGACCTATCCTTTTTTGTGTAAAACATTGAGGATTGTGTTACTGAAATAGCAAGTCAGTTTAATATGGACTCATCTTCCGTTGAGAATGAGGTAGTGCAGCTTATATCAGATATACATCTCAAAGCCACAGCATCTGGTCTGTTATATCTGAAGATGAATATCCAAATCGCCCTTCAGTTGACGGCAAGGTTTGGGTCAACTTACTTGTGCGAGTCTGCATTTTCTGAAATGAAGATAATTAAGTCAAAATATCACAATCAAATAACTGACGAAAATGTCATCATGTTTGAGATTAGTACTCAGTAATTACATACCATCTTATGAAAAGTATGCTGAATACATGCAGTGCCATGCTTCATCATCCAAAGTTGTTCTTTAGTTAAGTTTAGAAACTAGAACTCATTTGTTTCATAAGAACCAATAAACTTGCAATTTTGAATGAGTATGAGTTTTTTCATTGAATATTTAGTTAGAGCCTACCTTGACTAAAAAAATGTATATTCTGGAAAACTAATTTCTGTTGTTCCTACTAATTCTACATGAATTCATGGCCATGAAATTCTGCAACATCCCTTTATATAATATACTTAAACCTGCACCACGATAAACCCTTCCTACCTAGTTGACAATCCTGCATCACATATACTTGTAGACTCTCAGAGTCGATCGATTGGAGTCTAACAATATTGGGTGGATCTCCAGCAGTTCAGGTTCAAGCAGCCCCTCTTTTATCAACAATGAAAGGTAATAATATTTTCTGTGGGTCTATTAAGCATGATTATGAGAATCATTCCTATTTTGCTAATTACTATAACATGTTTTGAATAAAATTAATACTACTTTATTTTTTCCTTATTCTTCATAACTATTTTATTTTACTTGTTTTGTTGTGGTATTTATTCCTAAGATTGGTTTGATGCAACCCTCCATGCTAACATATATTGCGCAAGTTTGTTCATTACCTTATAACTAGCACATCCCACATCATCCCTAATCTGCTTATAGCGTATTCCATCCTTGGCCTCCCTCTTCGGTTCTTACCCTACACACTTCCCTGTAATGCTAATTTTACAAGACTCTCATGTCTTAAAACATGGACTATTAATCTATCCCTTCTCTAGGTCAATCTCCTCCATATTGTTTGCTCTTCCCCTGTTCTGTTTAGAACTTCCTTGTTAGTGATTCTATCCACCTATCTGATTTTCAGCATCTACCTATAGCACCACATTTCAAAGGCTTCTATTCTTTTCCTTTCTGCAGTTCCTATCGTCAATGTTTCGCTCCTATATAATGCCACACTCGATACGAACATAAATAGCAACAATTTCCTAATATTCACATTTATATTACTCGTATTTAATAATTACGACTCCCAATACTGCAACTTTTCATGAAATTATGACTACTACAATTAGTGAAGTCATTTCTGATTTTGATATTGAGTGAATAGTATATATTAGTAAGACACTTTTTTATATTTATATACTGTTATATTTATTAAGAATTTATAGTTCTGTTATTAATTGCATTTGTTTATTAACAGGACAACAGCTACTTTTATGTCAAAATCAAGTGTTTTATCCTTGGATTGGGTAACAAAAAATGAACGATTCTTTATTTCTGGTCATAAGATGGGTCTTGCTCGATTATATGACACCCGTAATAATAAAATGGTATGGGAGTTGGGATCTGAACTTAACAGCCCTCTACAAGATTCATGGTAATTCTTGTATTGTCTCTCTGTAAAAAAAATTGAAACCTATATATATATATATATATATATATATATATATAAAACAATTAATGGGGAAAGGACAGAGAGATAGAAAGAAGATGACTTACCTGAGGTTCATAGATGGTAGACACCTTGTGAGTTTTGGAGAACTTGAATTTTCGGAGGCACCGCCCCCTTCATCAGAAGGTTAGGAAGACATTTCCAGTGATCGGCTAGCCGATCACTGGAAATGTCTCCTAACTTCTGATGAAGGGGCGGTGCCTCCGAAAATTCAAGTTCTCCAAAACTCACAAGGTGTCTACCATCTATGAACCTCAGGTAAGTCATCTTCTTTCTATCTCTCTGTCCTTTCCCCATTAATTGTTTTAAACATGACAATGTCATTTCCTATCTCATATATATATATATATATACACACATACATATCCTCTACTAGTCAACACTTTTTATCTACTTCATAACAGGGTAATTGATGTTCGATGCAGTCCAACAGAGTCCATGTTTGTATGTTCTACTGCAGGAAACCAAGGGTCTGGACCTGGAAAGTTACTTATGTATGATATCAAAACAAGGAAACTTGAGGTATTTTTTATTTGTTTCAAAGCTAATTCTACTAATTATTTTGTTTGTATCACCTAAAAATGAATACTTTGAACCTTTTGTATTTTTATATTTTACTGTTATGCTCAACTTAAACTCTTGTGTTGGAAACATCCTTTTTATTATGAATCTTTTTATCATATTGTCAAATATAAAGTTTACCAGCTCTGGGTAAGGTTCCACCTGCTTGTAATGTTTTACACTAGCTGCATAACCTTATCCATTGGGCACTCTGCATGAAGATTATGTCACCGATAGCAACTGAAAATATTTTTTACAATTGAAATTTTCACTGTTTTACATAATTTATCATAGATAGATGTCATAATGATTACACAAAAAGTGAAATGTGGGTTTTCCTTCTTTACAAAAGACTATAGTATTAAATTTCGAAAGCTACTGAGCTTTATGGAATGTGATTTTAAACGCTTCAATTTCAGATAATTTACAAAGTAAGTCAAAAAACATTAAAATTGACATCATCATCATAGAATAAAATAGAGGATTCGTTTAGTGGAGCATAATCATCATATGTATCAATCTGTCCATCACACATCAGCTTCACCCACCTAATTTTTTCCAGTCTGACCTTGAACTTTCTTACATAATTTCATAGGTTTGGTTAACAGGTGGAGCCTGATAATAACAATTTCTCGTTTTATATCCTCAATTTTTCGAACAAGTAAATTCTCTTTAAATTTAAAACAAAGGAAATGATTACATAACTTCCAAATTTATTTCAGCGTTCATTGCCAATCGATGAAAATAATGTGGTAGCTAATTTTATTACTTTCAATCACAATGGGCAATTACTGATAGCTGGATGCAATGATGGATCAGTGCGCATTTATGATATCCGACGTAGTGATTGTATTGACATCTGGGCTGCACATCAGGGACCTGTTGAATCAATTGAATTGACATCTGATTTTACATCATGTTACACATTAGGACATGATAACAAGGTAAGTCAACTATTTATACAATATCCATACCTGTACCAAATATCAGTTTTATTGCATATTTCCCCTTTACTGTGAAAAGTTATATTATTTATATTTTCTATGGTAAATTTGTTAACATCATTCAGATTATTTGCTTGGTTAAAGAATAAGAATCTAATAAATAAAACTAGATGCATGTTCCATGTACAGTGAAATACAGCCAAACTTGGAAAACATCACAATGTAGGAACAAATAATGTGGAAGTGACAAGTATATCTTGTGAGATTTCAGATATTAACAGTCTCAGTCTTTTTGTAGTTAAAGTATACTTATGACCTAGGAGTGATGTTGGGAGTGAAATAAAAATAATACAAAAATGACATTGTCTCTAATCAATGTATACAGAAGTCACTGAGTTGAATCTGACAATCACCATGCTGGTTGACTATTTCACCTTACAGATTGGGGGTATAAAGGGAAAAATTAGTCCAAAATTTTTAAGTTGTATCCATGGCCCTTTTATGCCCTCACACCAGACACTTTGCTGGTTTTCAGTAATTGTTTATGTGCTAATAGTTTTACATTCACATACAGTATTATTAATATTTTTCAGTTAACCAAGCTTCTTTTCATAACAAAACCACTTTTGTAATGTTTCAGTTGTGTCAGCGGAGCCTAAATCAAAGTGGCCAGGTTCTTTGGGAGTCTACTTTACCTGCACAAATAAGTGTAGATGACATTACTAGCCCTCATGGTCAATTATTCACTTGGGATCCTACTGGTACTTTTGTACTAATGTGTGGTTCTAATGGTGGAGCAATTTTTCAGGTGAAAATATATTTCGTCCTTATGGAAAACATTTCATTACATCATATATTTAATGTCTGATGGCAATTTGAAGAACATTAAATAATTCAGCTATCAATGTTAGAAATGATACTAGCAAATTGAACAAAGTTTACGATTTGCTTCTGTTATAGACTTCTTGTTTCACTTGTTGTTAAACTTTGCATTGTTATCTAAATTCTGATAATATGTTTCTTTTAACTGTCATTTTGGCCTCTTCAATTGTGTGACATGCATGTCCAAATTTCTTCTACTTTGTTTCTTTTTTTTGTATGCAATTTTCATTTGAAGAATAATTGTATTATACATATTATATTGTAAACATATCCTTATAGTTATAGTTAAACAATATGAAACCCCAAACTAAGTGACAAAATGTCATGTATTGAATTGAAAACAATGAATTTATTAACCATTCTTACTTATAGGCTTTTTCACAATTTATTTAATCAATTAATTTAAAAGACAATTTCAGAATTTTGACAGACTAGCTTTTTTGATTAATACATGTTTTATTAGTACCTATTTACATCAAATTAAAGTTTTTTAAAATTAAGAATTCCCAACATCTTCTCATTCTTTGATACACTTTCGAAAAGAAGCAATAGAAAACCTGGTATTAAAATTTGAAAGACTAATGTTTATGTCATTAGTATATTTCACCATTGTTATTTAGTTCTAAGATTGGTCTGATGCAACCCTCCATGCTATCTTATCTTGTGCAAGCCTTTTCATTACCACATAGCTACCACATCCTCTCTAATATGCTTAGCTTACTCCTTGGCCTCCCTCATCTGTTCTTACCCCACACACTTCCCTCTAATGCTAGTTTTATAAGACTTTCATGTCTTAAAATGTGGATTATTAATCTTTCCTTTTCCTGGTCAAAGTTCTCCATACAGTTCACTCTCCCATATTCTGTTTAGAACTTCCTGGTTAGTTACTGTATCAACCCATCTGATTTTCAGTATTCTGTAGTGCCACATTTCAAAGGCTTCTATTCTTTTCCTTTCGGCGACTCCTACCATCAATGTTTCACACCCATATAGCCCCACACACCATTCAAACATGTTTAGCAATTGTTTCCTAATATTCACTCTTATATTACTTGTTTGTAAATCCCTCATTTTTGCGAAAGCCTTCCTTGCCTGTGCTATTCTACTCTCTATGACTACTATACTAGTTATTATGCTGTCTAAATAGCAGAATTCCTCAACTTCCTTCAAAATGTCCCTTCCCTATCTAACACCCTTTATTATTCCATTATTTACCATACTATACTCCATCACATTGATTTTTCTGCTATTAATCCTTATATTGAACTCTTTCTCCAGGACCACGTTCATGGAATTTATTATGGTTTCCAGGTCTTCTTCCGGCTCCCCTAATACTACAATATCATCAGCGAAGCATAGGGGTTTTATTTCTTCTCCTTGCAATATGATTCCTTTTCCATATTTTGTTTTAACTTTCTTCATCGCCTGTTCTACATATAAGTTAAAGAGCATGGGCAACAGACTGCATTCTTGTCTTACTTATTTATTAGTTTTTGCTTTCTTTTCTTGATCTTCAATTTTAATTACTGCTGACTGCCTTCTGTAGAGGTTATGTATAAGTCTTCTTTCTCAATATTTTATTCCTGTCCTTTCCAAAATCCTTAATAGTGTGTTCCAGTTCACATTATCAAAGGCTTTTTCTAAGTCTACAAATGCCTGAAATTTGATGCAAAGTTAGTATTGCTTCTCTTGTCCCTACATTCTTCCTAAAACCAAAGTGATCTTCGCTTAAGTAACGTTCTTTTTGGTTCCATCCTTCTATATACTATTTTTGCCAATATTTTGCATGCATGGAATACTAAACTAATTGTCCTGTGCTGTTTGCATCCATCTGCTCCAGTCTTCTTTGGTATGGGTATAATTATGTTCTTACTAAAATCTTCTGATATTCTTCCTGTTTCGTAGATTTTAAACTATCCTGAACAGCCATGTTATTGTTTCTTTGCCCAATGATCTTATCAACTCCACTGGAATGTTATCATTTCTTTTTTTTCATCATGCAGTTGGTAATAAATAACATCATAATTATCCAATCAAATTATCCACTCATTTTTAGATGACTGCTGTTTGGTTTCAAAAACTTAAAACAATATCATCTCTGCTACTTCTAATAACTCATTACATTGCCATAAATTTGTGACTAACTGCTTCTCAAAACACAAATGCAGTATAATTTATTTTGGACCAAACACCTTTTTCTTACATCGTGAGAATAATATTTTCAAACTCCCCTTGATGAGCCCAATATTTTCTTTGGTAAACTATTGCTTTTAAACTAAAACATTACGAAAGTTTACTTGTTACCCTAAAGCTTTTCCCAAAATTCCATGTATTAGGGCATGATACAATTTTTATCCACCTCTATAGCCAATAATTTAATTTTGTATCTTTTAATGGGGAATATATATATTTTTCTGTAAATAAGATTTCTTTGCTAAAGTACTTTTCATTTCAGGTAATGGATTCTACTTTGTCATGTGTTCTTGACTTGAAGGGCCATAACAATGCTACTTTGGCTGCAGACTGGGCAATTGCAAATCAGTGTGCAACTGTGGTTACAGCTTCAAATGATGGGAAGATATGCATGTCAACTCTTCTTACTCCTTGACAGTTTCATATTTGTCAGTTAGTGTAAAAGAAATTGGTAGCACATAAATAATTTGATGTTTGTAAAGTGTTATTTACAGTTTTATTTAATTCTAATAATATATGCAGTAATATCATCTCAATGAAAGTTGCATTTAATATTAATAAAACATGTTTTCTTAAACTTTTGTACTCTGTATATTCAAATGTAAATTTTTAGAGTCCACCACAAACACTAAAATACACTGTGGTTTTCTATCGTATCTGTCTACTTTTGAGAATTTCACATAGTCTAATAGTAATAAATTGGGGGAAACAGTCATAAGGATGCATAACAATGTGAGAAAAGAGATAGAATATGCGGAGAAAAGACATGAAGCTGTGGACTCTGCTATGAGAGTTGTTTAGTATCTGTTAATTGAAATAATTGTAACAACTTTTGTGGAGAAGCATGCACTGGCAACTAAGACTCAATGGACAGTTAAAAATCACTACGTTAGATGAACAAGAGATTGGTTGCAGAGTGGCACAAGTCAAGAAATTGTCGCCAAGCCTGTTTTAACTGGTTCCAAGATGGTTAGGCAATTTACTGATGCCATTGGTAATGGCAACTAAGTAGTTGCTGACCAATTAGTAGATGAGTACTTCAGACAATTTTCCTGTGAGCCCCTTAAATGTGCATAGTGTTGGCTAAACAAACCATCTCAAATGAAATATGTCTCATGAGTTAGCAAAACTTAAGAAGAAATAATAACAGTGGTAGAAATACCACTGCACAAAATGCAGTGACCGTACAATTTGATAATGCGTATAATGATTCAGCATACAAAACATAATGTTCACTACTTTGAGATACTCTTATCGCAGCAGCAATACTTATGCTGGTATTTGGATACTGTAAAAACATTATGTTCTGTGGAGGGCATATGAATTACAGCCAACTCTCATTATGGCTACTACCTCTTAAAGACCCATATTTGCAGAAATTTTGAGACATGCAGTGGTTTGTGGTGATGAGTTGCTTTTTACTACAGAATAATCAAATTGTAGTGTTTTTTTTACTATATTCAGACTGCTGAAGCATTCGGGCAATTTTTATATACAATGTAGATGACAAACACTTCAAACACCATAAGGTCTACAGTTAAAGTCAGCATAAAATTAAATAAATGAATAATAGATATATTGAATTAAGTATGTTCACACTATTGGAGCATTTTGTTAAATTGTAGCTTATTTTTTGTTTTTAGTGGAACAAATTATTTACTTGAAACTGCACCAATATGAAAATATCTATTTTTAAATATTTGATTGTGTAAATGGGAATTGTGTTTAAGATGGTATAAGGCCTATAATTTTCGGACTGAAGAATTAGATGACGGGTCTCTAGCTGTCGTTGGAGGATCAGCAGCGCCTGGCTCTTCGACGCATTAATCTTCACCCTCCAGTTCGTAGCCCAGCGCTGGATCTTCTCCAACCCCGCGTTCAGGCGGTTTCCCACGATGTGCGGGTTCCACGACGCAGCAAACAATGCGGTGTCGTCCGAGGACACTGCCCTGTGGGACGCCTACGCGGATCTACCTTATCGATGATAAGACCTCGCCCACCCTTACTGAGAAGGTTCGCTTCTGCAGGTAGTGTCCAATGATGCGCACGTAACAACTTGGCAAGGCGGACCTCGCCAATTTTACCATAAGCCCCGACTGCCAAACGGAGTCGAAGGCTTTTGCGACATCGAGGAGCACCACGCCGCAGTGCTTGCCTCTGTTCAAGGCACGCTCAACGACCCGCACGATCTGCTGCGTCGTGCCATGGCCCTGCCTGAAACCAAACTACCAGACTAGGGGTTCTAAACTTTGCGGGTTGATCCGACGCGAACGGACCTATGGCACTGAAAAACCCTAACACTAACCGCTAGAGCGGGGAGAAGCCCCGATCAGGAGAGGGAGTGCTTTCACAAGCCGCGGCAGGCTCCTGCTACAAGGAGCGCAACTACTGGGCTTGCTTCCGCTACCTACGGAGATACGACTAAGTCGCTTAGCTGAAAAAGGAGGCTGTAAAGAAAACAAAGGAAAGGAGGGTTCTTTATTTATTTTATCTCTCTTCCTCTTGTGAAGGGCTCCTCTGTTAGGGCCTTAAGAAAGGCGCTCAGACAGAAGCGCAGGAACGCTTAGCCCTGAGAAGAACAAGCGATCGATGCTATTCCAACGACGAGTCCGGCGGCTCTTCGGCGGCGCTGCTGCTTCTCGCTGGCTCCGCAGGCGCGCTCGCTTCCTATTGGTCGCGACAGCGCTGTAGTCTTCGGAAAGACTTTAATCAATCTGTACGAACTCGAACCTCGAAAGGACCCTGGGGACTCCTCGGAAGGTTCCGCTGGAGAACCAGAACAACTAACCACGGGCACAACTTGGGATTGCTACCAATATCCCCAGGGTGTAATCAGCTGCGTGTCCTAACACAGACTTAGGCAAAGCACTACTGGAGTGATACTATTACTATTACTCTTGACCATTCAGATTTAAATCGACAATAATATTCGTTGTGGATGCTATGGGTTATCCCCTCCATCCACATTGGCCGTTTATATATATATATGGATTGGTATTATATACATACATACATGCAACTCCCTGAATACACCATTAGTTAAGTATTGTATTCACTGTTATGATTAAAGCTATGTTTACACGGGCAGTGATGTTCGTCGAAGTTGGGTTGACTGTGCACTGCCTACCATTTACATCTTAGGCAGGTAACTGCCCACTTCTTCACTGACAATTCTGGCAAGTGCTGCCCTCAGTATAGAACGGGCAGAGAACTCTGATGCATGTTTATACTTCTCTGCTATTTCTTGGCAACTACGACCGGTTGGATTGTTGATGTTGCATAGTGTCGATATATTGTTTATATCAATAATAATGTCCATAAACAGGAACTAATCCCTTTGTATTTGTGATAGAATAGACGTAACGAGGAAGCGTTCGTGAAAGTCAAGCCCAGTATTACGCTACTGTACTATAGAGACATAAAAATGAAAAGTTGTTTAGTAATATTGCTTTCCACAGAAATCAAGCAATAATAAAACAGCACATGTTCTTTTAAGCTGGTTTTCAGTGTTTAATTTGGTCGGTTTCTATTACTTGTTGTTTTATTCCCCTCAAATGTGTCAATTACTGAACAAAACGAAATGAATTATTTTTCATTACGTATGGTATTAGTATGTTTATAGCCATACATCATTCTTTTTTTTCAGTTTTATCAGTTAAAGTTTGTGCCGTTGGAGGGTATTCAATAATTCTTTTTTGGAAAATTAACCTAAAATTTATGGGCTCGTAGGTGCAACATACGAACTCTATCCTAAATGCTTTCTGAACCAAACTTCATGACTGATATACTGTTGACACGCTCCAAGAAAAGTGAGGCAGTGCTCTCGTGTCAGCGATGGATTGGCAGTTGTCAGTGCAGCACTAGAGTATGTTGCCCGTGTAAACCGAGCCTAAGGTTGTTCTAAGTAGAAATTACGATTTTATGTTGATCTTGTACAACAATGACAGTAGGGGCTACAAAGATAATTATCTTCTTTTGAATGTTAACAAAGAAGCAAGATCTAAAATTGAGAAATGAAAAAATTGTATCTAATTTAAGAAAATTAATGCCATCTAAATAGGATTCGGAACCTCCCAAATAACTTCACATGTTTCTGAAACAAGTTTTCCTAGGGTTTGAAAGTAGTAGTAAAGTGTTTGAAATCGTTTCTAGTTCCCGTGTATCTGTAAAATAGTTCATGCGTTAGTTAATCAAATAAATCTTTCAGATACTTCGACCCGCCGTTTCTGTAGTTTATTGTGCTGACTACATATAAATTTATTTTGTTCAAAGGAATATCTATAAATTTTACCTTATTGCAACTCCCAGTCCCAAAATTTAATAAAAAGCAGTCCTGTATGACATGCCAAAATTTAGAATGGATGTTAACAGTTGTTAATTTTTGTGTCTTCATTCTTGATGCGCAAACTCATGAGAATATTCTTGATTAAATGTTAGAAAAGAACGTCTACGTAGTCACTAAGGCCTTGCAGTTAGAACCCTAGTAAATTCTAAGAGCAAATCAGTCTTAAAGTTGCAATGTGACCATAAAAACTGTACATGTATTTAAAACTCAAAGAAACATTGTCAGGGTTTATTAATTCATGATTATAGCGTGAGCTGTTTGAAATGATAACTGTTTACCTCGAATTTAATGATCGAATTACTTTTTGAGTTTATTATTTATTGTTTTATTTTAAGCACCTAACAAATACGTGAAATATGAGGACTAATATATTCACATCCATTATTTGATTTATAGCAATAATGCTTTGATTTCAGAGCTGCTCTCAAGCAGAATCCAGTATTATACATGATTGTATATTTTCCTCAGCTATAAATAAATAAATCATTTAAAGATTAAGAACCTATAACTGACTAATCGTTTTTTTTACGGTATGCAAAGGAAGGATGGAAAGGATCGACTTCGACATTACTTTTAATGGCTTATTGATAATAGTTGAGTAAGCAAGTAATTAAGCTTAAGTAAATTCTTTTGATGTAACGTTGACTTTGGACGGTGGGACTTGTAATTAAATAAAGTTATCTGTTAAGATCATAATTGAAATTTTTCATGAAACAAGAGAGCGCCACTTACTACGTAGTTGCATTAGTATCTTTGCAAAGGGCAAGTTTCGCCAACTGTGACACATTCGAACTCCATACCAATCTGATGAAACAAAATATGAACACTGTTATTAAGCTTTAGTGGTGTAGTGTTTGTTGTTTAGTAATTTACTTTACGATATATGATGGACGAAGTAAGGGACCGTGTCATTAGGAAGTTTAATTCGTCGCAGTTTGCTTAAATCGGTTATATAGAATGGATTTGTTTGAATAACTTGTGTAAAGGAGTTTCAATTAAACAGAAAAATGGGAGGTTGGAAACCAGTCACTGACATAGAGAGATGTGGAATAGGTAAGTGCACAATTATTAATGAACAATAATTAGATTAAAATCACTTTACATTATATTTAAATAAAGTAAACGCTTTTATGAAGTACAAGTTTTTTAGGTGTGTCCTGTGTTTTAAGTCTTATTTACAAATAAGATGGAATTAATGGTTATAAAATGACATTCAGTTAGAATTTGTCAATGTATCAGTAATTCACTCGATTTGCATCCCTCCATTCTTGTCTTATTATTTTGTTATACAGCTTTTTAATTAAAGTTAACCAAATAAAGTGATAATGTATGTATGAGGATAGTAAACATGTATACTTATGACTGTTCTATGACAAACTGAACAATTTCTATGAATACACATTCAATTGATTCATTCCTGTATTTTATTAATGAATTTTTAAAGTTAGACTTGTTTTGAGATTTAACTCCTATTAAAACATATGGCACATTCCAACTAATGTTATTCTATTTAAAAGATTTTATTATATTTTGTGTACTTTAAATTGCTTATTACACACCCTTAAAGCTGTGGTTTTCAATAGGGTTTATGGAATATGACACAAGTCTAATTGTGAAGCACCGTCTCAGTATAGCAAATTTTGACTTATTCATGAAGTCGATTAACAAACATATATTAAGCGGCTATGCTTTTTATGAAACTGTTATTTGATCTTATTAGTAGTCATACTTATCTTGATATATGTCATAATGTTAAATCTTTACAATGATTGTTGTGCCTCTTTATCTTGTATTTTCCATATTTTGTGTACCACAGTTGCTATATCTGCATGCCATTAATAGTTTTAATTTGTAGAACACATTTCATACTATTTAAAATCATGTTAAAATTTAAAAAATCAGATAAATGAACAGCCCCATTGATGGCATAAAATGTCAAATGTGGAATAATATGTTGGAAATAATTTTGCAATTTACAGTCATTGCAGGATTGTTGTAATGAGCAGTTCTACAGTAATAATTCTTGATGTTTAAAAGGAAAACAATAACTGCCAAGTTTCTGTCTGTATTATCGAATATTTAGAATTCCGAAAAAAAAATCATTCCGTTGAGAATAAGGCTTCTGGCTAGACAGGGAATCTTATCTCCAGAGGAAGAAGCAATTTTTGATAACATCATTACTGTGATGTATTTACACGTTGGAATGCCGTACTTGAAGCTCTGATCTATGAAGACGAAACAAATTTCGAGTAATTCTTGTCTTCTTCATGTGGGAACACTTACGTCGATTATTTGCAGTGATCACGCGACATTGCGCTAATGAACCTTAAAGATCTCGTGTTGGAACTGCTGCTTTTCTTGGGCGTCCAATTGTACTACTGTACTTAATAAATAAATTTAATTACTTGAGGTTTAATTTAGATATGTCATTGTGAAATAATTTCTTAATAATGTTAATAAAGAAATGCAAATTGTTATCGATTTTAAATGATATTTCAAAGTATCATCAGAAGACGTCTTTTTTGATATTTCTAAGTGATCTTAAATTCTACACTTTTCATCTAATTTAAATTCTATTTATGGGTTATTCTGAATTACATCTGGGAATAATCTCAAAGTTGGAGTCGTCGATTCAGTAGAATCTTACTAGTAGAAAGGACACACCCTGGCAATATTAATTATTCAATTATTTTAGTTTATAGTACCAACGTTTTTTTGAAAGAAAGCTTTAAGACACCGGGAGATTAGTCCAATTCTCAATTAATTTATTTAAAGTTATTTAGATTCCCGTCCACTTGAAAACAACACTTGGTTTGAAAGCGTTCCCATTTATGTAAAAATTAGGTGTGACCTCTAATGCGTTTTCGACATTGTTATTTAACTACAAACAAAGCTGGTACGCTTTATTTTGCTAGAGCCCTCAATATTTTCATTCTTGAGGATGCTTTGATAGCGAATTGTCTTCCGCAGTTCAAGTTATGTTTGGAGTCCAAGGAACTTCCGCGTGTTTGCATTATCTGAGAATGAATCAAATCTTCGCTTGATTTCAGGTCAGCTCTCCTAGTAGAATGTTTGCATTTTTCACATGGATATCTTCAAGTAATTGTCGGGTTTCTCCACGGATATAACACTCATTGAAGAAGAACGCTTAGAAGATGACAGAGCTGATAATCGTCGAAACGTCGCGTTTTAATCAACTATATCGTTGGTTGAAATCCTTGTAGAAACAGGATTTATGATCAAAATTAATTAAAACTCTTATATTTCGTGTGGAGAATGCTGAAAATCAGATGGGTTGATAGGGTAACCAACGAAGAAGTTCTAAACTGAATAGGGGAAGACATTAACCAAGAGAAGGGAAAAATGAATAGGCTACGTTTTGACACATGAACGTTTTATAAAACTAGCATTAGAGGGAAGTGTGTGGGGTAAGAACAGAAGAGGGAAGCACAGGATGCAATACACTAAGTAGATTATTGAGGATTTGTCATGTAGCTATGTTATGGCGTTATAAGCGTCTGTATTTTTGTTTTGGCGAATGGTGTCACTTAATCACTGGCGTGTGTTCTCCAGAGGGGAATCATCAGCCTGATTTTGAGAATGTTGCAAAGTTTTTGTCTATACAACCTGAGAAAATTAGCTACTCTGTCAAATTACAATACTCATTTGATAAAGTTTTCTCGGGATTCCAACCGCGGTGCAAGCCATCGAAACGTTGTGGCAAATAAACGACGCTACCCGGTTGGAATCCCGAGAAAACCGGGAAAACCTACGTTCCTTACGATACTCATTGCCCGTATTTGTAGTGGAGTTAGGCCTCAGCTCATTTTAACACGAATTTTTGCTACGGCAACTTGGTAGCATATAGTGCATTCTGAAAACATTGACTCAAGGAAACGTTTTGTGTTCGGTTCAGGGTGTGTTGTACGCAAGAAACATCCGTAAAAGTCAAGGGATTATAAGTGAAGGTTGTAGTAATAAGACCTTGGGAATAAAGAATGTTTTTAAAATGGTAGACGTGTTAAGTTAAGGAGAATTCGCTAGTTGTATGTCAAGACGATCCTCAGTGGACAACTCCGCCCATATTGTAGTTGAGGTAAACACCAGCTCACTTTTCCTTCGTTTTTTGTTGAGAAAAGTTGGTAGTGTAAAAGAAATTCTGAAAATATTGGCGCTAGGAAACAAATTGCTGTCAATTCTGAATATGTTGCATGTCAAGAAACGCATACTTAAAATAGATAATGAGTATAGCGTGTTTTAAAAAGATGTCGCAGTCTCCTTACGCCGTTCGTATGAAGACAATGTTCTTAAAAATGATAGTAGCGTTTCGCCAGGTCACTTTAAGGGGTAGTACCTCTTCAAACGACAATACTCCCCATCTCCTTTCCGTACTGCGCCATGTAGAATCTCGCCCAACTGTAAATAAATAGAAAAAAAAGGCTTTGAACCTAAAGCATAAATCATTTAATATATATTAATTTATGTCGGAGTAGGTTCCTCTGGTTCCATAGTCGCTGGTAAAGGTACATTGTATCAGTACAAATTCACGCTGTTCTTAATTTCCGGTGGAGCCAACAGCTGTGTAAAAATTCACCTAGACTGAGAACGGGCTGAACATTCATAGTTTTCATGGTAACATGTGAAACTGCCGTAAAAAATCTTACAATTAAAATGTTACGTAATAAAACTCCCCTGGAGAAGTGTTGCTCAAATGGTGAATGATAAATTAGCTGCTAATATACGATTACGTAGATTCTGTTAAAAAGTACCGCGTGTGCTTGTCGTTTCAAAATATTGTACATACTCTGGTTTTAAATAAACGTTGAACTGGGCACGGTCGCCGCAGAACATCTGCGAAATTGACTTGGCTGCGAAGGTTACGCAAGTTTCTAGAGGGCAGGCAGCTGGATGGAATTCTCGTTTCCTAGTGGCTTTTATCAAGAGCGCCGCGATTTCCTTAAGCAACTCTCACACGTGTCAATAATGTCCTTTACCATCTTGCTTTCTTCACAGACGAATTCTATAGCGATTCCTCACTGGGAAAACGTGGCTCAAAAGTTGAGTCAGCGACGACATGGGGTGGTACTCTGATAGCGGAAATTCTTAGAAACCCAGTCATGAGGTATATTTGACAATATTATAGATAGGACTTAAATAAAAATGTAATATTTTATATACATTGCATAACATTTGTCGATTGGAAACTTACTCTATTTAGATTGTTCAGACAAATATTAGTAAATTGCAAAATCAAATCAAACTATTGTCTCAAATTCAGCTTGTATTTAAACTGTTGCTTTCGGCAATTTCTGCCATATTCATCTGCTAAAATAATTTCGTTAAAAACTTCATGTTAAAGTCGAAATCTCCTGCGTTGCAACAACAGTTTAAATAAAAGCTGAATTTGAGACAATAGTTTGGTTTGATTTTGCAATTTTTTATAAACCAAGAAGTTGTTTGCTATATATTTAACAAATTTTAGTGTGGCGAAAGATGAGATCTATTTGTTTTCAAGTTGCTTTAGGCTTTTCTCTCGTTCCGCGAGACAGGCTTACAGCATTTACTCGTTGACTTACTCTACTGTTCATTTACAGTAAATAGTGGCTTTGTATATTTCAGGACGAGATAATACGTAGGAATTTTGAGATAGGTCATGTCTTGCAAGGTATGAAAAACAACTGCCGTGTAAGTAAAATGGTATTTTGTATGGTCACAAACCGGAGTAAGCCTGATTTCCACTGATTGATCTCTTGGTGATCGGCTGCTTTTGCGCCAAACTATTAAAATTATACATATGGGAAATACAATTTTAAAATATGACACAGTCATCAAATTTACTTTTTATATATTTTATATATTTATTTATAAATTATTCTATTGGAACATTCAGTAAAACAGAAATACGAAGTTACTTGAGGGGTCCAGTGACCCTGATCCGAATTAAATTAAATGATACACGAGTTTAATATAATTCACAATGTAATTAAGTTTGTAGGTCAGTTGGATGTTTTCTTTTCAACCTGCGATGTTCATGCCTTCGATGGCTGACCTACTCATTAGGATGTCGTGCGAGACTTTGAAGATAAATGAGTGCTGAATCTATGGATTTCTTCTTCCACTGTAGGAATAACCAGGTTGCCATGAATTATTTTATGTATCACAAACCAGGGTGCGTTTAAGATCGTACGGAGAATTTTCGGTTGAAGATTTGGTGTAGCCCCATAGCTGAATCCCATATGCCCATGTGAGTTTATAATAAATTTATACAGGCGCTCTTTGATTTCCGTGTTTCGCCTAGAATTTCGGAAAAGTGATAAAATTCCTCTGGCGAAACTAATTTTTGGTGTGTTTCCTTTTTGGCGTTAGATATGATATATAAGTAAGCTTAGCATTGGTAATTGATTGAGACATTTGAAGAGTCAGTTTCCTAGTTGTGCAGTAATTTTGATTTAGTGGGCTTTACCTTTTATACGCCAAGAGTTAGACCTACGAAAGTGACTTTTTAGAATTGTCGTGGCTAGATGTGGATCATTATCCGTTGGTAAAATTGGAGAATCGTCCACCAATTCGCAAGAATGGTTCTTTTCGCTGTAGAAATGTCATTGTAAATACAGTATAGGTATAGGAACGGTCTCTCGACTCGCCTGTGAAATTCAGAGAGAATTTCATGAACATATAATATTTACTTTAAAAGAAACGATCACAATGAAGTAATAATAAGTTTTACTTTATATAATAAACAAATAGCGCCCAATACGATCAAATACCTAAGGAAACTGCATCAGAAATGTTTTTTCTTCCATGCCCCTTATTATTTCGTTGACAAAATAGTGACACTGGAAAATTGTGTCGATAGTATATCATCCAGGCTGATATGTCTTCAGTCCTTTGACCTGTAATATTTCATATTTCTTGGATAACTGTCAACAGTAAGAGTGTGGAGATTGGACGAATGAGACCTTGTAGGTTTACCATTTTTAGATACCAGTATTATTTCAAGGAATTTAAAAGATATTAGGAAATAGGTTATTCTTAGCCTATCGTTTTTAATAGCGGTTAAAATTATTATTGACTTTCGTGTTTGAGGATTTGCCCTGTTATAAAGCCGAACCCAGGATCTTAATGGATATTGCACGAGTTAATTTCTTGTTGTACTTTTGACGACAAGAATGTTTTATAGACAGTATCATCGAGCAACAGTATCATCCAGAAACGTGTGTATTGCCACATCATTAAATTTACAGTTGGCTTCTGGAGAACTGAAAGTTTATACTAAATGTTCTGAAAAGGCATTTGCTTTCACCTTATCAGTCCGTGACCTGTTTCCGTCTTGTTTATTTAATGGTGGTATGTAGTTTTTCGGAATTTTGGTACCTTTCTACACAGTTCTGTCATTGAAATATGGTTGTTTATGTTTCAAATTTAGAGTTCAGTAAATGTTCCAAGTTTACATTTAAGTAATCTTTTCAGTCTTATATGTAGTTTTATCCATGGGATTCCGAGTATTTAACCATATGTGGATGTTGTCGTTAGACTGGTCTGATGCAAAACCACCATGCTAACCTATCTTGAGCAAATATTTTCAATTCCACATGACAACCATATCATACACCCTCCTTAATCTGCTCAGCGTAATCCATCCTTGGCCCCTCTTTTCTGTTATTACCCCATACACTTCCCTCTAATGCTATATTACAAGACCGTCATTTCTCAGAACGTGGCCTATTAATCTATCCTTTCTCTTAGTCAAAGTCCTCCTTATTGTCTGCTCTTCTCCTATTCTGTTTAGAACTTTCTCGTAAGTTATTTTATCCACCCATCTGATTTCAGCATTCTCCTATAGCACCACATTTCAAAGGCTTCTGTCCTTTTCTTTCTGCAACTCCACGTTTCGCACCCATATAACGCCACACTCCGTACGAACATTTTTAGAAACGATTTCCTAATTTTCAGACTTATATTACCCGTAAGTAGATTCCTCTTTTTTTCGAAAGCCTTCCTTGCCTGTGCTATTCTACTCTTTATTTCTACTATACTTCTACCATCCCTAGTTATTACGCTTCCCAAGTTGCAGAATTCATTAACTTCCGTCAAAATATTCCTTCCGAATCTAATACCCTTTGCTATTCCACTATTTCCCATATTACAGTCCATCCTCCAGGACCACGTTCATGCCACTTATTATCTTTTCCAAGTCTTCTTCTCACTCCCCTAATACCTCAGGATTTTTATTTCTTCTCATTGCAGTCATTTCTTCATCTCCTGTTTTATATGTAAGTTAAACAGCATGGTCGACAGACTGTACCCTTGTCTTACTCCTTTCTTGATTTCTGCTTTATTTTCTTGCCCTTAAATTCTAATTATGCTGACTGCCTTCTGTAGACTTTATGGATAAGTCTTTGTTTGTATTTTATTCCTATTCTCTTCATAATCATTAGTAATGTGTAGCAGTTTACATTATCTAAGGCTTTTCCTAATTCTACAAATGCCATGAACGTTGACTGTCTATGGCAGGTCTTTTCTTTGCGATGATTTTAAGGATTGCTTTCTATTATGAATAGACAAAGTTGAAATCTGCCGAATGAACAGTTCGAGGACATGTAGGTCTTTTTAACGTTAAATGTGCCTGTTTACAATAAAACAAAATATGTACATTATTCAGTATTTGGTATCATAATAAAATACTTTTAATTTTTAGTGAAAAACATACGCAAATTTGAGCTCCCTTCTCTGCTTTCTATTATTGTGACCTTAAGAATTTTATCTTTCATATTGACTTTGATCATTTGAAGTATCGTATTATCTTTCGATATAATGCTGCCAAGAATCGGAGACATTTCTAGGAATGTACATCGCCTACACGTTTGAATTTACTGTGGGTTGAAATTAACGGGTTAAGTTGAGCAGTTCCTAATTGGAGCAGTGTGTGTGTGTCTGTGTTGCGTCGATTCGCAACGTAACCGCGTCCGGGAATACTTCCGGAAATCCTTATCGCCAACATCGGCATACACGCCAAAGTCATCTTCCTAACAAGGAAACTCCTAAATCACTAATGCTTGTACATTACGTCGCTTCCTCCGGTATTACTAGTAACTCTGCGTTTGCAATTAGTCCTCGAAATTATGCAAACAGATTAACTTAAGATTACAATCTATGTCATAATGAATTTATAAAACTCAAAACTTAGTGTAAAATGACACGGCAATGTAGTGTAATGAACTGCTATAACTCTGGAGCTAGTTGATGACGTCATCGTTGAGTCATCGTGAGGCGAGTATACTCGAATAATATGCTAGGTATCTGAGTAATTGTTGGTGCTTACTTTATTTGACACTACTGTACTAATATTCAAATGTTTGGGACACTACGTCCGAGACGATTGTCCTTTGGTGGAAACCCAAAACTCTGCGAATTCTGATTAATCATGAGATGTACAACTTTAAATAAGTTATTTTTTTACCAATACATAAACACACAAATTCTCAAATAACTAACGATATAATACTCCTGTGCACTTTACCAACCATACATGTACCCATGTCCCTTTTCCTCCTCTCCGTTTTGCGTAAATAATTATTTACAATTTATTACAATGAAAATAATAAAAAAATTACTCAAAATATTAGGATAAAACTAAACACTTAATAGATTAACACAACACTATGTTATTTGGGTATCAGTTTGTTACGGTTTAACAGTGTTAGAATTTGCTTTAAAGTAGATGATAGCAAGGAGACTAAATAATAAGAAAGTTTACCATATTAAAATTACATTTAACACAAGAAAACAACAAATGAAATAAAATAAAAACTTATCTCACTGTTCTTTTAAAATGAATCATTCACTGTGGAAAATGAATTTACCTTATAAATTAAAATTGAAAGCAAATTGTTTCTGTCTCAGGGGATGGTGAGCTTAAAATAGCATGGTCTTTATGTTCTGAACAATGCTTGATGGTGGCTATTGCTACTGTGGCTTTCAGTAGACGGCATTGATAGATTTATTGTTCATTTGTACTTTACCAACGACGTAGGTAGGTCTGGCCGGAATCGCTGCAACCTTGAAGACAATGGCAGCTTCTGAAATTCGCTGCTACCGCTGCCCTTTGAAGCCTGCTGAACGCCTTGTTCCTGCGACTCCCCAAATGTTTCCTTCCGATCAACCATTACTCCTGTTCAACAACCGCTCTACTACTCCATCACTTCCCAACTATTCTTAATCTCTTCGACAAGTTAGCAGCTAACTTCCACTCTTCTCCAAAACTCCATTTTTCATGCTTCCATCTCCACGAAACATTCTTACCTTTCCGGGGTTCACAAATCTGCCCGAAAGTCGCGAAATGACACGCTCCAGAGGTTTCTGAACTTATTGTGGGAAAGGTTGAGAAGTGACAAAATATCGAGACCCAAGATTATTTCATCTGACACATTTCTGGCCAGCGGATTCTTAATTCTTCAAAGGACCACACCAAAGGATGTGAGGCCAGGGCCCCTTAATGGTTGTTTGTTCGTACCTTGGTAACTGGTGTACATTTTGACTGCCACGAGCTCCGCTGCTCGGACAAATTTAGATTAAAATTATTTAGTTCAAATGAAAAAAAAATAACCCCTTTAATAATTTAGAAAGTATGTATACACTACAAATTAAGAGAAAATTGAATATACTACTTCGAAATATTAAACTTTATATAGAGTAAAAATTAAGTTCCTCTTTATTCACTGGCATATAAGCTAATATTAATCTACCTATAAGACACTGCAGTATACGCCAAAAATGGAGTGAGAAATGAACAGTTATAGTTTACAAAAAAGTGAAAAATTCTCATGGCACCCTATTATCGACACGTGAACTCAAACACGTAAATATATTTAATTTATATTCCAATCAATGAAGGAAGGTTTCTCAGTAAACCAAATCTCGGGTATAACCAATGGGATTGTAATGATCCATTCATCGTCTCAAGCAAGACCCCAAACAGCGCGTATAATTTTTAGCATTACTTTCTTATTTTTGTCTATCCAGTTTGTGAAATGTTTTTGTGTTATTGTTGAAGAGAAATGAGCCCTTATGGAGAGACGGAAGGACTTGTCTTCGGGGATACCTTCTTTTATCTCTGCTTTGAATTAAGATTCAAGCTGAGCGTCTCGTTCAGTTTAGAGAGGTTTAGTTTCCAGGGTAACACACGAAGACTAGGTGTACACTTGCAAGATATTGCTACAATTCACTACTTCATGCTTGTATTGAATACACTTCAATTATGTATGAATAAATTCATACTTTATTTTGTGTGTGCGTGTTTTGTCTATGGACTATATCCGAGTCATGACGTTGAACAACGCGTCTTATTGCCCCTGTACAGCATAGCCCAAACCGGGCCAATGCAGTCCATGGTCATGGCTTGAACGGGTGTTGGCTGATATTGGTGAAGATTGGAAATAGAGTTGGCTGACATTGGTTTTCTTCACATATCAATAGTGGCCCATATGCGCAAGTAAAGTGCTTTGTGTCAAATGGAGCGTGCACATATTGGACGATGTATTGGACCATTGTTTGGACAGGAGCCAAGCCAACAATGATTTGCGACCAATGTATGGCCCAGCTATTGGCCCATAGTGAAGAGGGGCTGTGGCGAATGAATATAGCAGCCAAATTGGCCAAATATATTTTAATAAAGTAAAGCTTACAATATATTACTCAAATAAAATAATAATTCGCACGACGGGTCATTTGTAATTCAATGAAGACAAGCGCTTGCAGAACGATTTGTTAGACATTTTACATTCCAATAAATGAATTGAAGCAACTTATTTCAAGTATATAAAGCCAGCTGCCTCCCATACTTGGAAGGGAATACCGCGTTCCCACATCAAACCTCACGAGTCATTGGAAGGGCTTGGGACAAGTAGCAAAAGTCGTCCTACCTGATACAGGTTTTCTGGGGTTTATCTTGCATAAATTGTAGACAAATGCCGAGTAGAAACTTCAACATGTAGACTGGGGATCTAGTTAATCCGTGTCGCATCTCGCATTTCAAATTACTACTATACTATTAAACGGGAGAGTCAGTCATGGTGAAAAAATTCAACATGTATTTTGAATTCAACTTTATAATTATTGTCGATTTTGAAATCCTTTTTTTTATGTTCCGCGAGTTTCGTTAGATGTGACATCTTTGCCTCGTTGCATTTCGTATTCGATATCAGAACGAATTATATAACTCATTTAGATTTCATTCGGCCAATACAATTCTGTTGTAACAAAATACGAGCTACTGCTTCACTTTTAGAAGTTTCTGTAATCCAGTCTTGTGACGTAAATTTGTTCTAGGAATTCAAATCCTGGCTTTTATAGCGTAGAGAATACTAACGGATCGAGAAATTCCAACACGGTTGGACAAGCGTGAAGGACGAGGACGCCCATCCTCATCTATTAACTGGCATGAACGTTGAGGACGCCCGACCAATGATTATGAGTAATAGTTAATTAAGTGACGAACCAAATTAGTCACATTCCATTATCCACTACAGGTTTAGCTCTCGTGGAGTTTGCGCAAGATTGGTTTGAAACCAAATCATCGTCCAAGAAATAGGGGCACTAAATAGTCATTTGGACCTGTGTTAACGTTTGGGAAATCGGTGTACTAATGACAAACAAGCTTATTTCTGGAGCTAACAAACGTAGTTCCATCATGTTGTAACAGAAGGCAAATTCTAATATGAAAACGTGAAGTGAATACGAAACATGTTTCATGAAACACGTTCATAAGTGTATTATCGGTTTCTTGAAACATGTTTCTCCGTTGTCACCGGTACTTACGACTCAGATAATGTCTGTAATATCCTTTTGTAAATGTCAGGGTGCACAAGTAGTGGCGCGGCTGATGTGTGGTTCATACTTCCATTTAGCCCCCCGAAATTTTCTTGTTGTAACCGCGTTTACCCTCGTTACAGTCGGGTCTATTTATAGACAAAAACAATGATTTCATTTGAAAAATTAAAATCTTCCCGTATAACAGAGTTTGACTGTGATATGTCACTTACTCGAGAGTGGATGTTGTGCACACAACTGAGGTCTTGACTCAGAGGCTGATAAGGATATTGTGCATTAGTAAGTCGACCGCAAAACCTCACCGAGCAGAGTGACATTCATGTGCAGAATGCCAGTGAGACTTTTGCTAACGGTTTCTGTTTTCAGTTGCAGCATGACCAAACTTAATATTCATTAATGCCCATTTCTCATTTCTGATAATATAATAAATTTATGCTTCCTGCATTGTCAGCGATTTTTTCTGTCTTTTACCAAAAAGGGAAAGTACTTTTCAGTCACAATAACTTATTCAGATGTTCCCAGACCATCAGATCTCAGATGTGTCGAATCTTTTTGTTATCGTTTTCCTTTTTTTATGGGTAAGAGGCTACATGAGGATGAACCTATAACAGGTAACTCCCCTTTAATAGAATGGGAAAGGAATTGAAAAGGAGGGATGTGGAAGGTAGAGCAAGGTAGCCAAAATTTTGACTGTGACCCCCGGGCTGTACTTTAAGGATCCTGCCCGGTGTTTCACTTAAAAGGGATGGAGGGAAAACCATAGCAAAACTGCATCAGGTAGATCGGGTTTTTGGATACTATTCTCACGCCCTCGCGAATGACGGAGATGACTTTGCTGTGGGGTTGCAGCATTACTTTTAGAAGACAGTTGGCCGACTGATCCAATGGACAACTCTTACCGTATGCCCAAGGTCTACGGCCCTAGCACATAAACCTGTCGAAATAGGTGAAGGTGTCTCGGCTTGTGAGAACTTTGTAGAAAAGAGAGTACGAGGAATCCACAAAGTTGAGCTCCCGCAATCAATCTGAAGGAAAATACCTGCGAGAGAGAGGCACTTCTCAATGACTTTAGTTTTCCTTTGACAATAATCGATATAATTAAAGGAGTGTGCTTTATTAACCCTTTACTATATTATCTTCTTTCTCTACTATTTTGTTATCTAACTGAATAATAATGACTCGTGTTCGAGAAATAAAATATGTATTTTATGGTGTAGAGAATTGTGGCGTTAATTGCAACGTTTCATCAAATGTATTTTTCTCCAGTCGATAAATTATGGAATAAACATTATTAACCCTTATTTTGAGTTATTGTGAAGTCTGTCGTCCTTGCTCTTTAATTTATATAATACAGAACAGGCGATGAAGAACGTTAGAACGAAATATGGAAAAGGGATCATACTGCAAGGAGAAGAAATAAAAACACCAAGGTTTGTCGATGATATGTAGTATTGGGAGAGTCAGAAGAAGACATGGAAACCATAATAAATGGCATGAACGTCGTCATGGTGGAAGAGTACAACTTTATTAATGGAGGAAAAATTAAGGGAATTGAATGTAGTATGGGAAACAATGGAATAACGAAGCGTGTCAATTTGGGAAGTGATATTTTGACGGAAGTTAAAGAAATTCTGCACAATAACTAGAGATGGTAGAAGTATAGTCGACATAAAGAGTAGGATAACACCGGCAAAGAAGGCTTTGGCCAAAAAGACGAATTTAATGACGGATGTTGTAAGTGTGAATATTAGGAAATCATTGCTAAAAATGTTTGTATGGAGTGTGGCGTTATATGTGTGCGAAATATAACGGTAGGATTTGCAGAAAGGAAAAGAATAGAAACTTTTGAAATGTTGTGCTATAGGAGAATGCTGAAAACAAGATTTTGAAGCTGCCGATGAACATTTCAGTAACGAAGAAGTTTGAGAGAGAAAGAGAGAGCGAGGCGACAAGAGTTGGTCTTGAATCTCGAGGCAAACTGAGAGAAGTCAGATGCAGGTGGAAGTCCACTCACCTAATTCCCTGAACTCGAGGAAGGCTACACGAATGCGAGGGGCGTAATTCTGAGAATTCAGCCCAGGTACCAACCCAGAAGCTTCCAGACGCATGAGTTCCATTATCGAGAATTGCCTTGTCTGACTTTCTTGCTGCACGAAATACACACAAAATGATCCTTATTGGATTGATTCTCATGTTGAGCTAGTCATGCTAAAATTTAATTAGACCCTAACCTTTGTAATTATTGTTTTTTTTCTGTTAATAAATTTATTTTGTTTTTTGATTTATTTAATCTAACTAAATAAATTGATTATAATTTAAATTAAAATCCAATCCCCCAGTTCATATTATAAGCAGAAGGATGGAATACGCTAAGATGATTAGGGAGGATGTGAGATGTGGTAGTTATACGCAAATGAAAAGGCTTGCGCACTATAGGCTGGCATGAACGCTTGCATCTGACCAGTCTTATGACTGAATACCACAACAACAACATTTTGAGACGGAGCAAGTCGTCTACGAGAATACCACGGCCATTATAGGTCATTTCGAATAATTTGACGTTAACTTCGTTGTAACGAAAAAAGTTCCATTTGAGTCGGCGGGAGGAGGGAATTGGACGGTCAATGAGGGAATTGTAAGATTTGTGGATATAAAATGAAATTATTTTTACCAGTCGCACGTCCTTCGGCGCACCAAGCCGAGTTTATCAGTATGTCGGTGCAGTAATACGATAAATAGGCACCAGTCCAAAAGGATTATCATTCTTCAACACGGCTCCTGATCGGGGTGGCGGTCATGTCTCCAGGATATGAGAATACGCTTTCTGAATTCATATAGTTCCTATCAGCAAATATTAGTATGTTAAAATTATGAACGTCAAGAAAATTGTATATTCTGCAACAATTGCTTAAAATAACATGCTTATTAATGTATCATAAATGAAAAAATAATATCAATATAGACCCCTTATTACAGTTACCTGACAATTTTATACCGGCCTTTCTAGAAAAATAAACACATCGGATAGACGAACTAATGATAGCAGAAATAATTTTAGTTAATAAAACCTGAAAAATATCGGAAGAGTGTTATGACCTTCTCTTATCAGTTTCAAAACTTCTAGAAAAGTCCGCTGATCCTATTGGATCAGTCGGCCAGCTGCCAACTACACTGGTCGGGGTTGGAAGGGCGTGTGACAAGTACCCAATAGTACCTAAGGCAGGTTTGTATCCTTAAACTATAACCAGGGTCCGTTAGTCAAACCATTGGCTGCTTTCCTTTCCCTTCTGCATCTCCCCTTTCAAATTCCCTTCTTATGCTATTAAAGGGGATTTTCCAGCAACTGAATCACCCTCATGTAGTCTGTTATAACCCCTCCCCCCATTCCCGCATAATATAAATTTCTGTCCACCAAAATTTTGGTCGTATGCCAAACGTTCCATAGATTCTGGCGTCTTGGATTATTATATAAAATAAAAACTTGTTGTGATCGCACTTAAAACTCAAGTTCCGTATAACAGTGAAACAAGATGTCTGTCCCGATTTCCTAATGATGTACTAGGAACGTTTGCAGATGTTACGGCGATTATCACGGCTCTCACGAATATCAACAAGGCCTCGTTAAAATGGAGAATAAAAATAAATGAAAAAAGGCATGTGACGTCTACATTACGTAATAATCCGTGTCCAATTATTTATATAAGGAATACAGTCCCTTGCTGTCAAATATTTGGGTCTGTATCAGGATAACTAGCTAAATTAAGGACTCCAAACAAAAAAATGTACTAGTTACTGGGGTGCAAGGCACATCTGTCCTTAGAAAACAAACTTTCACTATGTAAAGCCTTCATTATCCAAATATGGCGTTACGACATTGAATTATCCCATAAGGTCAATACTGTAGTGATCCAGCGGTTCCCATCAAACATTGTTGATTTCCACTGGCGAGTGGATTACACCATGACTTAAAAAACTCCCCAGAATAATGGAGATTATCCGGCGGGTATCAACCTTTGAAGATACTTTTACTCTCTGTTTTTTCATGGTTCTCACATGCCAAGGCACCTTCATCTATTTTGGGAGGTGTATGTACTAGGGTCGAAGGCCTTGGGCATACGGTACGAGTTGTCCGCTGATCCCATTGAATTAGTCAGCCAGCTGCCTTCAAAAACTTGTGGGGAATTCTGCGACCCCACAGCAAACTCCAGTCCCGTCATTCGGAAGGGCGTGAAAGTAGCCCGACCTACCTAATGCAGGTTTTCTGGGGTTTTCCTTGCATCTATTTTAGGTGAAACACCGGGTAGGTTCCTTAAACTGTAGCCCGAGGACCTTAGTCAACCCTTGACTACCTTCCACATCCCCCTTTTCAATTTCCTTCCTATACTATTAAAGGCGAGTTGCCTCTTTCAGGATTACCCTCATGTAGCCTGTTACCTAAAACAGGAAACGATAACGAAAAGATTCGACACCCGTTAAACAAAAAAATGAAGATCCACAAAAAAGTACTCATCACCACAAGAAGCTCAAATCGTATACAAATCCCCTATTGCAAACCCAGCTAGAAAACGACGAATAAGACCGGACGGACACCGCAAACGAAAAAAATGTCTGAGACGAGTCATTTTTGACAGGCGACGAATTAAATATGGGTTCCTTATGGACAGCCGCACACCGGGCGATACAGTCTGAGACTTTGAGACGGTGTCGGCCTCTGACAGACAGACAGACAGTTTGTTTCAGCGTGTCCGACGTTGACAGATGGAATTATGTCTTGTCGCAATGTCTGACGAGTCAAAGAGCACTGCGGATGCTCCAAGCTCACAGTAATGTACATACTGCAGACATTAAACTCTTTCGAAATTTAGTGTTTTTTTACCAATCAAACTCAAAAGGTAATCGAAACTTTTTGAACTCATCCATGTAAAATTGAAAATGTTGCTTGCGTCCGCTCGTAATCTATTATGGAAGATGTTTTCATTTCTTTTAGTGTTAATTGAATGTTCCTAAAAAATCTTGAGCATTAAGTAACAACTGCTATTTCATCGTCACGCTCTATGAGGTCAGCTTCTGTCTGCTCGAAGCAAGTTGGAAGACGACACTTCGCCTCTCGACCAATTTGCTTCAATGCTTTTCTGTCGTCGGACAGTTTTGTCGCTTACAGTGTGCGGCCGGCCTAAGAAGTCGGAAAAGGAAGTACCAACAGATCTCTAACCACATTTAGGAGTTCACTTCGCTGGATGGAGTGAATTTCATTATGACATAATAGGACTATTTGTTTTGTTAAGCTACCACATTGGCTTAAAGAACACAATGAATTTGGATTCCTAAAATAGGAATACATAAAAAGGAACATGATTGGACGGAGCTACCTATTGCAATTTCTCGTGACTGATGACCTATTTATTGTGGATATCGGGATTAGTAAATATGACAATATAAGACAAAAATATGTCGGAAAGTGAAGAAAAGGACGAGTATATATGTAAATATTTGGGAGAAGTAGAATTGTTGCAAGATGGAGACGTTGACTCTGAGTGGAACTGTATGTAGGATCGTAACAACCGAGTCTCACGGTTTATATGTTCACAAAAAGTGTGTACGCGACGTTATTTTTTCGGGATGTTGCGGTCGTAATTTGTGCTTGGGAACGTGCTTTGCCCGCCTTGTGGCCAGGCTCGTAACTACGAGTATGAAGGACCGTCGCCGTTGTCGGAAGGTACCAAAGGACCCTCGTCAATGGTGTCACTCACTACCCCTACAATTTCTAAAGTAAAACAGTAATATAGCTGAAACCCTTGGAGATTCTCGCGTCATTGTAGGCAATTTAACGCATTTTACCGGGTAACCAGCTCCACCAAAGCGAATGGTTTGCTGCCAAATAACTCTTCCATTTGATCCTTTTCTTCATAATCTCTGTAAATCGAGATTTTTGTGGAGTTCCCCAAGGACCTCTAGGAGAAATCTGTGAATTTTTTCAAACTCGTTTATTATTGAAAAAATATTATTCAACGATTTTTGTTTTATAGTTGCAATTGTTTCCCCGTCATTCTGAAGGGCGTGAGACAATTACCCGAGAGCCCGAGAAAAGGTGAGAGATTGATAGTGAGTGGTAAACGGACAAAATGAAGAAATTTTGATGTGACAAAAAAAATTAGGCCACAGCAGGAAGTGTCTTAATTCCGACACATTTATCTCTCATCAAACAAAAATCGATAAATATTAATGCTAGCTGATTTGCTGTTTTTCTCGATGTGATCACATTTGCCCAAAATCGTGAACAATTGTGGTAGGCGTTAAGTTAAAGCAGATGAAAATAGATTGTAACGTGTAAGTCTACATTATACAATGTTTGTACCAATGAAATACATAATAAACACAGACTTCACCACTGGACATCCATTAAAAAGATAATTATAATTTACCGAGTTCTCAGATTCATCTGATTAACTATTCAAATGTATGACGACATTTTGGATTCTCTAAGAAGTTACTTCAGTTGATATAGGAATTCACTTATTGTTTAGAAATTGTTAAATGAATAAATTTGATGATAAAGCAATATTGATTAATAATCAGCAAAGATTTCCCAACGTTTTAGAACGTTTCGCTGTGGGATTAGACTTCATTGTTGTACAGTGTTTGCATTGTTTCGTGAACGCAGGACGTCCTCATTAGCCACGTTATGCGGGAGAGCACCAAGCCGGCGAATAACCTCATGTTTCAAGCACATAACATCTGAGGCGGCCGACAAAATTAAATATCTTTTAAATTTTAATTCTGACATCATTGAACTATTCATATAGTTCGTCAAATGCACATGGGGACAGTGATCTTATCAAACTGCATTGGGCCAATTATTACTCAATAAACAATCACAAGGAAGTGCATATAATGTAGGACACGACACGAAAATTGGGATTAAATAACTGTTTATCTATTTTAACTTATTCCCATCCATTTTCACATGGTGCTGCATTCAACCAATTAATTAATGCCATTGCACCATGTATCAAATGGTCCTCTTGGTAGCCCATGATTGTGTGGGTCTCTTTTGGTACATAATTGAAGTCTTCCTTGTGAAGTAACTATTATTTCGATTTCTCTTTTCTGTTCAAATGTGCAGATTATCATCCAATCCTGTTCTCCATAAGCTCTAATAGGACTTTTAAATGTGAATATTGCTTATTATCAATTTTGGTGCTCCATGAAATAAATTCAGTGCTTTATAATTTAATGCAGTTCAAGATAAATACAAAACTTATAAAATTTTCATTAACAGATATATAATTTTCAAGAAAACATGTGAAATTTGGTATTAATGTCAATAGAATAAGGACCATAAATGTAAACACACAATTTCATAAAAACCTCAAGCCCTCGTATATGACTTTAGTGTAAGATATAAAAATAAAATTATTCAAGTCAAGCTCTGTCAAAATTATCCAGCTCATTGTTTTAAAATGGAAAAATAAAAGCTTACACATTGAATCATTTTACAAACTCAGAATGACTTACTGCCTTCCCTCTTTCTGGATCTGTGGTGAACTACAAGACTCTGTTGTTATTTTTGTAGAAGGGTCATTCCACATCAAGTGTCTAAAAGAAAGTAGCCCCATCTCGACAACCTCAGATTTTATTGACCCTCATTCCAGATTCAAAATGAAAAATCGTATTTTTTTAGCAATTTTTGGTACCAGTTATCAATGTAGCCGTCACTTCTGATCTTTGTGAACATATTAACTTTAGTTATAGATTAAGTTGTCATTTGTATGAAAAACTGAAAGCTTCAGTCTTCAAGAATTTGGCACAAGATAAAGTCACTAAGCTGTGTCAAAATGCCACATGTAAAATTCTTTGTAATAGTTAAGTTTGGTTGCAATTAGGTCATATTGTTTATTCATTTTATTATGAAATATTACTCCTTTTCGAAACTTAATAGATTTTTTCCTTTTCAGCAATTCACAATTTTCATCAGGAAGACAAGCCATTCAGAATAAAATTAGCTGTAGGAGAAGCTGTAAATATCTTGGAGGAAAATGAAGATTGGTATTTTGGATATTCAACAAAAAATAAAGCGGTGCGTGGAATATTTCCCAAATGCTATGTTCATATCAAAGAAGCAGTTTCTGAAAAGCAAGAGTAAGTATTGTGTTTTTATTTGTAATCTACATTAAATTTTTTACTTTGTGAGGTAATATATGTATTAAGAATTAATTTTAAGTTTTAGTAACTATTACCATTGGGAATCCTGAACTCTGTGTAAGATTAATTTATTAGTTCAGTCTTATATGCACTATTATTGTATAATTTTGATTGCTTGAGATCAAATAAATTTTCAGAACTTTGGAGAGTGTCATATTCAATCAGCCTCAAGTGGTGCAAGAAATTACATCTGTAGTTCGAGAATGGGGACATATATGGAAGAATTTGTACATAGTAAGTTGTGTATCAAGTCTTTTAATTTTGTTTAAAGCATAATAGTTTCAAAAATTCTAATGCTATGCTGAATTATGAATTAATGGAGTTCTAAAATTCAGTATTCATGTTGTTGTGTACTCATTAAATGTTAATGATTAATTGTATTGCTCTCACATTTTTTTATTTGTACTATTTTTTTCTTCAGACTAACAGCAAAGATTTTAAGCAAATAGAGCTTCAAATTCTTGAACTCATGAAGTTTCGTAGTAAAATTCTATCTGGAACTCTCCCAGTGGACGAATTAAAAGAAATTAAACAACTAGTAACATCCAAAATTGATATGGGGAATAAGTATGTTTAGAATGAATTACATTAAAATTTTTAGAGTACAAATATGAATATTTAATAAAAAGTTTAACAAACCAGTAATACTAAATATTCAACAAATGTGTTCTTTAAAATTGTGTGAATAAAAAAAATATTAAACAGACCAATCAATATTTTGGGCATACTTTGGAAATTTAATTGATAAAGCTAATTTGATATTTACTTATTTATATTAATACATCCCTTAATTGTTGATTTCTACAGATTACTGGATTTGGATCTTGTTGTCCGTGATAAACAAGGAAATATTTTAAACCCAGATATAACTTCAACAATTCAAATGTATAAGCAACATGAAACAGCAACAGAAAGAATAAAGAAAGCTGTAAGTCCAACATTGAAATACTTGAAAATATGTGTGGTTATTTAACATTGAATGTTTAAAATGTTCAAAAGAATTATTAAAAAATTCTCACATGTTACTATGAATGAACAGTGAACTAAGTCTTAAGGAAAGTAGTATCTTCAAATGATGAAGAGTAGGGTTGCACTCCTCAACAGTGTGGGATTCTTACCCACTAAACCCTGGGTATTTCCTGACATGTTCCACCCTGGGTCAACAAGTACCTTTAGTAATATTTTGATTTTAGACTTAGCTATTTATTTTGATTTTAGCTTCCTATTTTTTGTTTTCAACTAATCCAATGTAGTATTATTTGAATTTAGTAATTGATGAATGTTAAATTTCATAATTTTAATTACCTTAAATTATTTACTTTTTATAATTTTGTTTCCAGTCGGCACACAGTGAAAAACCTCAGAAAGTAGTAACACACTGCTCTCACATTTTGTTTGTGTCTGTCAGAAATTTTGTTTGTAAAATGACAGAAGATGCTCAGCTGTTGATGACATTATATGATGCAACTTTAAATAGAGCAATAACTGAGAATTATGTTGTACTTTGGGGTAAAGAAGGACTTGCAAAAGATATTGATCAGTTACATAACCTCAGGGTGCTTTTTACAGTAAGTTTTGATTTATTAATATTTCTTTCCATTGCTAAAATTATAGAATTAATTATATTCTTTAGCTAAAATCTGTTTGCTAAAAATATTTGTTCATGATTTTGTAAAATGCATAAATTTCAGTTACTTCTAACTAAAACTAAATTTTAATATGAGCTATTTTTTGCAGAAAAAAGAATAATGATATAATAAATCTGTTCTTTTAGACTATTCTTATAAAAAACATGAGGAATTAGCATTCCTTCTTTTAAAAACTTTAGATGTTAAATAAGCAATTTTGCCACATCAGTGAATCAAAGCACATTAATATTACAGGGCTAAAAATAATGCCCAAGTTCATTAGTCCTTGTGTACTGTTTTATAGTGATGAGGTAGCATATATACTAATTTCTTTCATCTGATACTGTCTTATCAATTTGTTCAAATATTTTGAAGACTGTTAAAGTATATGTTCAATATTCAATTTCTCTGCATCTTATTATATAGTATAATACTTTGACTAGCCAGATTATGATTAAACATTCAAGCATTGTCTAAAAATCACGTGGCCTAGTGAATGCCACTTTTAGGTACAGGTGCCAGAATGAGAATTTGGCAGAAACATGAAAAATGGACCTCACATGCATGACCTTTCAAGCTGGTGGGGAAGTGTTGCAATTAGGGGAATGTTTTCCCAGTATCATTTGATCCCTGTAATTTATGTGAAACTGTGTCTGATTGGTACAACTTAGTTGTGTGTTTTTAAAAGCCTGACCTGGTTGGTTAACCGTGAAGATTTCATCTGAATTATTCACCAGGAAACTATGTTCATTAATTGGTTAAGTATTGTTGCTAATCAAGATTTTCCTATCATGTTCATGTAATATCCCAATCAAGATGTTATTTCCAACAAGACTATTTGCCATTCCATGTTGTTTAGCTGGATGATTTATCATAAAATTATACACAATTGGACATTGCTATTCATCAGACTAGGTGTCAGATTCCCTGCATCACTTTTATACATCTCATGGAGCCAGTGTCTCAGTATTGAAGACAAAAGGTAGCCTAATGAAGTACTGATGGATTGGTCATAATACTTATGCCAGTCAGTAAAGTGTATGCTGTGGGCAGACTAACAGTTTTACTATATTTTATTGTATTTTAATAAGTTTTAAATTATCGACTCAAATAGTTTTTGGAAGACTGTCATTATCAATAACATGTTAAATATTCTACAAAATTTATTACATTAGTGTTATTAGACATACTATAAATAGTAACTAATTCATTATTGTGAATACTTTTAGAGACTGTTAATAGTTTTTAATTGTTGTAATTAGATTACAAAATTATATTATTTTCCTTTGTAACATGAAAGTTTCGTCACAGGACCAAATGTACCACAAACTTTCTTAAAACATGAAATTTATTTCTAAATTTTTATGGCACTTGATCTATCAGTCAAATTAAAATTGAGAATTAGTGAAATAATAAGCAAACTAGGAATACTTTTTATTGTACAGTTATTTAAGATATTTTTCATAATATCCAACACTGATTTTCTTTTCTTTTTTACAGGATTTAGGGAGCAGGGATTTGGTTCGAAGTAAAGTGTATTTAGTATGTTACATTATTAGGGTTGGAGCAATGGAAGTAAAAGATGTGGATCATCGCAGAAGCTCACAAGTTGCCAGAAAACCTCAATCAGATGGTATGAGAAGGCCATGGGGTGTTGCAGCAATGGATATTACACCTTTTCTCTCTGGAAAGATGGAATCTGATGAAGAAAAACACTATTTTATTCCATTTCTCCAGTAAGTTGCTTTTGTTTATTAGTTTATTCTGGATATTTACTCAAATTTGAAAGTATTTTTGTCAATTACAATTGATATTTGTATTATCAATCTCATACAATAACAGCTTTACGTTTGTGGATACAATGATGTATAGCTCAACATGTTTAATATTGTACATTAAACATTGTTTAACATCCTTTTACCCTCGTTTAGGGGCTGAAATTGCCTGTTAAATTCCACATTATACTAGTTTCCACACAAACTCAATTTATTTGTTATTTTTATGTGATGCCCCTCCACTTTCACCCTTATGAATACACTCTTTTGATGATGAATTGGATTCAAATTATATGTAGATAGTATTGACAGACTAACTATCAAATTAACAAACCCAGAAAATATTTATATGATGCATATATTGGCCATTTTTTCACAATTAAAAATTTCACCCCCCCCCCTCCCCCACCCTTACGGGTTTTAGCGTAGTATTTCCCTGACAGTGCTCATTTCTGGGTCAAAAATTAGTCACAATTGCTCTATGCCTTTAGATTTGTAAATGGAACATATATACACACACATTTAGGTAATGTTATTGTAGAAATATATACACAAGTCGGGAAATGAGATTGTCTAAATAATTAAAACATTGAGGTCATTCCTAATCTTCTGATGAAGGGGTGGTTGCCTCTGAAAATTTGTAACTATATATAATTAATAAGGAAAGGAAAAGGAGATAGAAAGTAGGTGACTTACCTGAGGTTCATAGATGGTGGGCACCTTGTGAGGTTCGGAGTACTTTAAATTTTTGTAGGCACCGCCCTCTTCATCAGAAAGTTGGGAAGACGTTTCCAGTGATTGGCTGCTCATTCGTCGGCTAGCCGATCACTGGAAATGTCTTCCTAACTTTCTGATGAAGGTCCTTTCCCCATTAATTGTTTTAATTAACATGACAATGTCATTTCCTGACTCATATATATATGGATATTAGGATAGTAAGTAAACTAAATACATCGTATATATATATCTATCCAAGACTGACTATCTTCGACGCACCAGCGACGTAGCCTAGATGGTTAAGGCGCTCTGTGGCTACAGCGGAGGCTCTGTGACGGTCCGGGTTCAAGTCCCGGCGGTGCTGAATATTTTCAGTCTCTCTTCCTTCTTCCTTTCTTCTCTACGCTTGACATATGTCTTTCCCTGAGCACAATTCTGTGCCAAACATATGTTTCAAAAAGCGTATTTCCTATCTTTCTCCCTCATTTACTATCCTTACTTACTATCCTAATATCCAAAAACCTGTGACTTCGTCACGTTACAAACGTTTCATTAATTTGTTATATATATATATATTCCCTTCTACGCTTGACATATGTATTTCCTTGTGCATGATTCCATGCCGTACATATGATTTAAAGAGCGAATTTCCTGCCTTTCTCCCAAATATTTCTATCTTTCTTTCTATCCAATTATCAAATGCGTGACTTCGTCACTTATCCCATATATATATATATATATATATATATTTAATGAATGAAATCAAATATTTTTTAGATGTGCTGACAAGGACAACTTGGATGGTACCTTACGTCGTATCTTGTTATTAAAAGAAGTCAGTCCCAAGGAACATAAAGGTCATGGGCTATGGGCTAGTCTTAAGTTATTACATGGTGATATAAAACAGGTAAAAGTGCTCTGATTATTGCTAACAGCTTACCTTATGATTTTATTCAGTATGAAATATTATGATAAAGATGTATTGTTAGGTTTTCATTCATATACTATTTTAATTTTTTATTGTATTAGTAAATGTTTGATTGCTCTTGCATGCAATTATTAAGGATGAAATTATATTAAGTAGCAAAGAAGAGAAAATTAAAATTTGTGGTGAAAAACAAGTCTCTATCTGTGTTGCAATATAGTTTAATTTTTAATTGATAACAATTACTTTCTCACTACATTGATTATTTTAATTATTTGAGTGACATTTCAGGTACGGGAAGAAAATCCTCATTTGGTTCTTGGCAATGTAGCTATTGCCAGGAAAATGGGTTTTCCAGAAGTGATATTACCAGGAGATGTACGTAATGATTTATACTTGATGCTTGTTGGAGGAGAATTTTCTAAAGGCAGTAAGTCAACAGATAAAAATGTTGAAGTAACTGTTAAAGTTTGCAATGAAAAGGGACAGGGCATTCCAGTAAGTACAATTATTCAGTTTATCAGGTTGATCCAATATACTCTCTGATAAAGATTCGTAGTATTAATATAAATGCAATCATATTTTTTCAATACTTACATGTTAAAGAAAAGCAGTCTTACACAATTTAATCAACCTAGTTTTATATTTTGTTAGCTGTGATATTCTGAAAATTTCAAAAATATTTTTGTATAATATTCTCAGAGTTTTCGGATGCACTAATCCTGTGTTCTTATGATGATTGAACTTTTTTTAAGTTGATCTAGAACTTTAAATGTTTTGTAGTAACTAAAAATAGTCAATTTGGAGACAAACCCAAGTTTTAAATAAATACCACACAACGGGATGTTTTATTGCTGGAAGATTTTTATTGTAATACTTGTGTCCTGATGATTTTATATGATGTTCCATATACATCACACAATCCTTGTTTCTTTCATCAGGTAATTGAAAAATGAACAGAAGAACCATACATGTCATGAAGCAGGTTTTGAACTGAAAAAGTTTTTTGAGTTTATCACCTGGTTTGTGTGGTGTGTTATTTTTGTGGCTCTTGCAGTATTCAATCATTCAGTGAAAGTAACAAGGATTGCAGAAAAATTGTATGGAATTTATTTTATTGCTTATTTTTGTATTTGGCTTCTTTTTTATAAGTGTTCTTTTAACACAGACATTTTATATTTATTGTTTTAATTATTTTTATTTGGCATCTTCAAGTCTACAATTTCTTGTTCTAACTTTATGAAAAATACATTTTCATATATATTGTGACCATTCACTATTAATGTTGTTTACAATTTACCATTTAAGGAAGTACCACTAGATTAAAAGAATATTATGTGATTATTACAATGGAGTATTTTGCTGTAGTGATAAACATGTAGATAAGGAGTGACATACACTTATTTTTAAGTTGATACATCTCCTTGCCATGAACTGCTTATGTTGATAATATTGTGTCCATATGTATCAAATATTCATAAAAAGTTACTGTATAATTGATTTTTAGGGAGTCATAACACTGGGAGGAGGTGTTGACACTCTAGATGAGTATCATTCTGTTATATATTATCATGAAGATAGGCCCCGATGGTGTGAAATTTTTAAAGTTGCTGTCCCTATTGAAGAATTTAAGGCTAGCCACTTGTTATTCACTTTTAAACATAGGTCATCTACAGAAGCAAAAGATAAGAATGAAAAACCATTTGCAATGTCATATGTTCTATTGATGCAAGAAAATGGCACTACATTAGCAGATTCATCACATGATCTGCTTGTCTATAAGGTATGCACTGTCTTATTTTTTTACATTTATAGTTGTTTTTAACTAAGTGAAGTTTATCTACATGTTATTCATTTAAGATGCAAGTCTGTTTTGTTTATTATTTAATTTAAAACTATCCTCTTTATATTGTTTTGAAATATTCTGAATTGAAAATTTTATTGGTTTTTGTAAATTTTTGTCTAGTTACCTAATGAAGTCCACAAATATGGATGGGACATTGTAAATATATTTAGTTCTATTATATGGTAGATAACTTTTTATTTTCGTGAATATATGTAGTAGCTTTTATAATTTTGTCTGTTTTTCAATTGTTGTATTGCCATTCCAATTTAATTTATTTCAGATTGATCATAAGAAGTATGTTGAAAGTGACCTATCCTACCTCACTGTGCCAAGTACAAGAGCAAGCCTTGCTGATGGCCCAAAACCATGTGTTACTGGGCTGTCATTGAGTTCCAAAGACAATTTTACAATTGAGACTAATGTGTGTTCTACTAAGCTAACTCAAAATGGTAAGTGGCTTTTATCAAGTCATACATTTTTATTAATCTGTTATATGCTGATTTAAATTAGCTTATTGATATTTTATAATAATAATAATAAAATGAATACAAAAACGTATTACCAGATTTATAACAAAATTAAGGATTTGAAACTGTTTTATCATTTATAACTTGAATCTCTTTCAAACTCCATGGCCTGGGTGTGTAAAGAAAGTATAAATAATAGGACAAGAGTAGTTCCTGGAAAAGTCTTCCATCAGTTACAACTTATTAAAGATATTGTTAAATATATATTAATACACAAAATTTTCATGGTGTGACCTGTAATCATTGTTGGGTGAATTGCAGGAACTTTTCTTAAATTAATTTCTAATTGTGGTTACAAAGTTCATTTCATCATTTTAATTGTTGGGTAATTGTATATGTACAATTCTTTCTAATACATCTATTTTCATTTGTGGTCAAAATACAGTTATGAAAATAAATTTAAATTCCCTTCTTTCCTCATTTTTAAGTGTTGTATCAGCTAAATTGGATTTTTTAATTCAACCTTACCAATGACATCACTGGAACTAATTATTAGACTCAAGGAGAATTAAATGTTGCTGAGATGATGTGGAGCAATTTCAACCAAACTTGGTACACATCATCATATAGGAAGAAATGTTGTTGGAGTAAGAGACTATATCACGCCTAGGGATTTGATGAAAGAAGTTGACATAATAATACAAGAAAAATACAATTCTAGTCAACTTCACTGTTTTAGAACTTGCTGAGTTAAATGCTAATGTTTACCATGATTGTGTATGTTGAAGTTCAGCAAATGTTTGACATGGGAAGGAGTTTGTAGGTGAGAAGGGAAATGCCAAAATAGCCCATATTAGTGTTGGATAAACAGTTTTTGTTGGTGGTGAGACAAACAGTGACACAAAGTTGATTTAGTCATTTGTTCAAATGAGGATACTTATAAAATATTAGAAATACCCAACAGATTAATTTTCTGGTCTAATATAAATAAATACCTTGCAGTGACAAATAGTCAGCCAGTACTTACAATAAATTCACCTTATAATTAGCTGTAATTTCAACAAATTCACCTTAAAAGTTGTTTTTAATTTTGTTTATACTCTATCCCCTATGTTTTTATCAAAGAAATTAATTTCATAATATTCTAAAATATTTATTGATGTTTGAAAATATTTTAAATTATTTCATATTTTCATGACCTAAGCATAAATCAGTCTAAATAAATTTAAATTTCTTGAAAAATATTTGCTTTATTGTTATAATTTTTTTCAGTTGACTTACTTGGTTTGTTAAATTGGGTAAGCAATCCTAAAGGGTTGAAGGACAGCCTTGCAGCTCTAATGAAAGTGGATGGTGAAGAAATTGTTAAGTTTCTACAAGATGTTCTAGATGCTCTCTTCAACATTCTCATGCAAAATTCAAACAGTGATGTCTATGATAAGCTAGTATTTGAATGTTTAGTGAGTATTTTTATTTTACAACAGCTTACTGAAAAAACTGATTTCCTACTTCATATTAATGTTTGTAAATTTTTCTACTTAGCTCTACATTATTGGTCTGGTATCTGATCGCAAATATCAACATTTTCAACCAGTCCTGGATTTATACATACAAGAGAGCTTTAGTGCCACCTTAGCTTATGAGTAAGTAAAGTTTATATTTTTCAAGTCTTAAGTTTGATTGTACAAGTGACTGGAAAGGCTTGAGTGCCATTAACTGGCAATGCCAGTGAAGAAAATAGGTTTATTATAATGGTTTTTGTAGGTAGTTTTTCCCCACTACATTTTGGGACTATGTTCTGGGCCACTGTGTTGATGGAAGCCAAGTGACCAGCTGTTGGTGGCCAATGTATGGACCAGCTATTGATCCATAACAAAGAGGAGCTATATAATCTTATCTATTTCTCATTTTTCCTTCACATATCAGCAAGCACCAGCTAATTTAAAACTCTGGCAATGAACCCCAACATGGTTTTTAAATTTATCATTTTTTGATTGTGGTAGAGTATTAATGTTGTTCCTGATTTTTTAATTTTGGAATTTCTGGTGAATTTCAGAGTGCTCAAGCTGGTAACTACACAAATTGTGAAAATGGTGATGTTTATGCAGGATTACAGGAGATTATAAAATATATTGACTTAGATAAAACATATGAAAGGAAAATAGATGCAGCATATAGGAAACTCAAAGAATCATTTGGCGAGAGGAAAAATATTAGAAAAAACATCAGGAGAGTGGGTGGGAAGCCAATTATGGATAAAGAAGAAAAATCAGAAAGGTGGAAGGAATATCTAAAAGAGCTGTATCATGGTGGAAGTCTAGATCAGTCAGTAATAGAAGAATGAGTAGAGGAGGTGGATGACGAAGAGTTGGGGGACAAAATTTTAAGGTCAGAGTTTGATAGGGTGCTGAAAGACCTGAGTTATGGTAAAGCGCCAGGAATTGATAACATTCTAGCCGAGTTGATAAGAGCATTGGGCGAAGAAGCAGTATCATGGCTGTTCAGGATAGTTTGCGAAATATACAAAACAGGAAGAAACCCAGAAGATTATAGTAAAAACATAATTATACCCATACCGAAGAAGGCTGTGGCTGATAGATGCGAACAGCACAGAACAATTAGTTAAGTATCCCATGCATGCAAAATATTAACGAAAATAGTATATAGGAGAATGGAACGTCAAATAGAATGCAAGTTAAGAGAAGATCAGTTTGGTTTTAGGAAGAATATAGGGACAAGAGAAGCTATATTGACTTTGCGGTTAATTTTAGAAGACAGGATACGAAAAAAGCGGTTACGTTCATGGCATTAGAAGCGTTTGAAATGTGGTGCAATAGGCGAGTGCTGAAAATCAGATGTGTGGATAGAATCACAAACTAGGAAGCTATATTGACTTTGCAGTTAATTTCAGAAGACAGGATACGAAAAAAACGGTTACGTTCATGGCATTTGTAGATTTAGAAAAAGCATTTGATAATGAGAACTGGAACACGCTATTAAAGATTTTGAAGACAACTAGACTAAAATATCGAGAAAGGAGGCTAATACATAACCTCTACAGAAGACAGGCAGCAGTAATTAGAATAGAAGACCAAGAAAAGAAAGCAGAAATCAAGAAAGGAGTAAGTAAAGGATGCAGTCTGTCGCCCATGCTGTTTAACTTATATATAGAACAGGCGATGAAGAAAGTCAAAACGAAATATGGAAAAGGAATCCTACTGCAAGGGGAAGAAATAAAAACATTACACTTTGCCGACAATATTGTAGGAGAATCAGAAGAAGACTTGGAAACCACAATAAATGGCATGAACGTAGTCCTGGAGAATATGAGGATTAATAGAGGGAAAACCAAGGTAATGGAGTGTAGTATGGGAAACAGAGTAATAACAAAGGGTGTTAGATTGGGAAGGGTTATTTTGACGGAAGTTACGGAATTCTGCTACTTGGGAAGCGTAATAACTAGTGATGCTAGAAGTATAGTAGACATAAAGAGTAGGATAGCACAGGTAAGGAAGGCTTTTGTGAAAAAGAGGGATTTACTTACGGATAATGTAAGTGTGAATATTAGGAAATTGTTGCTAAAAATGTTCGTATGGAGCGTTGTGTTATACAAGTGCGAAACGTGGAAGATAGGAGTTGGGGAAAGAAAAAGAATTGAAGCGTTTGAAATGTGGTGCAATAGGCGAGTGCTGAAAATCAGATGTGTGGATAGAATCACAAACTAGGAATTTCTAAACAGAATAGGGGAAAAGTGAACAATATGGAGAATGTTGATTAAGAGAAGGGATAGATTAATAGGCCACATTTTAAGACATGAGGGTCTTGTAAAATTAGCATTAGAGGGAAGTGTGTGGGGTAAAAACAAAAGAGGGAGACTAAGGATGAAATACACTAAGCAGATTAGGGCGGATGTGTGGGTGTGCTAGTTATAAGGAAATGAAAAGGCTTGCTCAAGATAGTTAGCATGGAGGGTTCCATTAACCAAGCTTAGGACTGAATACCACAACAACAACAACAAACATATGACTTTATTAGTAAAATGCAGTACAAATATTATATATATTAAAATTGTTAGTTATTTATATATAGATTTCAAATTACAAATAAAATTCTTTGTACTGTCATTTACGAATATAAGAAATTATATGTAAATAATTATTAATAGATTAAAGTTTCTTTTCATATGTCTGACATATTCTGGAAAAAATGTAATATTAGAAATGAGTTATTTCTTGTTATAGATTTATTCTCTAACAATAACTTTTTTTTCATTTTCTTAGTTCACAATTTTAACTAAAACAAAATATTTTCCAGTAAATTGATTGTAGTTTTGATGCAACACATAAACAGCGCTAATTCGCCAGAAAATCAAGAGAAAGATATGCTTCTAAGGACAATGAAATCATTACAGTATTGTGTACGTTTCATAGTGCGATCAAGACAACTTTATGCAGAGTGAGTATTAATTATCAGTTTCTCAATTTTCATGCATTTTACTTCTTAAAAAACTTGTCTTTATAAATATTAAAATGTTTGATAAGGTTGAAGTAAATTTCATTGTATATTATGACTTTGAAAATGTGACTGTAATTATAAATTAGTTAAGATTCTGAAATTGTAAAAGAACTAAACTACAGCTGCAGAGACCTTAGAGATAATAATCATATGGTTACTATTCTGACGGTTTAAGAATTTTTTTTTCTAAGAGTGGGAAGCAGAAATCTCCAACAGCCAGTGGGGAGGGTCTGCACTCCCACAGTATTGTGGGGCTCTTACTCACTAAAACTGCAAACCCTTTTTCTATGTGTCAAAATTCTATCATGGGATTTTTTTTGGTATGGTACCATTTGTTTGTTGTTTTTCAACCTATTCTTCTGGTTTAATTCTTGTATTTTCCATCCTTTCTGTCTATTCTGAACGTGACTACAGTTTAGTTGTTCCCGTGATTGTTTACCTCTGCAGTGGTGTCCATAATCTTTTTATTTTTTCCGAGTATTTGTTCGATGTATAGCTATACACTGTCCCATCTTTTTCTGCTGTGAATCATCTTGGGAAAACATTCTCTGGGTCCAGGTCCAGTTTTTCCACAGCCCATCTTTTGCACATGAAAAAGGTGTGACATGCATCATTTTCTCTGCAGTAGATGCATACTGGGCTCTCCATATTAGTTATCCTCTTCAGATATACTCAGAAGTACCAATGTCCTGAGAGAAATAGTGTGAGATATTACGACACTTCTCCATGTTTTTGTTTCACCCACTCAGCTATTTTCGGTATTAACTGCCTGGTCCAAGCTCTGTTCCTTGCTTCTGCCGACCTCTCCTACCATTTAATAGTTGTGGGCTGCCTGTTTTTCTACTTCTTTACCCTTTTCTTCCTTGTTTCTCCAGGCTCCCTGTCACTTGAGGGCCAATAGGGTGCTTGGTAGAGGTCCCTTCAGGTTTGTTATCAGCCTGCCATTGTCACTTTGGTTGCCTTGTCTGCTACTTTCTCTATGTGACTCCAGAAATACAACTTGTCAATAATAAATCCCAGGTACTTTGGTTGTCTCAACTACGGTGTCATCTACTGTGACTGGCACTATTGTTTCTGTGTGTTTCATCATGAGCATGAGGAACTGTCAGTGAGTGCTCATTCATTTAGGTCATGACTCTTCCCATGACCTGATTGGCCTTCATTCATCTTCCATTTTATGTGCAACTACTAGTGCGTCATCAGCATAGGCTAATATACTGCTGCAGTAATTACTAAAGTCACATTCGCAAACTTAAATCATTATGAGATATATGACATATATTTCCTTTATAATTTTGACAAATGCAAGATCAATCTTAATCATTCATCTTTTGACATAATCATTCTGTAAATTCTGAATTTTAAATAACTAAATTAAAGACTAGTTGGATATAATAAAGCACGCTAATTTTTATAAAAACTTTGTGTCAAAATGTTTTAATTTTTAAAATATTCAGAATTTTAAAGAATGATAATGACTGTGTTGAATGTTCTATAAATAAAATATTTACAAAATATACCGTAACTGATAATGTATTTATTATATATTGTGCTGGCAAGAATGCTAATTGAATTCTGAGATTGATCAATGAAATTGTTCTAGGTTGAATGAGGGTAAAGGGCAGGACATGTTTGAAGAATCACTGCAGAAGTTATTACAGAGTATCACAGGTCTAATGTGCTACAATACAGATGGTACCCTACTGGTTCAAGGAGCATGTTTGAAATATTTACCATCCACTATTCCAGATATTTTGGAGGTGTTCAGTGCAACACAACTTAGGTATTTATTCTTAAACTTTCAGTTACCACAATTTAAATTGAAGATAATGTATAGTTGGAATATAATCAATAACTTCAATTTTCTCTGTCACAGTTAGTACTGTTCAAAAAATTGTACGTACTAGTGGCTAATGAATATGTAATATTGTCACAATTATTGATATGGATAGGAAAGAGAGAGAGAGAGAATTTCTTTCTTCTTCAAGAGATAGGACTGCATTCGCACTACTTGTCACACAGTTTGGTTTCTTTCTGTCTGACATATTAGAATAATATCTAAGTTAGTTGAAGACTCAATTACAAAGAACAGAGTTAATTATAAAGTGCTATTATATGTATTAAACTCCCAGGCATTGTTTAACACTTAAAAAATAATAATAAAAATAAAATGAAAAACTGACTGGCCAACTTTTTGCATAGCCACTCATATTTCATTAATAAATTAATACAACTTGTTTTATATTAAAAGAAACCTTCTGTAAATAATACAAATCTAAATTTTATACATAGATTATAATAAATAATAATTGTAGTTTTATATTATAGTTTCTTATAATAAATAATAATTATAGCTTTATATAATAGTTTCTGTACTGTTCCACACCCTATAAGGACAGCTTCCCAATAGGATCTTTGGGAATATGACATAATACTAGCATAAGTTGTAAGATACCATAATATAGATTTATACATTAATATTTCAAAGAAGTCTGTGCATTAATTGAAATGTTTTTGGTATTATTTAAGTAACTGTGACAGCCACTGCAATGTCACTTGATAAGGTTCTTGTATTTTCAAGACGTTCAGAATAGTTAATAAATGGTTAACATAGATCCCATATAAAATTAGTTTTAGCACATTAACAGTTTTTCTTTTTAGTAAACTGCTTGCTGAGCTGATAAAAAAGTTGCCAAGCACTCGACTCACTAAACAGAAGATGATGACGGTAAATGATATTGTCCATAGTAACTTGTTCTTCTTGTCTGAATGTCGAGCAATTCTTTTACCAGTTATCACAACACTAATTAAGGAGCTTTTAGAAGGAAGAGATGAGGTAAGCAATTAATATTTTACTATATCCCATGCTTTTTACAATTTGCATAAAGTGGTGAGAGTATGTGGTAAAATAATGACACTTTCAAAATTAAATTTAAAAACAGTATTTTATTAACAATCGTACCAAGGAACTGGAATTTATGTTTATGTAAATATATCTTGTTTGCATGAAGTCTAAAAGTACACATTGACCTTATGTTTACACACACATCTAGAGGATTGCAGATTGCACTTTATATGCACTTGGTATCTCTATTGCTAAAGACTATTTCAGTAAAACATTTTCTTAATCGGTGGACATTTACAAATGGGATATTCCATAAAATTATAAATTTGGAGAGGGAAATAAAATTGAAATAAATTTTAGTGTGTACTAAAGAATAATTTGAAGTACCCTTTGATTAATTTTTAATAATTGACTCACGAAGAAATGCTCAATCAACCTTAGTTGTAAATATTATGAAAGTTAATTGACAGAACAGGAAAGAAAAAAACTCAGTTGGACCAGGAATTGAACCCACAATCACTGCTTTGTGATTAGAGCAACATTTACTAAGTGGTGATTCTGGGTTCAGTTCCTGGTGCAGTCAAGATTTTTCTTTCTGAATTTGTCAGTAATTTCTTTTTTGAATGTAAATTTTTAGTGTGTCTTAAAAATGTCGTCACTAGTGGCATGTAGGTTATTACTATTGTGATAATAGGAATATTCAAAGTGTTTTTTAAATAAATCTAAGTATTATGGAGAGAGATCAGTTTTATTTTACATTGTTACTGGGTTTTTGTTAATAAAACATGAAATATTAAATAACTTCATCAAACAGTTTCATACCTTTATGAAGAAGGTCTTGGATTTTTGGATAACATATTAGATTGAAGAATTGAAATTGAAATGCAGTAGTAGATAATTTTGCAAGTTTGATAGCTCGGTACTTTTCTTTATCTAAAAGGTACTTTAAAGCAAGACTTGAAAAATTGTGGTTAAAAATTTCCTTTAAATGAGTGATTTTTAATTGCCATGGGAAGGATAATTATCTATTATTAATGCACATTTTACTAATGTGTCTGTAAAATAAATTAACCTACATTTTGCTTTTATTTGAGTAGATGTACCTTCAGTATGCTAAGGGTGGCACAATGGTACTGGAATTTTAAATCAACCTCAGGCATAATTTGTTGCACAAATTGCCAGATGTAATAAAAATTGTGAAAACATCAGCATTGAACTTATTGAAAATAAGAAAAAGTATTATAAGTTCATTAAAAGGAAAATATTGAGACTGTAAGAAATAGTTTCAAAATAAGCACAACTATAACATACTAATTGTATTGACATTGATAAACAAGAAAAGTATTTTTACTGTTTAAAATTGCAGATGATGATGTGCCACCCTTTATATCATATTATTTTAAATATTTGTATGATATTCATTAACCTAAAATTATCAAGCTCTATCTAAATTTGAAAATATATGCCAATTTTTAATCAAACTAAGAGACTAATGGCTTTTCCATAGATTTTGGTGAATAAACATTTCATCTGATTAAACTCAGGTAGTTATTTAAGAAGTGTTCCTATATCTGCCACCAGACATCTGCCCATTTGTAGATTTAATAAATACATATATACATACAATGGCTGATTTCTAAATGTATATTTTCCAAACAGCCATTTGGGCTACAACCACTGTAACTGTATTCTGGAATCCAATTTTTTGAAATGGTTTAGTGATATTTGAATACACATCAGTAAACTTTTGCATTATTACTCTTTTATATTAGTATTTACATAGCTCTGTATGTTTTGTATGTAAACATCACCCCTGGAAATGAATGGATTTATAAATGTGTTCAGAATATTTATAAAATATTGCAATACTCCATGTACAGTCTTTGTCTTGCTTGTTTTTGTTCCTATGTAATCATGTGCTTGCTCTTCTTAGTTCCCATGGCCTTGGCAACATCATAGCATCGTGCCTGCACTTTTAAGGAATGCATAGATTAGAGAAATACACAGTTAATGTAGGTATCAAGGGACACAGAAATTTATCTGACAGTTTTATATTTTAATACATTGAATACAATATATTTAAAGAAAGATTTGCTTTTCTAAATGAATTCAATTTAAAATATAATTTAAAAATTTTACATATATTTTTATGTGGTTTTACTTGTTTGGCTATGAGAATGTACAAGATTCTTAACTGTAATTGAAAACCTGGCAGTAAGTTATACATTATATGCTTGTTTGTGTAATAATGAATGCAAATGCATGCTTGATGTAATGCTGTCATCTCAGCTTTTTAAAATTTTAACATGTTTGAATTGGTTGCATTTTTGTTTGTCAGCTGTTTATATATAGCTTTTCATTTAAATTAAATTAGCACATGATATTTTCTGAATGAGTTGCTTCACGTGTGCTGTTACACTTTAAATAGCTTATGTTTGTGCATAATTTGTAATATAGAAATCTGCAGTTGTAAAATGGTGTACTATTTGTTTTATTTTTATTATGATTTGTAGTAAACCTAGCTAATCATAAATCATTATGTAATTTATACATTCAGTATCATTGTAGTTCTTGGTGCAAATGAGGTTTCTATGTCTACTTACACTGGATAGAAAAATTTGTGTATTTAATATGTACATTTTTATTAACAATAAGATGCACAGTAATTTTTTATATATTCTTTACATATTTAGTTTTTGTTACATTCTATTACTAACAAACTAAAAATATAATTGTCTGTAGTAAATGTGTACAAATTACAAGAAGAAGTAGACAAAATACAGAAATCAATTAGTGATAGCCGACCCAATGGTGTAATTTTCAGTATCACTGCCTCACACCACAAAGGTCCTGGGTTCGAATCCTGGCGTGGGAATGGATATTTGTGTTTTTTTCTAAAATTTGAAACCTGAGTACAATGAGTAAAAATAAGTTACCCTATTATAATAATATAATATAATAACCACAGCTGTTGATGTATATTTTAATAAAATAAATACCAGTTAATGCTCCTGCTAGTTTTGTAGCTTTCGTCAGGTGATAGTAACACACAAAAGCTGCAAGAGCAAGAAACAAATCAAACCAAATGACAAACTCAAAGTGACAACAGCTGCAAGGCTAGCAGAAGTGCTGTGTAGTATTTATTTTATCACTAAGTTACTGTCTGTATTTTGGCTATTACTTATGGCAATTACCAGTAATCTGTTAACAATTTAAAAAAAAACTAGCATAAGACTTCTGTCTATACATTAATTATTTGTTTGCATATGCTATAAGATCTATAAAGCATTAATTTCTTCGATGAATATTTTTCAACATCTTACATATTTCCTTGTCCTGAATTTACCTTTTAATTTAAATTTGCTTTTTTCTTTGATGTTTACTTTATTTCAATTTAGAGAATACACACTACTGTTTGTTTTACCTTTTAACGGTATGGTAAATATCATTCATAGACATCATATAGCAAATTGCTTTCTTAATATAATTTTTCATTCCTTCATGATGAATAAAATGGGTATTTGACTATGCTTTATAAAATTACTTTTTCAAGTTTAAATGTTTCCAACAATTACATTATCATTGATGATTTCTTAGTTAAGGGCTTACATTTGGATGTTTAATTTTAAAATTTGAAAGTTTGAAAAATGTCTTAATTAAGTACATTTATTGCTAGTTTCGTAAGATAAACGAATTAGTTGAAAGCTTTCAATATATATAATAAAAATAAAGTATTTTTATTAACTTCAAATTTAGAATTTTATTTTCAAATTTTAATTACCACAGGTAAAATATTTTATTCAAATTATTGCCATATTTGATACCCCTGGATATAAAACTAAAAAGAATTGAACAAAATTACTTGCTCCAAATAATGGTAACTTAAGTTAGTGAGCAACATATCTTTGTAGTTGTACACAATACCTTGATTCAATGGAATTGTTTAGCCTAATGGAAAGTAGGTTTCTTTGTTTCATCACCACTATGATATTTTTTCTAATTTGAATCATTACATCTATGAATACATCATTACAATATGTTTCACCCAATATTATGAATTTTGATTAATGCTAAACTGCACGTCAAGAAATTCAATGATCTCATACTGTTCTTGATCATTAATTTACTCAATTTGAATATATTGAAACATTTTCCCACTTGAGTGATATGATACTGTGCCATGATGTCGCCCAATTACAAGTTATATATATTTATTTTCAAAAATGCTTGCATAATCTACTTTGTCATGAACATTTATTATGTGGCCAAAGAATTTGAATGCAACACTTGTTTTTCTACATTTTATCAAAGAATTTTGTCAGTGTATTGAACTAGCATTACTTTCTTAATATTATTATCCACAATCAAGATTAAGGTCTAATATTATTAAAATTAAACACTGGCTATTTATAAATTAATATGATTTAAGTCAGAAAAATTGTTAAATATGTTTATTAATAAAAATGTCATTAAACAGTGAATAAATTACATTTACAATGAAAAAAGATTAACCTTACAACATTTCATCGTTTTTTTCATTTTAGTCGTGACATTGTGTATGTCTATGTTAATTATACTTAAATTCATCAGTCTGCTGTTAATAATGAAATTATGAAGGAGTTGTGACTGTGGTTTATTTTAATATAAATCTGGAAGTATCAAAATTTTTACATCAGGGTTCTCCTTTATGCTTAAGAATAATATTGTAACACCTGAAGAGATTCAAAATGTTGAGATGTGATGCTGTGTGGTCTTTCTTTACTTAACATTGTCATTATAAGTGTAATTTATAAAATATTTAATGACTCATTTAATAATTTTTATCTGACTTGGCTATAAATCTTTATTATCTAATGAAGAAGTAATTTTCTTCTCATATATATATATATAATATATAAATATAAGTCAGGAAATGACATTGTCATGTTAATTAAAACAATTAATGGGGAAAGGACAGAGAGATAGAAAGAAGTTGACTTACTTGAGGTTCATAGATGGTAGACACCTTGTGAGGTTTAGAGTAATTGAATTTTCGGAGACACCGCCCCCTTCATCAGAAAGTTAGGAAGACATTTCCAGTGATTGGCTAGCCGATGACTGCGTCGTCATTTCCAGTCACTCTACTACTGAACTAATCCAAGTCGACATCCAAAGACTGATTCAACATCCTTACATTCCTGCAATGTCCATTCTTCACAAAATTCCTAGAAATTAGGTTGTGATGAATGTGATTAGTAAATTGTAGGTGAGCCTGGCTTAGGTTTACAGGAATGGATGGATGTTGAATCAGTCCTTGGACGTCAACTTGGATTAGCTCGGTGGTAGAGTGCCAGCATTGAAATCCAGAGTTGATGTCCCAATTGGATACCAAATGAATTTGTTGATGAACTTGGAGATTGTTACTGGTTGTTAATGTCATTTTAATTTTTATAAATAATTAAAAACTGAAGTTTCCAATTAATCATTTCTAAAACTACCAGCAATTCAATAAATATATTTGAAAAGATTACCATTATTTTGATCTACCTTCAGTTTATTAATCCTTCCCAATTACAAATTAAGATTATTATTTATGTTAACAATATTAACTGTTATACACTAAAAAATGTAATTTGTTTTTAATAAAGCACAGAACAGAAGTTTCAGATCTCTAAAACTGTAATGTCATGTGTCTCACACATATTAAATTGTACTTTGTCTCATGGGAAATAAATTAGAATGTTTGCTCTTAATCATTCTATAAAAACATTTAATTATATTTTGTTTGATTGTTAAAATTTAACAAGCAAACAATCTTGAAAAAATAATTTTTATTTACAAATGAAAATTAAATTTAAGAATTGTGTCTGTGTCCCTTGAATCTTTTTTACTGTGCGTGTATAAGTAGCCTTGTTATCAGGGGCGCAGTGGAGTTCAGTTTCGCAACAAGACTAAATCTGATGCTAAAGTTGCCAAGTTACTGGGAGCTACTGAGGAGCATATTTATACACAACGTGGCTTTGAAGAGGTATGTCATATTTTGTCATCTCTTTTCTGACCAAGATAAAAATATACATAAAATGCATATGGTGACATTGGAACAAAGTAATTTTAAATCCTTAAATTAAAAATAAAATTTAGAATCTATCTTGGTTATATTAATAGCAAGTAAGTAGTGTTCTTTTATTATACATTTGTATTGTAAAATTATGAGTATATTTGCATTTATTCATAACAAAGTTTTATTTTTAATATATTTCCTTTTCTGAAAATTATTTCAAGGAGTACTAAAAAAACCTCAATTTTAAGTTCAAACACTTAAAAATGTATGGAAAGCAGATTAAAATATTTTGTTTAGTATATAATTTTACATTTAAAACTATTATTTGATAATTATCATCTTTATATTAAATTAAGTACAAAAACGGACAAAATTAATCAAACAAACCAAAAGGAATTTAATACAAACATGTTTTGGTCCTGTTCTTGTCCCTCTTCAGGTTGAACCATTATTTCACACCCCTTGATATGAAGTCTGTAAAGGTGTCTTTAATAAATTACTTTTCATACAATTAAATAGAGTGAGATCTTACAAATTTCTTCACATACAACCCAACTATGTAGGTGTTCTTTTACCAGACTGTGTGTTGAACAAGTCTGTGATCATATATATTATAACTGGGAGGTACTGTGTACAATTTGGTTTGTTATATAATCCTAGTAGCTGCTGTCTAGTTAACATTTCACTTAAAATGTTACATTCTTCTTTGATTGAATACAATTTTGAACATTGTCACTTTTAACTTTCAGCCTTCCCAGCAATTGTCATTTGTGTTAATTTATCAATTCACAAAGTACGAAAGTCTTTACAAACTCATTTATATATTTTAGATACTCATCCATATGGAAATGATATTCTATGACAGCTTATATAACCACATAAAGCAGGTTGCTAATCAATATGGAGGTGTTTTATTTACACTTATTTTGAACTATGTGTTTAATTTTTTGGAATACACAGTATACACTTCTGTTATTACATTGTTGTTAAAAATATATTTGCAATTGAATTCCCAGTATTGTTTCAAATTATGTAGTTAATGTATTTATATTTAATATAATAGTTTTTTTGTACGTGCAGTGGATCAGGAGAAGAGGCTGTTGAAGTGAGTACAATACTTTGTTTTGCACCTGCATATATTCTGAATGTTCTATTAATTTATTTTTTAGTGAATCAGTCCACAATATTGTGAAATTTGGTGGTATTTTATCCTAAATTTGAATCTAAGAGTGTATACAGAATTGCCAATTTGTTACTATGTCAACTATATTTTCAATTAGCACACATGTTGTTGTCTCTAGCATGTGCTATTGTTTCCTGTTGTTCCTGTTTTAAGTTTATTACTCATCAACTTGCTATTATTCACCTTCACAAAGCTTTTCACATTTGGTAATTTTGACACTTAGTATTATCATATGTACAATAAATAATTATGGAGATAAGCTTCATATAACTATTTATGTAATTCAGAATTGTTCCTAATTATATATATATATATATGGAAAGACAGTTTGTGTGTTTATTTGCAATTCATTCTAAAAACAATGCTACTATTGGAAACACAATAATTTGAAAACAGTATTAATAGTTGAAAGATATTATTTTCGTTTGTATTTTAGAAACTAGCTATTTATGGACTTCAACATTAATGTTAACATTTGTTTATGATATTAAAGCAACTCACTACTATTATTATTATATCTAAACACTATTGATTCAATGATTTTATTTAATTTTTCTTATTTAGGTGGAGCTATGTGTAAAAATTTTAAGTGACATAATGCATCTTCTTTTTCGAACTGACATTGGGCCAACTTCAAATGATGTAAATGAAATAATGCTTACAGTTTTACGTACTGTAATTCAGACCACAATAGCAATGGACAGAGCAATCACACTAGTTGTAAGTAATTTATTTGAAGAATAGTTTTTTCAGGTAACAATATAATTCTATTTCAAAGAATGTGTTACTATGTTTAAAATAAATGGAGCCTTTAATATTTGTGGGTGTTTCTGCTTAACATATTTAATTGCATGTTGTCTGTTTTAGGCAAACTTGGTTGCTGTAATGATTTCTATCTTCAGACAGATGACTGCTCACCATTTTGAAGTTTACATTAGTCATTTTGCGACTGCTACAGATCTTCTTGATTTTCTTATGGAGATATTATTGGTATTTAAAGATCTTGTGTCAAGGCCAGTATATCCTAAAGACTGGTGTGAAATGATAATGTTGCAGAATAGGTAAATTCTAATATAAAAACATGCTGGCTTCTGATTATATATTTATCCTTAGATATATTGATTTTTAAGTATGTTTATACTTTATTTTCTAGTGTAATATTGAAATCACTTCGTTATTTTTCACACACAATACGTGATCATTTCTCTCAACCTTTTGAGAACCAGGCTTGGAATAATTTCTTTCACTGTGCGATAACATTCCTAACACAACCATCTTTACAACTTGAAAGTTTCTCTCAGAATAAAAGAGCCCATATTATCCATCGGTACAAAGACATGAGACGAGAAACGGGATTTGAAATTCGGAGTATGTGGTTTAATTTAGGTATGTATCCTGCATAGTCAAAAATATTTTCTTTACCATATTTGTATTTAAAATGCAATTTGTGGAATTAGCTGTGAAAAGGTTGGCAGTTGTAAAGTGTAGAAAAGCTTTCACAGGTTATTTGACCAGTGAATTATGGGGAATCCTTATTATTTGCATAAATATTACAATATTTGTAGTTTCTTCTGATAATTAAAATGAGTTTTGTGTAGCAACTTGACATATATAATTTCAATTTTACAGGACAATACAAAATACAGTTTGTTCCTAGTCTTGTTGGTTTACTTCTTGAGATGACTCTAATCCCTGAAACTGAATTACGTCGAGCTACAATTCCTATTTTCTTTGATATGATGCAGTGTGAATTCTATTCCTCACGTCTTGTGATAGAATCATTTGGTGACACAAAGCGTGATTCCAGTCACATGAAAGGAAATTTTTCTGAGGTATTGATGGAAGATTGTGATATGTGTACTATCAACAGATATAAAATAAATATGTATTAAGTTTATAATACTAATAGGTGATGTGGCATCCTATTCTAATGTTTTATCTTTCAATTATGCTTACATTACAATTCATTAATAGAAGTGTGCTTGGTAAATAATCTGTTCTATAATTTAACTTATTTACAAACTGCTCTTTTTAATTTTTTGTTTCCAATATTTTTACCATAGTTAGTATATTATGGTATTATACATTTATGTATAGAATAACTTCATAATATATGCCTTTTTTAACACATGAGTAGTTTTAACAGTGTGAAATGATATAAATTAATAAAACATCTTTGAGAATGTAAAATAATTCAATATAATTATAAACAACTGAAGAAACTTGGGAATGAAATGTTTTGTTTGATAATAATTTTAATTTGTTGTAAGTTTCAGGCTTTTGGCAAGTTTACTGTATTTTTTTTAATTCATACATTAAAATGAATTTCACAGTCTTTTGTTTTTTTGCTTGAAAATGTTTTGAAATATGTCAAGTTAATTTTATTCTGAATTATTTTTCATTATTGGTTATATAATAAACATTTATTTTACTTGAATTTTTTAACAGTTTGAAAATGAAATGATTGCAAAGCTTGATATGCTTATTGAAGGAGGAAGAGGAGATGACCATTACAAAGATTTATTTTGTGAAATCATGATGAATTTGTGTGAGAATCACTCTTCTATGCGCCACCAGGTAAAAAAAAAAGTGGACTTTGAACTGAAAGTACTTTCTAGAGAAAGATCCTTCTTTAATTTTTCCTCTGTACTATTTTTATTACTTTCAATTTCACTAAATTTATAAAATAGAGTAATAGGAATCCAACCGATATAAATGTGAATTTTACATTACAGTCTATAACTAAATCGCTTCTGCTATGGATGTCTTTGAGTTGCCTTTTTATTGGAAAAGAATCTTATTGATACTATTTATCAATTATATTTTTCTTCTGTAATGATAATATTTTAAAACAAATATTGTATAATTTATCATGTTTTCTTGCAGGGTCTGAAGTTTGTTCGAACAGTAACACTTCTCATGGAACGTCTTTTGGAATATAGATGTATTATTAATGACGAAAACAAAGAAAACCGAATGAGCTGTACTGTAAATTTACTGGTACGCTTACAGTTTATTATACTTTCTTTGCCACATATTCCATCTTTCTCCTTTATTGGTATCTCTCCTCATTATCCAATTATCCAACATGACTTTGTCACAATAAAAATCAGTTTTTTAAAAAAAACGGTTTTAACATGACAATGTCATTTCCTGACGCATATATATATATATAATATATATATATATATATAAAACACACACACATATATATGTTATAGAATTTTTAAAAACAATTCTTTATTTTTAGGAGTTTTACAGTGAGATAAATCGAAAGGAAATGTACATCCGTTATGTCAACAAACTATGTGAACTCCATTTAGAATGCGACAACTACACTGAAGCAGCTTATACTCTGAAGCTCCACAGCAAACTTTTGAATTGGTCGGCAGATGCACTTCCCCCTCTGTTGAAGAGTTTGCATCACCCAAATTGCCAAACACACCGTGATTTGAAAGAAGCCCTTTACTATAATATAATTGATTATTTTGATAAGGGGAAGGTAAATATGAAAACAAGCTTTTCAACATCTATACACTGTGTACAATTAATATAATTTTCTTAGGAAAAACAAAATTACCTTAAAATTTCTAACAAATTATGAATCATTTATTTTTATTTTCCTCAGTAATGACTTAAACATATCATATAATCTTCTATAAAAAGCAAGCATTCCTACCTTAAAACAATTTATGTTTTGAATTTCTATTAGCAATTTTTTTTTCAATATTTTATTAAGATATATTATAAAGCCCAATACAAATTGCAAAATTTGATAAAACATGACTATTTTAATCTTTTTAGATGTGGGAATGTGCTCTTAATATCTGTAAAGAATTAATAATTGTTTATGAAGAGGACACATTTGATTACCATCAACTGAGCTCAGTTCACAAACGTATGTCACAATTTTATGACAGTATTATGACTCAAGTACGGCCTGAACCAGAATATTTCCGCGTTGCATATTATGGCAGAGGTTTTCCAGCATTTTTACAGAATAAGGTTAGAAAATGTTTTTACCAATATGTGAACTATCTTGAGACAAAAACTTATTATAGTTTGATTTATAGGTTTTTGTATACAGAGGAAAGGAATATGAAAGATTGAGTGACTTTAGTAACAGGACTCTTAACCAGCTTCCCAATGCAGAATTAATGAACAGATTATCTGCACCAGGAGAAGACATAACAGAGTCTCCACATCAATGTATCCTTAATAATAATTTGAAGAAAAATAATGTTAATGTACTGTAAACGTTAATTTCATTGCACTATACAAATTAGTAGAAATGATAAAGCTCTAGCTCTGAATTCTCCTCCCCAGTCTGGAAAAATGAACCTTCTAAAATATTGGAACTTCTTTTCCCTTAGATTTAATTTATTTTACTCTTTTTCAGTACTCATTCTTGGTCATTACCTTAAATATTGATATTTTTCAGTTTTTCGTCATTATTCTATTTGGTGGACTTTTTTTATCATATTTTTACTTCATTTTTGTGTCATTTACTCTTCTCTACATCACATAATGCAATACCTGAAAAGTAATATAAATAAACAGATGCCACAGGGTCAGAAAAGCATTTATTTTCTTTATTAGAAACTATTGTCATTTTGTCCTCTTCTGGGACCTCTTCAAGTATAACAATTTTGGTAATTTTGTATAAAATCATTTATGTAATTAATAATTTTGACAAGTAAAATTTAGTGGCAAGGATATAGAATAAATGGTTTTTGAGCCCAAGGCTGTCTGTTTATATTATTATGGTAATTGTTAGATGTTAGGCCTGAAATATTGCACCTAATATATTTTTATCTTATACATTTTTTGTGATTTATTTTGTTATAAAACTTGCTTCAGAAAGATGTGTTAGGGAAAGAATTCAACATTCGTAAATGTGACCAGTTTCTTGGCAGAAAGATTTATACGTTTTTCTTAATTGGGGTATCAGATGTTCAGATTAATAAAGTAGAGCCAGTAATGGATGATCGCCAACAGAGGTTCTCAGGAAAAGCCATTAGTGATCAAATAATGCGTTACTACAGGTAAAGAAATATAAAAGATTCATCAATTTTTTAAAACAACATTAATTATTCAACATGTATGTATATTTTCAACACTTTCATTATTACTTTGAAGCAGTTAAATGATGAATTTATGATATAATTATTATTTATACTAGTATACACATATCAGTACAGGTTTAAATTGTATTTAAGGAAGGCTTTGAATTATGAACATTAGAATGTTCTATGAAAAAACATTGTGTTTATAGTACTACAAATGTATTGTTACAAAGCTATATTTCTCAAAGCCCTTACAATTAACTCCAAAACTTTTAATAAAAATGTTTTTAGAATAAATTATTTTTTTCAGGGTTAATGATGTTCAAAAGTTTAGATTTAACCGTCCATTTTACCGGCGTGATGGGTTAGCAAGTGATGCGGACAATGAATTTGCAAATTTATGGCTTGAACGAACTGTGATGGTAACGACATATCCACTTCCAGGAATATTACGCTGGTTTCCAGTAACGTCAACAGATACTTTTCTAGTGAGCCCTCTCCGTACAGCCATTGAGACTATGGAAACTACAAATAAATCTTTACGAGACATTATTCTGGCACATACAGCTGACCCATCTCTGCAGCTAAATCCACTCAGTTTGAAACTTAATGGAATTGTTGATGCTGCTGTTATGGGAGGCATCACAAATTATGAGAAGGTATTTTTTAATTTTAATACATGTTCTGAATATTCTTAATGACCTCTCATTAACAAAATACATGCATAATGTACATTTACTTTCCATTACTAAGTAAAGCATACCATACTGCTTTTGTTTGAATCACATTAGTCTGTCAATATATTAAATAAAATAAATTGTTTCAGGCATTTTTCATCCCTGAATACCTTGAAGCTCATCCTGATGATGCTCCACTACTGGGTAAACTAAAAGACTTAATTGCATCTCAAATTCCTCTGTTGGAGGTTGGAATTGCTCTACATAGGCAGAGGGCTCCCCCAAAGCTCGCTCCTCTTCAGCAACGCATGGAACAGTGCTTTATTGAAATGCAGAGTCATGTTGAAGCTAATTATGGGAAAAAAGTAAGTGTACTACTTATAATTATTTTATAAATCTATGATTATTACTAATAATAATATACTGTAAATTTTATTAACATTTTTTTCTCTACATTTTTTTTCCATTACAAGTTTTTCTCCTCTTGTCACTATTAAAAACCTTAAATATATATATTTATTAATTAGAATAGGAAAGAGGGATAGAGGACAGCAGTTGGCTTACCTTTAATGATAGTAGGCATCTCCAGGATAGGAAAAAGTAACTTGACAAAATTTTAGAGAACCTATTAATGTATGTTCTCCACTTATCACATCGCTGTTACAGATATATTGGTTCTTACTAAAGTTATGTGGTGAGATTGAAACTAATATATGATATATTCTCTTTTGTTATAAATTTATTTACAAAGTATTAAAATTATAATTACAATTTGTAGTACACAATAATTAGGCAGCAGAGCATTTTTCTCCAGGAACAACTCTACAAATAACTAGAATTCTTTTCTGAAAAAGTAATGAAAGGATAATTTAGTTTTCCTTACTTAGGGCACTATCTTCAGGCAAATGATGGTGACTTTTCTTTTTGACGTCAACTCATTAAGATTATTATCATTGCACTCTTTCAAATACTAAAGTAAAAATGATAACTCTGTTTAATGCTTTCACTCTGCTGCAAGTGTCCATCCCATTCACACCCTTCATCCAGTGTCTCTCCAGGTCTCTTTTTGTCTATCCAGCTGACCTGTAGCTTTGTGATGTATTTTTGCTCAGGATCTGTGCTGGTCATTCACAGTTGCAATTTGGTTTATATAAAGGTTAAACTGTCATTATTCTATTTGCTATAAAAATTTGCATTTCTCCTTTTGTTAAATTGTATTCACTTGACCAGTTTCTTTAATAGAAAAACTACCCAGATTATGTATGCTTTTCTGTTGTCCCCTAATTTGTAAGGTATATGTTTCCCAATATCTTTTGAGTAGTGGTTAATAAAATAGGCTCCACTAACTACCTATGCAAATATTTTCAACAGGGCGGTCTAAACTTAAATTTATTGTTATTTTTATAACTAAGAACTTAAAATTGTCGACCTCCTGTGGTCTAGTGTCTAGCATCGCAAGCCTCACAACCCAGAGGTCCCGCATTCAAATCCTGGCATGGGCTTTGACGTTTCAGAAACTATACTTTGATACCCCTACATGGATATAAGTTAAAATAACAGTCACTAATAACCTAGCAGTTGATGCCACTGTAAACACACACACACACAAAAACTTAATATTATCCTCTATTCCTAAATTAGTTTTTAAATCTTTTGTCAGGGATACACTATTGAATGTATTATAATTTATTATTAATAATTGTTCCAAAAGTATTTGTTTATAACTCTGAACTTCACACAATTTTGTATTTATTTACTGATGTCTACTGCTTACAACAGCAAGATTCACTGTCATTTTAGATTCCTGGTACTTGTGACAATTGTTTAATGCTTATATTGAAAAACCTGTAATATATTTCTTTCTAACACATTCTGTTTACATAAATTTGGTAACTACTTGAATTTATTGTAGGTATGTGATCTTAAGTTTGATGTTCCCTTTACAAGTGCCCTTCGTCGCCAATTTAGTGTTCCTGGGCAAAGTATAGATTCACATAGATTATCTGGAACTAGTATGGCATCATCTGAGTAAGTAATTTTTATGTTTTCCATTTTGCTTTATGTTATATGAAACTTTAAATTTTTTTAAATATTATGCATGCCAGTGTGCAGAATAAATAATTTAAAGTTATTACTGTAATATTGGTTTTTAACTTAAGTTTTAAAACTATAATGATAATACTTCCTTACCTTAATATTTTTAAATGGAAATGAATTTACTGTTTGTTAATTTCTTTAATCAGTACTCTAGAACACACTGAATTTACCCATTATTCAATGAATAAGTTTGCTACATTTAATAATAATAAACTTTCCTTTTTTCAACCTTGAAGACCATTTTTGTGAAAAAATAGGTTTGCTAATAGTTGAAGCAATCAATTTTTGTTCCTCTGTATGGTTTTATCAAAAAAAAAATTATACTGCCAAAATTAGACAATTTTGGCAGTATAAATTTTTTTTGTTTGATTTTTGGGTAAGGAATATTCAATCTTACTAAATTGTGCTTATATTATAATATATGTGATAATAAGTTACCATCAGTTGTTTTGTATGTGCTCACTAATTTATGAATCAACATCTTCCTTTGTTCAGTGAAATATATTAAGAAACTCAAAATATTTACCTAAGAAGAGTTGTTTTAAGATATTGTAGATAGTAGTAAATAGTATAATAATAATATTAATTTTTTCCTGAATGTTTTTACAACATAATGTATTAACAAGTTTAATGATTTACTAAATTTTAATTCAATTTTGTAAATTTATGTTTAGATACATTTTGCCATTAAGCAACTGTTTTTAACTAAAATGTACAGCTCTTGAGCATGCTTGAATCATTGCAGCTAAATTTCAAGAATTGTTATTTTTTCATGTGTAGTTTTACATTAATAAAAACTTCCTCAGTGTTGTGTTAAGTGAAAGATGAGTTATTGAAGATGTTACTGTTCCAGCTATCTGAAAGTTCTGTATCAAATCTTATTTTTAGACATTTTCTAATATATTTTGCTTCAAATGGCACTGTTGTATAAATTGAAGATAATATGCTTTATAAGTTGTTTTAATAAATTAGAATGAAAGTTTCTTTAGAAAATAAGAAGTTTATATGGCTTTTGAATTCAAGTAATACTTATTAGATTACTGAAATGTATTGTGAAAGAAATGTGTTTGTTGTGTTGGTTCTTGGTGGGTTACTGTGACTTTAGGAGTTTTAGGTATGTTTCTGTTTATGTGACTAACATTAAGTTTTGCCTGGCCTTAAACACTTGTAATGTGAAAAAAGTGTTGATTATAACATTTAATGTGTGGGAGAATTTGTGCAATAACAATTAACTTATAAGATAACTCCTTTCTAGCTGGTGTTATTGATGAGCAGTCTTCCTTTGAACAAGAATTTTATTGTTTGTGTTGCTATATAATTAAAGTATAATTTGTATACTAGAGCACTTTCATATTTCTGTACTTACAAATAACTAACAATCTCTTTCTATGTTTTGTGTATAATTCTTCCTATACTTTACAATCTATTGGTGGTTGTCCTTCACTTCGTTTTAGCCCTGTTCTTTTTGTTTTGCATGTTCGTGACTACTCAGGGGCAGTAGATCACGTGTTTCCAGTCTAACTCGGTCACAAGTTGCTACACTCAAAAGTTTGGCTACATTCAACTTTACTGTTGTGAATACCACAACTTCCATAGGGAGGTAAGCATTTGGCTTGTTCAAGATTACTTCCAGTGGATTTGCAGTGTACTCCTTTGGACAATATTTTGTATAAAAGAAACTTTGCTTCTGGACCAAGTACATATTTGAAAAATATCATACTGCAAAAGCTATTTTAATAACTGTAATAGAATTTATTATGTATCAAACTTTGTGTATGGGGGAATTGGACAGTTGAAATGTTTAGCATATAATTATTATATTTATTTTGTATCATTATACAAGTGTATTATGTGTAACATTTTATATTTATGTAAATATTTTCTTTTTTATATACTTACCTTTATAAATTGTGCCATAAATAAAAGTATGTATATTTTTAATCACCTGTGTTCCTTATTACCAAAGGAAATTTAAGCTCAGTTGCAATTCAATAGGGCCAAAATTGTTTAAAAATATTCTAGTGTACTTATTAGTTTCTAAAAATGAGTTCATAAAGAACTGTATCAGGATTGATCATATTGATTTATTCTTATTTATCATGTTTTAATTATTTTTTGGAGAATCCAAGAGATGTATGACTGATATATTCACATATATCAAAAAGTAAAGTTTTTGAAAAGCAAGAAACTCATCAGTATGCTAGTTAAAGGAAATGGTATGATAGTAATAAGAAAGTTTTTCAAGCTTAATTAATATAACTTAAAAACATAATATGTAGAGTGAACTTAAAATATTGCATAAATTATTTATAATTCATGAGAAAGTAATTTGTCAATTGCACATTTGAAATTATTGTTCTTTGCACCACTCCACTATGTTTAATTTCTTTACCTTTGAAATGATTGACTGTTGATCTTGATCAATAATTGTAAATTGTACTCAAGAGTGAGAGTCTACACCTTACACTGCTGATTTCTGTGTTTTACTTTTTGTACAACACTTCTTGATCAAATATGTAACAACAACAGAGCTTTGCTCCTAAGCTAATGATACTGGTTAAACTCCAGGCCCTGCCAGTTTTTATTTCTTAATATGTTTATACATATGTTTAAATTACAAACACACATTCCAAAAACTGCCTATGTAATGAAATTATTTCTATAACATTGTGCAACAATGACATAAATTATTTTTAGTTTTTAAGAAAAGATATTGTCAGAGCAATCAGATTTCTATAGTGAAGTCATATTTATCTTAAAAAATATGTAGAAACATTTTTACAAGATTAAGACTATTTATTTATTTATACTTGGCACTAACTGATGAAATTGGATATGAGGTAAGCTACCAAATACATAAACTTTATTATTCTGTATGCTTTGCATGCATCTGTTTACATTGCATTGAGTAATCAGAATTGAATTGACAAATAATAAATTTCATGTTGAACTTGTTAGTTTAATATATTTATATACAGGAAAGCAACTAGAAAAAGGAAATTTCTTGAATTGATTTCAGGGTTCTTAGCTTAGTAGAAACTAGCTTTGGAGTTTAATTAAAAAGCAAACACTTTTGCAAAGTTTCCATAACAGCATGGTGTAAATTTTATTTGCAAGTAGCTTTTTGGTTATGTGCTCCTTAAGCTTAGGATTTATTCTGTACACACATTTCCACTGCAGCATGATTAATTCAAACTACGAATATATTTCAGAAAGTTAATGCACTTTCAAATATCCATAAATTTCTATAATCATTGAACAAATAATCTCATTCTAAGCCTAGGCTTACTTTCAGATTTTTCTCCTAGTTTTTCCTGTAATATTTTCCTTCCTTAAAAATTGTATTTGTGATTAATTTCAATAATATCAACTTTTTTAGTTCACATGCATTTCCACATTCATTATTTATCTGCCCTCATTACATCACAGACCTTACTCGTAAGTCTCTTGATTTGTTGTTATTGTTCTTATTCTTTGTTGGTGTATTTACCAAGTCTGTTGCCTCTGACATTTAAGGGACTTCACATATTCCATTTGTAAATTTAATTTGTCTAGTTTATTGTTAAAATTATCAAGTCTGCTGATTCCTTTTAGTCTGTTCTATTTCACGTTAGGTGTTATCAAATTAATAAGTTAGGCTAGTTTCAGGATAACAGATTGTTATGAGCAGTCTGCTTTTGTGCCAATGTGATTTTTCTATCACAATATCAGTAGCATAGAAAATACTTCATTTATGTAAAGTTGTACTCCCAACAAACCGGACTGAGGTCACATACTTAACACTAATGCACACATCCAAAAAATTTTTTCTTCTAATTATTTTGAATCTACCAAATCCAATAGTTTTAAATGCTGATTTTTGCTGTTACTGGTTTTTATTATGGAAATGAATGTGAGTTGGAACAGGAATAAAGTTATATAATTTGCTTATATTTCCTACTCCAACATTATATTTATGAAAAAAGGATTTGTAGATTCTCCATATCTCATATATATGTATATACTAAATTATTTTTTAAATGTTGAGTAATTATCTTAAATGTACTAATTACCTGTTAATTTAAGTGACAAGTTTGATATAAATTTATTTCTGTACTGAGATAGTAAATTAATGTGAAATGTTGTATAAAATTAGAAAAGAAACTATAGTTATTTTCTTATTTAACAACTGGCTTAGGTATAAACGAGCATGTATGAAATACATTGTTATATTTTGGCAAATGGTAATGCCCTTCAAATGAAAGGTTGTCAGTTATTATTTGATGCAAGCTATAGATATATTTCTTTGAGCATGTCTGTCATTTCAGTTATTGTACATATGCTTTGAAAACTTACTTTCAGCTCCTTTGGCATGTTAGTCAAGTTTAAAAATTCATTTTTGTTGGACTTACTTCTATTAACATATTAATTTACCTGCAGAACATCTGGTATTCAGACGTCATCAAGCAAGTCATCACTTATGTCCCCTACGGGAAGCCAATACTTCAAAACAGCTGGAGGTACGCTGAAAGGGAAAAGAGACAAAGCAAATAAAGAAAAGAGACGATCTGGACGAAAGCAGGAAAGGGAATCTGCAAGTCAGTGGTATACCATGCCTGAGGTTGACAGCTCTGTAAGCAGAACAACACCTGTTTATGAGCTCAGTCAGGAAGTAAGTTTGTAGTTGTCTTAACTCTGTTTGTCCAAACCTAAAATGTAAACGTCTTTACTAATAAACATTATTTGCATAATATTATCAACATCTTAGTACAAAATACTATATTGCATTTTTGATGTCATAAGTTATGGATAGATTTATTACTTTTCAATGGGCTGAGTCCGGTGGCAACATACATTTAATATTCCAATAAAGGAATGTAAGTTGAAGAAATAATAAAATAAAATTATACTAATATAAACATTCAATATACAAATACTTTAACACTAATTCTACGCCAGAATAAATTAAGTTAAACCATTTCCCTAATTCTGCCCCTAAATAATTTTACTCTCTTCCTTTTTGTTGATTTCAAGTATTAAGCAGCAGTATTTCAGGATCTATAAATTTATTATACTATGATAAAGACAATCATTTCCTTGTTATGTTTAAATTGTATAGTGTTGGTACCTTTAAATATGTGACATATGTTTGGAAACAATTTGTTTTAATAAATATTATTATTTGAACCAGTTTTGTTTTCTTTTGCAGTTAACTCCAACTAGACCATTGCGCTCTGAAGTAGAACGTGAACGACGGCTAAGTCGCCCACCCAGTGGTCAGTTTATACCTGGCAATTTTATATCCAGTTATAGATTCAATGGTTCTGGTTCAGCAAGCAACCGTAACTCAATTGGTACAACTGATTCAACTGCTAGTGAAGAAGATGCTGTTCCTCCTCCATTACCTCAGAAAATTCGTAATGAAGCAGATTATTGTAATTTACCTGATATGCATGAATTCAACATTGAAGCAACTGCTGCAGAAAATCCATGGTCTTCATCATTTTCACGTATAATTCAAAAGGTTGGTGGTTTTTATGAAATCATTGTCCTTTCTAGATTCTTTGGAAATTTTAAAGCTAGAAATTATCACTCAGCTGTTCAGTTTACACGAAAAAGATAGTATATAAAAATATTTTAAAAATTCACTTTCTAAAATGAACATATTTACAATTTCAGCAATGATACTGACAATATTTATCTATATTTATGTTTCAATAAATCAATCATCTGACAATTAAAAAAATGCAGCTAATTTGTCAGGAAACAAAATAATATTTATTTACATTTCATCCATATTTGTGGACTTTGTAGGTAAATTTTAAATGAATATCACATGTAAAAGTGGATTAATTTTTCATTGTGGACTCTCTAGTGACTGTTATTGACAAAAAAATTAATTTGTTTGCTAATAAATTGGCTGTATTTTTAATTTATATTTGAATTGAAGTATGTCTTATTTTCTTTCTAGGGTGCTCTTCCAGAACCTGTGGAAGAAAATCAGGCGTATCATACAGAACCAGCAAATGATATTCGGCCACCAACTCCACCCCCAAAGAAACCTCACCTAAAATTACCCATAAGTTGAGAAAACAGAACTAGTCGTATTAGTGCTATGAATTATGTAATCTTTTCAAAATGAAGATTGAAAGTTAGTCATTCATCTCATTATCGTGTTGTATATATATATCACTTAAAAATACCTTGAAATACTTAGTTTTATAACCAAATGAAGGAGAAGTTATGATTGTGGAAATAGTGGTTACAGCTTTAAAAATATTTATTTAACTATATTTTAATTATTCTCTAGTGATTTTGAGTACTTTATAGATTTGACTGCCATTACAAATAGTTTTGATAAACAATAATTTTTGCATGAAGCACTTCTTAATAATTAGATGTGTATTTAGTACTTAATTTCTGTTATTATAGATATGTTTTGAATTTTGAAAACAGTGTTGATTCCTGTTTCTAATGTTTTGCTATGCAGTATATAAATTGGATATATGTAGTAGTTATTTGCTGCATATTCCTCAAATTAAGACCAAAGGTTAACATGCACTTTTATAACTATTTATTTTAAGTTAAATGAAGGAACAGCTTTGTTTTATTTCTTCCAATACTTTATAACAATTGCCCATAATATTGAATGTAAAAATCAAAAATACTTTCATGTTATTTATATATTGTAGTTAGTATCTTCTCTTTTTGTCACCAGAGAGATTTTATTAGACATAGGCTTTTATTAATTGTGGAGTATTTTTTTTTAGTTTTATGGAATTTGGTGGTTAAAACCTTTAATTAAGTTGTGTTGCTACAAGCTACAGAAACAAATGTAATGGAAATATTTTTAATTTACTTTTTTAGGTCTTGACTACATAGAAATTCACAATTTCATTAATTGTATATAAAATGTGCTTATGAGAGAAATTTTTAAATGTTACCAATTTTTTACTTGTTAATTGCTTGAAAATAGATGTATAATATAAATTGTTTTTTTTATGAAGTCAGATTTTAACAACTTGTTGCAATGAACATATTCATATTCATTGAAAAAATTAAAATTGTTCTTATATGTCTATTAAATCTCATTTGAATCATTATGTTATTGTGTAGTCACAATACCACAATTTTAATTTTTAAAAATTTGTTACATATTAATATTTTTATTTCCAAAACAAATTTTGAAATATTTTCACATTGTTTAGATTTTAATAACAGTGATATAACCCATTCTTGCAATACATATTAAACTAGACTTATTGTATTTAATGTGTTACACACCATGTAGTGGCAATATATTTTATATTGAGGGTATATTTTTAAATTGTACTGCTAATGTATTTTTGATATTAATTTCTTGTCTTGTTTGATTAATTTACTGACAAAGTTGATGTTAATCTGGCTAAGAATGTAAACTGTGATTGAGAACAAAGTATCATTTCTTATAAATTATAACATTACCAAACATTGCAGTGTTAGATGTTAGACTGGGCTATTGAAGATTCTGATATGCTATAAATCATAAAAGAATGTAATTGATATAAAATAAACTTAATTAATTTTCTTCATTTAAGGTTAATCACCATGCAGTTTAGTGCCATAATTATTATTTCAGTTTACATTCTTAATTTTATAGACAAGGACAGATTATTGTTCACTTACTTCATGCATTTCCTTTGAACTATTTCTATCAGTGATTCTCTAACATTTATTGTGATAAATGGTACAAAATTATGTGAGTGCTAATTATAGTTTTCACATTTAGTAAAGTAGAAAGTTTTTCATGTTGTGATAGAGAAATTTCTTAGTGAGATTTAAGAAAAATGTTTGAAATTCACAAGATCATTACCACATTATTTATATTTGTTAAAGCAATATCAATATAATTTTAATTAAAGTACAACAGTATTATTTAATATGTTGAGTCATGATCAGCATTTATATTAATAAGGAAGAGATGTAGCCAACTCTGTGTGTTGAAGACTGTTTTGAGAGACATATTGTTACCAATATTTTTAAGGACAGAATTGTTGTTAATAATATGTGCCATTTTGTTAAATATTTTTGTGTATAACAAAACAGGAATGACTATTATACTATTAATGGTCTAATGGTCCAATAGGCAGTTTGTTTCCTGATTGACTTTTATTATCGGTCTTGTACAATTTGATGTAGTTTTACATATATTCTATAAAGAAAATGTTTTTGAATAATGTGCAGAGGTTATAAACATTAATTATGTAATATTCTGTTCAAATCTTTGTAATTTAAATTATTGCATATATTTGAAATTATACCTATTTTATTTTATTTAACATGCTAGTTGAATGAAATATAATTCTACAAGTAAAAATTATATCCATCATTTATAATTTAGAAACATATCACTTTTAAGACCAGCTAAGTGACATGTACAAATGTAAGGCTATTGTCACAGTAGAAATTAATTATATTGAATAAATAATGTAAATGCTGAAGAGGTGAATTGCAAACAAATGTAAACACCAAATGTTTATTTTATAAGAAGTTAAACATATTTTTATATATTTACAATAACAATTTATATATTTATAAGTTTATTTGTCTAACTTAGTACATTCTATTGATTATAAAATGTATTTAGGGTTCATGTTCACTATGAATTTATGTTGAGAAACGGAATATAATAAAAAAATATAAGTACGTCTGTATTAGATGAAAATCAACAAATAGATAATGGCGTACCAATGGTTACTTCATCATCTATTTGTTAACAATATAATAAAGCTTAAAGTTATTGAATGAACTTATTATTTGTATTTATATTCTTAATTTATTTTTTCTCCTTTTTTAAGCATGAAGTTGAGTCATTTAAAATGTATTTTAGAGCATTGCATTTAAACAGGTTATGATTTAAAATTGTGTTCTATAATATTTTTGGTTTAGTTTTAATTAAATAAAAACCCATGAAACAAGATATATTATAAATTAAATAGTGTAACAAGTTGTTATAATTGCGTATGCATGTTGAAAGTATTTCATAGTTGGAACAGAATATTGTTGCAAGTTTGACAAAGTTTACTGGTGTTTACAATATTTTTGTTGGTCACATACATTTTATTCTGACAATTTTTTAATCATTTTAGCACAGTAAGAGGAACTACATTTTCTTGTGCTATCGGGCATTTTTGTTAAGAAAAGATTCTTAATCATAGTATAATAATCATTGTTGTTGTGGTAATCATTCCTAAGACTGGTTTGATGCAACTCACCATGCTAAACAATCTTTTGCAAGCCTTTTCATTCCCTTATAACTAGAACACCCAACATCCTCCCTAATTTGCTCAGCGTATTCCATCCTTTTCCTCCCTTTTCTGTTATTAACCTCCACACTTCCCTCTAATGCTAATTTTACAAGACCCTTGTGTCTTAAAACGTGGCCTATTAATCTAGCCCTTCTCTTAGTCAACGACCTCCATATTGTTCACTCTTCCCCTATTCGTTTTAGAACTTCCTCGTTTGTAATTCTATCCACCCATCTGATTTTCAGCACCACATTTCAAAGGCATCTATTCTTTTCCTTTCCCCAACTCCTATCGTCCACGTTTCACACCCATATAACGCCACGATCCATACAAACATTTTTAAGCAATGATTTCCTAATATTCACACTTATATTATCCGTAAGTAAATCCCTCTTTTTCGTGAAAGCCTTCCTTGCCTATGCTATCCTACTCTATGTCTACTATACTTCTACCATCACTAGTTATTATGCTACCCAATAATCATTACTTTTGTTATTAGTTTTAGCTAGTTTCCAAATTTAAACATTTTGGGATAATTCCATCTGATGTGTAATTACGTTCTAATGGTAAATAATGTTAAAGGTTTTGATTACGAGTTTTAATTACATTTTCTAAACAAGGATGATAATTACTATTTTTATCATTTGCATTGTGGTAATGATTGAATACACTGTAATTTTTTTCTATACAATTATCCTCATCATTACATTAATCTTTACTTGTGTGTGATTCTGTGTCTCATTGTTGGCTTGTCATCAGATTTTGACTGGGAACCTCTTCTATAATCCTCTAGATGCTCATATACTAAAATTTATCTTAAAATAATTTTTCTTAATGATTATATAGACAAGAAAGGGTCTTACAAAAAAGAGGAATTTACTTATGGCTAATATAAGTATGAATATCATTCAGAAGGGCGTGAGAATAGTACCCATTGCCCGACCTTTCCGATGCAGGTTTTCTAGAGTTTTTCCTGCATCTCTTTAGGTGAAACACTGGGTAGGATCCTTAAACCATAGTCCGGGGGCCCTAGCCAACCCTTGGCTACCTTTCGCACCCCCCTTTTCTATTCTATTATGCTATTAAACGGGAGTTGCCTGTTTCAGGATCACCCTCATGCAGCCTATTAACCAAAAATAAAAATCATACTACTTTTTATTTAGCTATTTATAGTCAACTATATAAGTTTAACTTAAAAAAGTTTCGCAGAAAGAACTGACGAGGTCCCTAAAGTTGGATATAGATTCATGTTACATTGGACAAATGGAATGCAAGTTAGGAGAAGATCAGTTTGGTTTTAGGAAGAATGGCGGGACAAGAACAGCAATATTAACTTTGCGTCTAATTTCAGAAGACAGAATGAGAAAAACTATTTGGTTTCGAATATAACACAGAGTGGCTAAAAGTCAGAAATGAAGGAAAAAAGAATACTTTTCGTCCTCCAACTTTAGGGTCCTCCTCACTTCTTTAATTAAAATAATACTGGGTGTTGCAGATATAAAAGGAATTTTTTTTTAATTCTTTTTATATTTATATTATGTCTTAGTGCATATACGAAAGAAAAGAAAAGAAATGGATTTGCGTCTTCGATAACTATACTGGTAGGAGATCAAAACTCTCGTTAGAGAACAAAACTATACACAAAGCCGTTATTAAGCCTATACGAACATTCGAAATCGAGCTGTGGGGATGTGCTAGTAATTCCAAACATGCCATAATACAGAGGGCACAATCAAAAATCCTCAGTCATGGTCAACCAAACTCTACATCAGGACTTAGGCATACATTTCATCCGGGATGCTATACAAGAGAGAGCCAATAAACACCACAAGAAACTGGAAATCCATACCACGCAGTGATGACTGCCAGAAAACGAGGGGCAGTGATGCCAGTGGATTGTCATCATACGTCAGTGCTGCACTGACAACTGCCAATCCATCGCTGACACGAGAGCACTGCCTCAGTTTTCTTGGAGCGTGTCAATAGTATGTCAGTCATGACTGGCATTCCCACTCCACCGACCTAGACGCTGCCTACATATGAGGCCAGTTAGTAGCAGTTACGGTTAGGACTGACTATCGATTGCGCGATTGTAAACAGTTTGTATTTTGCATTTTCAATACGCGTGCAGTTTGGTATAGTGTGCGATTTTATTGTCCACCCTCCGCATACTTTAACTGGAAAAAAAACTACGCAAAAGTAGGATATATAGCTATAAACATACTACTATCACACGTAATGAAAAATAATTCGTTTCGTTTTGTTCAGTAATTGACACCTTTAAGGGGAATAAAACAAGAAGTAATAGAAACCGACCCAATTAAACACTGAAAACCAGCTTCAAAGTACAGGCGATGTTTTTGTAGTAATAATATAAAGCAATATTACTAAACAACTGTTTTCATTTTTATGTATCTATAGTACAGTAGAGTAATACTGAGTTTGACTTTTTCGTGAGGATTTCAGGAACCCTTCCTCGTTACGTCTATTCTATCACAAATACAAAGTGATTAGTTCCTGTTTATGGACATTATGCGTGCGCGAAAACACAAAGGGGAAAAATATTCAACTTTATATAAACACTATATCGACACCATGCAACATCAACATTCCAACCGGTCGTAGTTGCCAAGAAATAGCAGAGAAGTATAAACATGCATCAGAGTTCTCTGCCCGTTCTGTAGTGAGGGCAGCACTTGCACAGAATTGTCAGTGAAGAAGTGGGCAGTTATCTGCCCAAGTTGTAAACGGTAGGCAGTGCACAGCCAACCCAACTTCGACGAACATCACTGCCCGTGTAAACCTAGCTGTAGACTAGTGTCACACTTGCGCGGGTGCGTTTCCCGCCCATCGAAACCGCTCAATGCGGCGCGTAAAAAACTACCCGTCCGGTGATAATTGGATGGGTGAAGAGCTTACTATTGCAACATTGTCAATTTTATAATCTTAATCAAGTAATCAACTAGCATCATTGATAACTAAACACGTTGATTTTAAAATTGCAATTTGATAATGCTAATTTATTAATTTCATCATGGGTTATTTCCAAACTTTTTAGTATTCAATAAATAATATGTAAATTCTTTCAAGACTTACGACCTGATTAAGGCAGAAATGAACAGAAAAACGTATAATTTAAAACATTAGAAAACAAAGTTCGAGTCTCTGTCAATCAATGCCAAGTGGTCCAGAAAAAAGGAAATTGATTACTCATCTTTTTAGAAAAAATTAATATTTGTTGGAGCATTCCCTCGTATTTTTACAGTTCAAAAATAATTTTGTTTCATTTGAATTGTGTCTCGTTCAAAATTTACAGACGCTTTTATTGTCGCCGTTTTTCGCGTTCGTAGGTATCTACGATTTTCTAAATTATTCCGAACTATGTTGTTGTATTCTTTTCAGATCAACTCTATCGTGTTGAGTACATTCAGGTCTAAAAATTGAACCTCTATTTACTTACCTAATAATATTTTTTCATGTACTCTGTGTAACAGGAAGTTGACATTTCCAATGAAGAAAATTCAGTTTTTGTAAGCTTATTTCTTCAAGCGGAAACAGTTTGCCAACCTCAAAATTTTTCGTGCTTTTTCACATACTGATGTAGTTACTTTATACATATATTGTCAGTGGTAAGTGACGAACCATTTATAACTTACAGCGTTTTAAAATTGGATTTTCAATTTTTTTTTGTTGGCTGCTGTGGTGTAGTGACTAGTGTTGCTGCCTCACAACACAGAGGTCCCAAGTTCGAATCCTGGCATGGGCTTGGATGTTTGCGTCGTCATGGTCGAGAAGACCGGGATTAAGACTGTTGGAGGATCGATACGCTGACCACGTGTCACTCCAAATTCGGAATGTGTCATGCAAGATGACAGTTCGCAGTCGACTCGTTTGGCCCTCAATGGGCTGTAGAGCCAGGGAGAAAGAAAGAAAAAAAAATCTTTGCTGGGCATGCGGTAAAAATTTGAAAGTTTTACATTTAATAGATCTCCATAGTATCAAACTACAGTATAAATTTCAAATTTGAGATTTAACCCATAGTTGATAAACGAATTTCTTAAATATAGCAAGAAACGTACGATTTTCACGTGAAGTCTCAAAAATGAAACGAAACGTCGTTTTTGAATAAATAGTGATAATTTTATATGCTGACTTATTGGCCGTCTTTATTTAACTGCTTCTTTAGTTTGAAGTGTCAATCATACAACTTGTAGCGCAGTAGAACCCGCGTTCAAATTTTTATTATTATTTACGGATACTTAAATGACAAATATTCCGGCATGAGCAAGTCGCTGGCCAGGAAGAAGGGGTTTTTCCGCGCGCCGTCTTGGCGGCTCGGAATAATAACAAAGGGACTGCGGCTGACACCTGGACCATAAAGCTCGGACACCTCGTCGCCAGTTTCGGAATGTCCTAATCTGCCTAGGAATTTGATGACCGGGTGGCATGTGTTCCCCAAATGAAACAAGGGATATGATTGGAGAATATCCATCCCTGTCACCTTACGGATAGGTGTCGGATAAGTGGGGACAAGGTTTTAAAGAGGCTGCGCGGAGACAATTTGAAGACAGATTTTTACAGGTGAGAGGATATTGAAGGAGAGTTGTGGAGAAAGAGATTGCTGGTGATACAAGGTGGTGGCGAAAGGAGATTGGCAGCAGAGAAGTTACGGCGAGAGCAGATTGGTGAGGTGGCAGCGGAGAGGTGCTTTGATCAGTCCAGGAAGCAGGGAAGAAAGGTCTTAACAACAAGGGAAGAAAGAGGAAAAAGCGGAGTTTCCTCAATTTGGCAGAACGACATCGTACTATTGTCGACCGGCCGCTTCAAGTTCCACAACACAGAAATTACAGCGAGACGCCTATGAAAACAACTCAGGTTCGTCAACGGACATAAAATATGCTACACGTGGTCACCCAAACCATTAATACCCTGAGATCTTTAATACAACCCCATTTTAATTAATTATTTTTGTACATAAAATATACACGCACTACCCATATTAATTAAAACTATTGTGTTTACAATTAATAAATGTATATATTCGACCCTAATTATTAAATTCATTAATTAATATTCCCCTCCCCCACATTTACAGACTCTTGCCACTTGGTGAAATTCAGTTCCTGCTGACGATGACGTATTCAGACGTTTTACATATGTGAAGAACTTATCATCATACTGTCTGATGTTCGCAAAAAAATAGGTCGAATCTTTTCAGTTTATCTAAGGATTTATTGTAGGGATGTTCCCAATATCTTCTCTTTGTAATGAACCGACCTTCTGATTTGAGAGCAGCCACCGTAGCAACCTGCACGGACTGAAGTGGCGCCTCTCTGTACGCATCCGCACCCGCTGAAGTGACATCAACAGCCGCCGCAATTATCTTCCGCCGCGACCCGCGACGCAGGCTTTATACAACCTCTGCTGTAATACAGAAACCACACAAGATTAAAACGATGCTGGCCAATTGAATTGACCTCAAAGTGGGGGTAACAGGGGTCTGATCACTGGACACTTCCAAGACATCAAAAATACCTTATAGAACCTGTTATTCTCATTGATATTTCAATAAATAATTTTTTTTTAATCCTGACTTTTCACCACTCCTTGTTTTATTTTTAACATTAAGTAAATTATATAATTGCTTTATTCATAAAATTATTTCATGTCTGACTTTTTACCACTATTTGTGTTTTATTTATTTTTAATTAAATACATGTTTAGAAATTAACAATTAATTTTTATATTAGGAGGAAATATACAGAAAGACCGGCCCTTTCGGTTTGATGCGTTATTTGCAACTAACCAAAAGCAGGCCTTCAGCTGTATAGGAAACGTTGAAGCTGCCGCTTTTTAGTAAGCCACGTCACCATGGCTGATGCTGCGATTGGCTGCACTGCGGACCATGACAAAAGCGGGGGTTCCCTCATCTAATATAAGGAAGGAGTAACAGAGTGAAGGAGAATTTCGATTTTGGAACCAGATTACATGGAACGGATATTTCGAAAAAGTCATTGAACCTTTCATTCTTAAACACTGTAATTGCATTTTGGAAAGCTCTTTTCTGAAACTAGGAGTGTTGAGAAAATTTTAATCCTGTGAAACGTGGACATCTGGAAATCTTGACAGCTTCAGAAATATGCTGTCGAAGGAAGATATTTGTCACTAAAATTGTTCAATAGAATGATGGAAGGAAACATTTTCATAGTATTGGTCTGGGGAAATTACTTTGGAGCATTTTATCAAGGAGGTGAGCCATATATAGAATATATAGAATCCAAGTTTAATTCAAACGATACAGCAGAGGAGAACAATGAACTTAACAGATCAGATAATTGGAAATTTCGGATATAGTTGCCGTTGTTGTGGTATTCAGTCCTAAGACTGGTCTGATGCAACCTATCTTGCGCAAGCCTTTTCATTTCCTTATAACTAGCACAACCCACATCCTCCCTAATCTACTAAGTGAATTTCATCCCTCTTCTGTTCTTACCGCACACACTTCCCTCTAATGCTAATTTTACAAGACCCTCATGTCTTAAAACATGACCTATTAATCTATCCCTTCCTTTAGTCAACGAACTCCATATTGTTAGCTTTTCCTCTATTCTGTTAAGAACGTCCTCGTTTGTTATTCTATCCACCCATCTGATTTTCAGCACTCGCCCATAACACCACATTTCAAAGCCATCTATTCTTTTCCTTTCTGCAGCTACTATCGTCCACGTTTCGCACCCATATAACGCCACGCTCCAAACGAACAGTTTTAGCAGGAATTTCCTAATATTCACATATATATTACCCGTAAGTAAATTCCTCTTTTTTGCGAAAGCCTTCCTGGCCTGTGCTATCCTACTCTTTACGTCTACTATACTTCTTCCATCCCTAGTTATTACGCTTCCCAAGTAGCAGAATTCCTTAACTTCCGTCAAAATATCCATTCCCAACAAATTGTTTCTTCTTGAAGAAATAAGCCTGCGAAAATTGAATTTTCTTCATTGGAATGGACAACTTAGTGTTACACAGAGTACATTAAAAAATATTATTAGGTCCGTAAATAGAGGTTTAATTTGAACACGATACATCGTTCTGAGTAATTTAGAAAAACGTAGATAACTGCGAACGCGAAAAACTGAACCGGACACAATATAAATGAAACAAAATTAGTTTTAAACTGTAAAAATACGAGGGAATGAATAAAAAAAATATTAATTTTTTCAGAGATGAGCAATCAATTTCCTTAGCATGGATTGACTGAGACTCGAATGTGGCGTTCAGATTTGTTTTCTATTTTCTTTTAATGATACGTTGTCGTATTCATTTCTGTCTTAATCAGGTCATAAGTCTTGAAAAAATTGACATATTATTTAATAAATTCTACAAAATTTTGAAATAATCCATGTTGAAATTAATAAATCAGAATTGTAATTTTAAAACCAACATGTTTAGTTTATCAGTGATGCAAGTTTATTACTTGATAATGATAATGATAATTGATAATGTTCGCCCATCCAATTATCGCCGTACGTGTTGCGTTTTCCCCGCAGCATTGTGCGGATACTGCGGGACGGGAAACGCCGCCGCCCCGCAACCGCCCAAGTGTGACATGTGTTGTCTCACCCGCACCCGCAACACGCTCAAGTGTGACACTAGACTAATATTAATGCCCAGTTGTTGAACACATGGCTTCATCCTATTGAATTCGTTCTTCGTTTAAGAAGAATTTTGCCCTCCATTGGAAGAATGTAAAATCTAGTAGGCGAGAAGAACGCGAAGACAGGGTTACAGTAACTGGAGCTTGACTACGTTACTGTTCACCAAAAATTATTTAATTCCCACAGGTTATATTTGATAAAATGAGTCAACCGTTGCGGGCCGTGAAGCCTTTTGACCAGGAATGAGATAACGTGCAGCTCAGCAATCAGAAGCTGACTTCATTGTCTTCAAAATGTGGGTGCGAATCAAATAACTTGCTTTCAGTTGTTAGAAGGTCGTATCGATAAATTGATATTTTATGAGATTTAATCGATTGCCTTGTCCATTCAGAGCAAGGTTTAGAAAGCTAAAGGCCGCTGGCGTCGTTACTTCAGCCATAAATAACATTTATACTTCATTTTAATAACATTTATCAGGTTGAAGACGTTTTACACAATAAAAGAGGAACATAAGTTTACGGAACGAATTTCATATAAAGTAGAGAGTGAGCACTTTCACAACTGATCCCTATAGTGTTTGGTCAACAAACTTTGCCTCAGAATATCTCGTTATTTTGTACAAAGCTGGTAAGTTAATTAGGGCATTGCTGCCGGAAGAGATAACAGTGCATTAGTCCGACATCTGTAAATAGCTCGTTACGGATATGTGCCACCAAAAGGAATACAACACCAAATTAATATTTTCTGAGCAATTCATAAGGTCACCGAATATCCTTTCCAACCATAGAAGACACTAGAAAAATTGATTGAAAACCGATGACAGGTATTTGTGTCAAAAAAATGGACAAAATTTCCAAAAAAATTCAAACTTTGTTTATAAATGATTTAATTAAAAATAAATTGATGGCAAACAGTCGACTGTTTGCAATAATTGTATGAGGTAATAGTCACCGAGTTCTTGGAAGCAGTATACTTGGCGAGAGTATGAAATAAGCAACAGTTTTTGAGGAATGGGAGGATCGTTGGTTGGAAAATCCGGCAGCCAAAAGTTATAATTTTATAATTTATAATTTTAATTTTGTTTATGTTTAACTTTATTTTAAATAAATATTGATTGATAAAGTGAATGTATTTCAGTATTGATAAATCATAATTATTGTAAGCGGGAAGAGTAAACAAACCAGAGTACTTAAGTTGATATAATTAAAAAAAGATTATCAACGTTTTAATGCCAATTAGGATTATATGAAAGGTTTAGTAAATTTATTTACTTAATGAGAAGATATTCTGACGCGTATAACATATCATCGTATATTTTATTTTATTTACCTAAATTAATTTGACAAGTTTTAGCATTCTGTACGAAGTTTCCATAGAGAACAGATCCTGAGATATTCGCAAGGCACCCTCCTGGGTAAAACCGGCAAACAAACACAGTCATAAAATTTGAAGCCTGACAGGCTGGAAATATATTTGCGGCTCGACGAAAAATCCCACGTCAGCCAAGGCCAGCAAAGGGGTTGACCCAAAAGATGGCTAGGGGTGGCACCTCCCAAATTTTGAATTTTTGGAGGGGAAGGGTAGAGACGTCAACCCCATTGGAGTACCTGGAGAAGACAGAAAAAGCGGTGAGACCAATGACGATTTTAGGAGAGGAGAGTTCGAGGTGGAGAAGACTTCGAAAAATTCATTCGAAAAAGAAAGTTGGAGGTGAGAGGTCAGAGAGGAACTAGCGAAACGGAAAGTCAGACTGGCTGGCTTCAATGAGTCAGAGAGGAGAGGCGATATGGCTCAAGTGTCACCAGGAAACAACATTGGAAATCAGGAAACAAATCAGAGGCCTGCGTGCTCCACATACCGAACCGGAAGCCTTCTTTGCGTTGTATCCGTGATTGCCGGTCAACCAGGAACTTAGGGGAAGATGAATGCAAAGTAAGAAACAAAAGCTAATAACCTCTCGCTCTGCTGCGTATAAACACGCCATACAGCCCCGAGTAAAGTAGATTAAATTAACTAAAGTCTAATGCTATGTTATTTCTTTGGTTAGGGCTCAGCTAGGCAAATAAAGTTCATTAAAATGAATAAATTTCTAAATATTGTAATTTGTTAAATCCTTTACATGTGTTAATAATAAAACAGTTTTGAATGTCAAAGTTGAGATTTATTGGCGCCCACCCATTTCAATATGTATACTCTAACTTTTTAATATATTTATAAATTATAAAAACCACGTCACTATATAGTAAAGAATAAGTTAATTAATTGAAAATTAGACTTATAAATTATCTGACTTGAAATGGATGTCGAGGCATTGCCACGTTAACCTGAATAAAGAAAAAACAGATAATCACTGAGGAATTCATCAGAAAAACAATAATTAATTAGCTTACACATATTGTTGAGGAAATAACGGATAATAAGTTTCATTCAATTATGTAAGTGATAACGAAACGTGATTAGTTATAAATAATTGGAAATTGTGTAGTCTGATTGCCTTTCCGGGAGGTCTTACTATGTCAACGCCCGATGAAAGCAACATGATTAGCAGAAACATTGTGTCATTTATTTTTTCAATTAATTTTATCTGTTTATTGACTAAGTCGTTAATTTTAAAGAATTCACTTTTTTTTAAATTGAAAATTTATTACCTTTATTTGGATAGAAAATAAGATGTAGTCATAAAGGCGTAAAAACTAAGTGATGCAGGGATAACCCTAGAAAACCTGCATAAAGCCGGTTGGGTTATTCGGTACTATTCTCACGCCATTCCGAATGACGGGACAGGAGTTGGCCGTAGAGTCGCAGCATTTACCTATCCGTACCTCGACCATTCCGTAGCTTATATAATCGTTAGTTCTTGGACGGGCAGGTGTGTTAAACGAAACACTGCGCATGCGCAGGAATCTTGTATAGAACTAAGTGCATGCTGCTGTAGCTTGGGCGCCGACAGCTTAAAGTCTTCGATATCGAAGCGGAAATTCACACTCTTAAAATGCTATAATTGTTAAGTTTTTTTAAAATTACGAAACAAATAATTATTCCTAAATTAATTCAAGTTCTGGAGCATCATCCGTCACTGCTGCTGTTAGTTCATTACTGAGTCCGAAGAAGACTGCTTAACGGTCTGCGTGGTTCAAGTGTTTCAGACGTAATAATCTGTCGTAAAATATACGGTCACATAATACGGATGTACGATGTCACCATTTAATCAGTTCAGTACATAATTTATTATTATTATTATAACCCGTGCCCTGAGGATGTACACGATATAGAGTAAAATTAATTCGCATTTTGTTCAGCCAAATATTGTCAATTTAATTAAATATTTTAAAAGAATTTAATTCAAAGAACCCGACAGTAATATGTCTCCTTAATTTATTCGCATCCCATAGCACCTTAGCTGAGATATTACTGAGTGAGTATGGATAAAGTGGCAGGAGAGTTTGACAACCATGGTAAGAGGAATCTATTTCAAGTTTAACTTCAGCTGGGAATCATTAGGTCGGGAATCACGAGAAAAGTAAATTTGATTCTTGAATTTAAAATATGATTTGAAAACGCCGCAGGATATTGATTTACGAGAAATATTATTGATTACTTGATTGACAACTATAACACTAAGAAAATAATCTGAAACCACCCTCTCTCAAGAAAATGCTGATTATATTACGAGTAATAATTAAAAATATTATTGATCGAACAAATAATACAACTAACAAAACAAATCGATATAAGTGCATATCACTAGATATGTAATCATAACTATAAAATAGCCACAAAGAAGAGATACAGTATTAATGAATTGCGTAAATGTTTTTATGGAAATATTTCAGTAGGCAGAATATATTGGGAAGAAGGGAGGTTAATTTTAAATATGTTTCCCGAATCATAAATAACAAAAAAAATAGCGCTGAGTTAAATTTTAAGGTCATATGTGCCTTATGGTATTTTCTACGAGTATTTAGAGGGTTTAAGTTCACCCATTATTTTTGCAATACAAATAATTAATATGAATATTACCTGCATAATTATTAGACTAATGGGAATTAAATTGATTTAATATTGTATCTACTTGCCAGAAGCAAAAAGTCCCATGCCAATTTAAAGATTCTATTACTGTCTTTTGTTTTTTTTGCAGGAGTAACGAGTTAGGCGTTAGTGGAACGTATTAGGTGTTTAAGAACACACTTCTCAGTCAATTGAGCTGTATAAGTTGCGGCAATAATAGATCGCGGCCATTAATTTTCCTCTTCTCCTCGTAATGCGTGAGTATAGAAGTGGCAATTACCGAGACAGGTTGTCGAGCTCTGTTTTTTGCGCAGACTGTCCCCGTCCGACGCGCCGAGGCGATATTTGCCCGAGTGGTGAGGCACTCCAACAGATTGCCTGCCTGTCCCTCCTTGTCCATCATCGTTACACGACAAAGCTGCCTTGCTGCTCTACTAACAAAACAGATATTCGTCTTCAAGACCGCATAATTATCTTCCCAGCGCACTGAGATCGTTAACTCGTTTTCCGAATGAGATAGTGAAACGAGACAAATTAGGTAAGCCATTTACAGGTAAAATAACAGGAAGGCGGGACAACAAGTAAATAAATACGGGGAACGACAACATTCTTGAACCATGTAACGGGTCGAATATTGCTTAGCACTATCCCTAACACGGACATAGTATATCTTGTGCTTAGAAGTCGGTATATTATCTTTGGCCAGTTTCAAATATATTGAAAAAGATATGTAGTTGAACTTATACTTATTTAATAAAATACAATACGATAGAGTAAATTCAGTATCAAACAATTCTATGAATGATTATTTGCAACTTACTCTGCAGTCGAGAGAAGGTAATTAATTGCGGAGGTGTATTTTACAGCTTATAACCCACACAATATTATTATCCATAACCTATACTGAAGGCAGTCAGTACTAATTAGAATTGAAGAAAAAAAAACAGAAATCAAGAAAGGATAAGATAAGGATGCAGCCTGTTGCCCATGCCGTTTAACTTACATATAGAACAGGCGATGAAGAAGATTAAAACGGAATATAGAAAAGGAATTATACTGCAAGGAGAAGAAATAAAAACCCTACACTTTGTCAATGGTATGTAGTATTAGGAAATTCAGAAGAAGGCATGGAAAACAATAAATGGCATGAACGAGGTCCTAGACGAAGAGCACAACATGAGGATTAATAGATGGAAAACCAATGTAATGGAGAGTAGTATGGGAAACAATGCAATAACAAGGGGTGTTAGATTGGGAAGGAATATTTGGAAGGAATTTAAGTAATTCTGCTACTTGGGCATCATAATAACTAGGGATGGTAGGATAACGCAGGCAAGGAAGACTTTCGCGAAAAAGATGAATTCATTTACGGGTAATATAAGAGTGAATATGAGGAAATCATTGCTAAAATGTTCGTATGGAATGTGGCGTTGTATCGATGAGAATCGTGGACGGTAGGAATGGCAGAAAGAAAACGAATAGAAGCCTTTGAAATGTAGCAACATCTGAAATGCGGAAGGAAATGTAAATGTAAACCATTTACGTGTATGCTCTGATACTCAGTCATCTAAATGACCAATTCAAACAGGTTTATATAAATTCTAAAAATTGCATCTAAGTGTCAGTCTACTTAATGTGGGAACTTCACAGTCATGAAGTCCTATGATCTGAGACAAAGATCACAGTAGTTCATACATCTTACATTCTTATTTATCAGATCAATTTACCTGTAATAGCCTTCGCACCATTATTTAAACGAAGCTGGTGTAATAATAACACTAATTCAGGGAAAATATGAACGCCTCTTATAACGAATTACTTTGCAATAATTAATCTCGTATAATTATTTAATAAGTAAGAATTGAAAATTACATGCTAAATCACAACTCTTAAGGTATGGACGATTTTCCGCGGCCTAAATTATTCCCGGTAATTTTTTCAAGAGGTAGAATCTGAAGTTAAACCTGAGTTAACGGATTGGGATAGAAGTATCTCGGCCGGAACGAGAATTGAAATCGGGACTTGAGCTGTGGACGCGCTCTCCTTACCAATGAGCAATCCTGATCGATCGTCAGCTTTTCTTGTGAGGTGCGAACAAATTTCGGGATTACAAGATTTCTAAGACATTTTATTTCCAAATTTAATTATTAGCTTTGTTGCAGTTTACATATTTGTTTGTCAAACCACCCTTTACCAGTGAATTTATACATATTATTGGAGAGAATGTGCAGGGTGGGGTTTTTAGGATAAAATTAAAGGTCGATTTACAAGATACATGGGGAATTAATTAAAGTAATAAAATATTTATAAATTTTTGGAGGTACGGCGAAGCAATCAGGCCACATTCTCAGGTTAATAAGTTAGTAGTGAATGATAACCTCCCTAGACGTGAAGCATTGGGAAACCTGACAGCGTACCAGGTTGAATGTTGCGTCGCGTCTCTGAAAGCTTTTCCGTATGACACTCTCCTCAGCGTCGACAGGTTGATCTCTATCAACGTCAGGGACCAAACTTCGGCTATCTTCCATCCCCTTCAAGTTCCAAGAGAAGAATGATAATTCACACATCCTCACCGCCGTGTGTAGAAGCATCGAAAATCGACCTTATAAATTGGTATTCTATACCACGAAGCCCCGCTGGTTGAGGCTACCACGTGGTATTTCAATATTTCGTTGTCTTCGTGGGTCTTCGTCGGAAATTCTGAGGTCATATCCCTATGTGCCGAAATGACATCCGTGGGGATTAGTGGCGGTCTAGGGTCAGGACTTACTGAAGCCAATTCCAGTTCGCTAATTCAGAAATAATGAAATATTAAGTATCGTGTTATAAATGGCACGTCGTCTCAAAATAAGACGCACAATCACCTCATTGCCTGGAACTGTAGTGGGAATGGACTATAAGTCAGTTTAACACGAACATTTACTACGGCCACTTTGTGATTTAAAAATTATTTTGAAAATATTGACGCAGGGAAACGTATTGTATTCATCTCAGGATATGTTGTATTTCAAAGAAACTCGTTCTCAAAAGTTAAGCCATGATAAGCATACTCTTAGGAATATAATAAAGGTTTTTTAAGAACTGTGAAGCTTGACGCAATATTTCCACAAAGCAGTTCCCCCTTGACGATAATAGTCCCCTTCGTCTTCTTCTACTCCGTTCTCATTGTTATTCCTCACTACACTCTGCTATTCCACTGTCTTCTGCTTGGCCCAGTTTCTATTTCCTTCTATTACTTAATCTTAACCAAATACAATGGAATTACTAGAAAACTTCAGCACCAAAACATTGCAAGGAAGTTTAATTTCGGATTAAATTTTCTTAATGCTCTGTGGAAGAAGAAAAAAGTATTTAAATTTTAAGTGGAAGTATATGTAGACTGCATAACGATCAAAAGAGGAAAATAGAGCTGTTAAAGGAGAGCGCTCTTCATTGGAACGTAGGTTTACACGGAAGTGAATCATCATCCGACGGTCGGGAAATCCGGAGATGACAGGTCGCTTACAAAGAAAGAATCCCAATAAAGTCTGGGCATTGAGGAATAAAAGCAAGGAATTATTTAAGAATATTTAGTGAGGAGCTGGGTGAAGTGCTCAGGATTGTTAAAAGACACGTTGGAAGTTATAGTAGACGGTAAAAGTTGAGAAGACTGGTTAAGGGATACGGTTCAATCTATGCCGAGTGGTTCAGAAATGGTTTATTGAGTATCTCAGAAAAAAAATTATTGGTGCATTCTCTCATGATTAGTTCAAAAGAATTTTTTTTGTAAAAATTTCATTGTGTCCGGTTAAAGAATTGCGGCCATTTTTTAACCAGGCACATTGAAACTAAAAATAAATCTGAAAAGAAGATGAGATGGTCAAGCAACCAATGAAAATTTTTTTTATAGATATAAATTTTTATCATTTTTTCTTGGTGGTGGAAAATAGCGAAGTCCTCAGAGCATAAAGCGTAGTTGAGCCATCAGCCTCGCGCCAAGGAGAACGATAGAACGATTAGTATTACGCTATCGAGGAAGTAATCGATTGTTTAGATTGCAGCGCGGACGCAGGAGTCGGTGGGAACCTTGTACGTTGTCCGAGGCGAGAAAGAGCAGAAAATAAATCCGTGACGTAGGCGAAGGACAGCGTGGCAGAAGGTTAAGCGCAACCGTGGCTCTAGGCGTGGCCAATAAATAACGGAAGCAGTTCCTATCTTGTGTCCAGGCCTCATTCGTTCCGTTCCTCAGTGAACACCTTCACTACGCAGTAGACTTCGTCTCGACGACGGGGAAGGAATTGCAATTCCAGGAAATTGCGCGGAACTTCCGGTTGAGGAATGCGATGAAGTAGCGGTTTCCAGGAAAAGGAAACGGTTCTTGACGTACGAGAAGTCACACAAAAACAAGTTTTGTGGCGCTCTCCTTGACGTCTATTCCAAATAATAATACAATAAGTTCATTTACCCGTTCGCCGTCCCTCAATTAGTAAATTTGTCTGGATTGATGCCTGCTAAAAGGCTTCGATCCAACGGCCAAAGAACATTTTTTTTTCGTTGGCAGGTGGAAAATCTTCAGAAAGACGCCGTGAAGCCCGTACTTCACGGTGTGTGGGATTTTTACCCACTAAAAACCACCTCCGTAACTAAAACTGGTCTGTAGAGACCAACCATTAGTTTTATTTTGTTAATTCTTATATCTAGTTACTTATTAGCTAAATTAGTCCAATGACATCCTTTAGTTTTCATTGTTGTCCTACGACTGTATTTCACGCTCACGCAGCGTGCTTTATTTTGTAATTTGTCACTCATACTAATTCAAATGGTTTCCTTCGCTTGAGTCTTCTGAACAGGTATTTATTGTCCGAGAGCTGAAGAACTTCTGTGTTTTCATGCCTTTCTTCGTGCTTGCCCGCAAATCTTTTAATTTCTTCTTTGACAGTTGGAATGGCAAGGTCTTTATGGATATCAGCGTTTCTAATGTACCATGGGGCATTCACCATGGCACGTAAAACTTTATTTTGGAATGTCTGTATTTGATTGATATTATTTTCTTTTGCACATCCCCATAGTTGTATACCATACGACCAGGTTGGTTTAATAATTTGGCTATACACCAAAGTTTTGTTATACAAAGACAGGTTGGAATATCTTCCAATGAGCCATCTATACTGTCGATATTTTATGTTGAGTTCTTCCTTTTTCTTTTTTACGTGTTCTTTCCACCTCAACTTGGTATCTAATGTCATATTTGGCTTTATTTTCGTATGGTACTGTGGTTCCGTTTATGTGAAGAGATGGAGGGTCAGTCATTCTTTTATTCGTAAAGTTTACATGAATGGATTTTAATTCATTCAATTTAATTTTCCATTGTCTGGTCCATTCATATATAGTATTAGTAGCGACGCCAAAGAACATAATCAACTTATGTGTGTTGAAAACCAAAAATTCAGAACTTGACTCATCCAGATATTGTTGTTGTTGTGGTATTCAGTACTAAGACTGGTCTGATGCAACCCTCCATGCTATCCTATCTTGCACAAGCCTTTTCATATCAGTATAATTAGCACAACCCACATCGTCCCTAATCTACTTAGCGCCTTCCATCCCTTGCCTCCCTCTTCTGTTCTTAACCCACACACTTTCCTCTAATGCTAATTTTAAAAGACCCTAAAGTATGAAAGTGTGGCATCTTCATCTATCGCTTCACTTGGTCAATGTCCCGCATATTGTTTGCTCCTTCCCTATTGTGAATCGAACTTCCTCGTTAGTTACTGTATCCACCCATCTGATTTTCAGCTTTCTCCTATAGCACCACATTTCAAAGGCTTCTATTCGTTTCCTTTCTGCAACTCCTACGTCCACGGTTCACACCCATACAACTTCACACTCCATACAAAAATTTTAGCAACGATTTCCTAATATTCACACTTATATTACCCGTAAATGAATTCCTCTTTTTTCGCGAAAGCCTTCCTTGCCTGTGTTATCCCACTTTTTATACCTACTACCATCCCTAATTATTATTCTGCCCAAGTAGCAGAATTCTTTTTCTTTCAAAATATTCCTTCCCAATATAACACCCTTTGTTATTGTTTCCCATAGTACATTCCATTACTTTGGTTTTGCCTCTATTAATCCTCACATTGAACTCTTTCTCCGGGACTACGTTCATGCCATTTATTATGGTTTCCAAGTCTTCTTCCGACTCCCCTAATATTACAATATCGTCGGCAAAGCGTAAGGTTTTTATTTCTTCTCCTTGCAGTATGATTCCTTTATTAATCGATTGTCGTTAATGTGAATGTTATGAAATTGGAGCGGATTTTTATAAATGATCCAAGTCTCCATATCACCGGTATGGTTTCTTTGCCGTTAATCTTGCATTTTTCTTTTGCAATCCAATAACTCAATCCGAAAAGAAAAGCTAGACCTACAGCTCATTTTTCAATAAGGGAAAAATTAGTAGTTTTCTGCATTGAAATGGGATTGCAGAAAACGTTTCTGAAGTTGGAAGTACAGTACAGGATTGCTTGGATGCTAAATGTGAACACTTGGAAAATCTGAAATATTAAGAATCTTCTGATGAATTGAGGAACTAGTAATGCTTTAGAATGAATTGTCAGTTGGAAGGACACTAGAACACTCTAACTATAAGATCAGCCAAGTTGATTGATGAGAAATTGGGATTGGTGATGGAAATATTTTGGTGAAGTACCTCTTGGCTTTGTTATCTTTATTTAGAGTCGCATCAACTACTTTGTTTATTAGCGACTACGGTAGGGGGAAAATCGTTTTTCTTTGGTTTCACAATGTGAAAACACACACAGACAACATCCATACCCGTGCCAGGATTCGAATCCGGGACCTCTGAGATGAGAGGAAGCAACGCTAACTACTAGACCACAGGAGGACGGCAATATTGACTTTAAAGTCAATGTAATGTAGCAATTAATGTTATGATTTTTACAACTTGGTCCCAGAAAAGAGGGCACTGACGTCTGTTAAGCGGAGACTATTACGCCTGCCGCTGAGTAGAACGCTGACGCGATTGTTATCCAACACTGAATAACTCTTTTCCGTCGTCTTCTTATTTGTAGGTTAAGAGCCGATATAAAACGTCAGAAAAATGAGCCCATAGAGGCAGTTATTGAATTGCACTCAGCCTTTAGACACCAGGCTTATCTATTCATTTACTCTTTGTGCATGTATTATTATTATTGTATGACTGAACAATAATAATAAACCTTCTTTTCTACTACACTGGAAGTCAAGTCTGCCTCTCTGCAGCGAACACTCCTCGCTGTTCTGAAGATTGGACTTAGCTCCAATCCGAACTCAATCCATGAAGAAATATATCCTGTCCTATCGTCAGTCATAGACAACTCTTATTTCCGGAAGTGAATATTGATTCACTCTCCTCTTTTCTCATAATGTACGCTAACCCCACAAGCTACCAAATTTCAACAGAGTGACTACACAAAGACTATCATCACGACAACGGTGACCAAGTCATTATTTCGTGGTAGCTTTCGGTGAAATTCTACTATTACGATGACGACAACATTATATGGTGGCACAGCGGTGTGGATAATCAGAACAGCCTTTCGATAACAGCTGAGGTGTGTTGGTGTGTGGAGAGACAGCGCTCCGAGGACACCCCAAGGCTCAGACGGATCAGAAGTGAGCCTTACCGAGGTACGACGCTCTGCAGCCCATTGTTGCTTGGGAATCCTTTGGGCTGAATTCCGTTGATCTAGGCCTGGCATCAGTGACGTTGGTGAATTCCCAGAGAGGCAACCAGCGGACACCACCTTGCTGCATTAGTCGAGAGAAGGGACTGATGCGTCGCCCGGAATTACCACCATTTGTCCACCCTAACATCGATTTCTGACCGATAGCCACTTGTGTGTACATTCAAGTCGCTCACGACGTCGATGTTGGTGCGACTATAAGCAGTATAAAAATAATGTGTCAACACACTCAACTACTCCGTCCTTTCCCTCCAATATTTTCGGGTTCTATGACTAGTTTGAATGGAATGTTTCTTCGGGCAGTGTTTCTTCAGCATCAGGGTTGGCTACAGCTGATATTTTTAATTATCTAATTCATACACAAGACATCGCTATCTAGTACTGTGCTCCAAGGACTTATTCCACGTACACTAGGTACACAATACTAAAGTACTAGCTACAATTACTATATTTACTAGACTTTTTTAGAATATGAGCGAGGCCTTGTAGCTCTCGAAGGCGTCAGCGTGGGGGAGGAAGCGTCGGTAAAAGTTCACCATCCCCATGAGCCAACGTAGACTCCGGGAGTCCTTTTTCAAAATCTAAGTAATGTATAGGCATAATTGTACAAGTGTCTGACGATTATCAATTCAATATGAATAGTGTTATCAACTGACAAGGTTTAAAAATTGACATGCACAATTATTTATACTGTGCTAGATCCAGGTTTGTATGAGATGTGACAGATAATTTTCTTTATTTAATAAATTGAATGGAACTGATGTATGATTGTTATAAATATGAATATTAGCATAAAGCTCCTTAGAAGGTAGATTGAAATAAAGGAAAATAATATATGAGAGCGTAATTCGGTTCTACAAGAATTATCTAACCTATAAAAGCTCTGTGATATCAATAATCTAAATTAATAGTTTGGGTTATATTGTTATTAGATTAAGTAATAGAATAAACTATTGTTTTATACTTTTATGACGTCATTTTTTTCTTCATAAATCGTTAAAGAATAAGTTTCCTATTACGCTTCGTCTTCCACTATACTTGTTGGATTTCTCACATAAAAATATATAAAATCCCAAATTTTCACCCTGACTCTTTGTATAATCTGTGCCATTTGACTTATGTATCAATACATGAACAAGTTTGTTGCGTAGTAGCTTGGCAATGTTTTTACATTTAGATTTCCGATTGTTGAGTTCTTATATATTCAGTCTACTTGTAATTGTGTGCGTAATGAGTGAATTATTTATCGTTTAATCATTCAAAATTGAACAAATGAAGTGTGTTTTAAATAATATTTTGCACAAATGTGAAAGGTCCATTGTTTGAATTACGATTTATACACATCTTTATTCAGCGGTATTCCATCTAACCACCAAAGTAAAACATTTTATTTTCAGCGTTAATTTGTGGGATTTTAATGATATGGAGGGGGGATGAAAAGGTAAATTTTAAAAAATGTGACGATCTAGCTGATGGTTTAATCACGTTTTGACAAAGAAATAACAGTCGAATTAAATACAGCACCGAGCTATTATAAATGAATTACCGGTCAAAGCCGGGTACCCAGCTGGTTGTTTAATAAATTCAAATAAAGATCATACTAGGATGTTGTTTGCCTGATTCATCGTCCACTTGGGCTTATTTAACACACTCTGGTATCTTCTTATCAAGTCAGAGACAAGAATGAGAACAATAGTTTTCCCTTGAAGAGGAAATCTGAATGTTTCGCAATGGCTTCTGGACCTTGTTATGGGTGAGTGGCCTTTCATGACGCATGGCGTCGTCTCAGATCAAGGTCCTGTACCGAGTTCTCAGAAAATCGCTCTTCTAATGACACTCAATAATTCACAGTGCTGAAGATGTGCTGTGATGCGGATGCCGAGTTCTTTACATCTGTGGAAGCGGATTTTTGAAGTCTAACATCCGCGGATGCAAATGCGGTGCTTAAGAATTTTTAAAAACTTAACTAAAATAAAGTAATTTTTTATATTTTTACTGAATACTAGGGTGGTTTGAAAAGTTCTTGGAACGGAATAGAAAAAAATACGTACATCACTTAATTTTTTTTATTTTTCAATCTAGTCTCCCTGTACACTAATGTACTTGGTCCAACGATGTTCCAGTGCCTTGATCCCATCTCGAAAATGAGATTCCTCCAGATCTGAGAAATATCAGTTCTTCGTTTGATCTTCGTCCACCAAGAAAAATTATCAGTTTTGGGATGAGATGGAAGTCTGACGGAGTAATATCAGGTGAATAAGGCGGGTGTGGTTACAATTCATACCTTAGTTCGTGAAATTTTGCCATGGCGACGGCACATGTGTGCATTGTCTTGATGGAAGATGACTTCCTTCCTGGCTAAACCTGGCCTTTTATCGCGTATCTTTTGTTGTACTTTGTCCAGGAGGTTAGCATAGTATTCTCCAGGAACTGTTTGCCCAGTGGGGATATATTCTACAAACAGAATCCCCTTCACATCCCAGAACACTGATGCCATGACCTTTCCAGCCGAAAGAATTGTCTTTGATTTCTTTGGTGGCGGAGAATCGGCATGTTTCCACTGCTTTGACTGTTTTTTTTTTGTCTCTGGGGCATAGTAGTGCACCCAAGTTTCATCTGTGGTCACAAACCGGCGCAAAAATCTTGTTTGCTTCTCCTAAAACGGGCCAAACATTGTTCCGATTATGTCTATTCTCATGCGTTTTTGATCCAGCGTCAAGAGTCGCGGCACCCACCTTGCAGATAATTTTTTCATTTCTAATTCTACAGTTAAAATGTTATATACCCTTTCAGACGACATCTGGCAAACGTGAGAAATTTCACGCACTTTCAATCGGCGATCCTCCATGACCATTTTGTGCACTTTTGCAATGATTTCTGGAGGAGTGACACATCTTGGCCGACCACTGCGCGGATCATCATCTAAGCTCTCCCGACCAAATTTAAATTCATTTGTCCACCCGGCAACAGTTGAATATGAAGAAGCAGAGTCCCCCAGTGTATTCTGGAAATCGGCATGAATGAATGTCCTTTGCTTTCATACCCTTCTCAACGAAGGTACTTAATCACTGCTCAAATCTCGATCTTTTTCATCTCCGCAGATCACTGTGCGGGAACAACAACAAAGCCACGTCACCGCCACAGCTCTCTTCCAAGAGCACTGAGGTGGCACGTGTTTACTGGCAACAGTCCAATTGATATCACGTGAACAACGCGTTGCGCTAGCGCTGACGTCTGGTGGTGATTCCGAGGACTTAAAATATTAGAAAGTAAAGTTAAAAATTAATATTTCCGCCTTTTAAGGTTCAAGTCCGTTTCGCAGAGGTTCATAAGTTAAACTAGGGCTATTGAAGAACTGTTCGCAAGGTGGCGATAAAAACCTTCATGCCGTTGTTGATAATACTTTCAGTTCTTCTCCATGAGCGATCCTCCATTTAGGAGGATTTTCATTAATTTGGACCCAGAAAGGAATTTCTTCTTGAGCACAGCGTCAGCGCTACCATTTTTTTGCTGCTTCTTGACTGTCACCTTTACTTGACGAATCCAGCATCATGGCAAGATCGTTTTCTAAGCATGACTTTCTGACCGTACCGGACGTAAGTGTTGTTCCGTTTTTTCCAAAGGAAATTGTCATCCTCATTCTTCTAGCCCCTTCGGTATCAAGAGGACCTGAAACATAATCCTCAGTGTTTCTCATCTTATAAATAATTCTTCAATCTTTTCCTCGGTCAATGGTGTAAAAAACTTGTGCTTATAGTGAGAATGGTGATGTCATATATAAATTGTTCTCTTCCAACAAAGTAGAAAACGTTTCTTTCTTGCCGTGACATGCGCTACATCTGCATCCACATGAAAATCCGCAATAGTTGAGTTTTTTTCGGATTCAAGAGTTCAAATCGAGGCTGATGCTTGTATATTCAAAATCTCTCTCTGCTCTAGAGTTCTGGGGCATTTATATTCGTTAAGGCCAAGGACCAAGTTTTAATGAAGCAAAATGTCACCGTCACGTGAAATGGGTGCGCGAACTCCAGAAGTGAAACTGCGATGTACATTATTCTTACTTTGCCCATCAGTGTACAAATCAGAAAATGAAAAAAAACAAACAATTTTTACAGTAGTATTTAATGAAATAATTCTCACATCTAACATTTTATTGAAAAATCATTACAATGAACTAAACGATACAATTCTCGTAGTTTTTTAATTAACTTCAATTCGTTTACGCTTGAAACTACTATAGATATTTTTCTTATAAATATATGATAGTTAGCAAAGGAGATATTATATTTACGTGACGCATGTTATTGTGTCTCGGAAAAAATCATTTATTATAATTTGCACACAAAATGCAGGTTCTTTGAATTACGCAGGAGATAAATATGTAGAAAAATCCAGTTTTTTCACTTTACATTTTATTTAAATAATATTTAGGTTCAATAATGTAAAACGTTAATTTTTTTGGGCATCAGTCAACTACAAGTATGAGAAGGGGTTAATCTAAATTACGACTTAATCGTCGACAATAATGAAAATGATAAACGTCAATTTGGCGGAATGCTATAGAAACGAACATTTGTTCCCTAATTTAGAAAAATAGTACTCGAGACACGTTCATTCCCTAATTACAGTCGATTTCCTTCATGGTTTCTAAAAGTAATACATTCTAAAACAAAAAAATTAGGATCACTAAAGCCACTTTTCTTTAATTTTTTCTTCTGAAATTTATTTACAGAAACTGGTTAAATGAGTGATTTAGGTAGTGTTACTTCCCGACGAACAATACCAATTTCGATCAGGTCTTTCCCGACTGCTGAATTTCGACTTTGGCGTCGTTGAACTTACTCCTGACCAAATATTTACTCTGCACGTTTTCGTTTATCCTCTTTTTGAATGTCTGCCACCGTATTATTATTTATTGAGTACTACACCTAATCAACCTTGTATTCTCCGATAAAGGATTCTGTGGACTCCATCCGTGAGATCTCGTCGATATCATGCGACGTAAAGATGACTTTGGTCTTCATCATCTTCTGGTGAAGTACTTTGAGGAACGTCACCAAAAGATGACGACGAAAGTCATTGCCAAGTTCATTCGGATGGAGTCCCGAGAATCCTTATCAAGTTTCTACTCTGGGAAAATCTTTGGATAATACTATCATATCAACACTTTTAGCAAACATTTTAAAACAATTTATGCCTTCAGAGAAAGTTTCGTAATAATTTCTTCAAGGAATATATTAAATTTTGTTAATTTTTATTGAGTATGATAATAATTTTACTCTGTGTTATCAGTCACATTAATAACCAAAACTATAATTTAATTTTGATTTCAAATGTATTTAGCAGGAGCTTTCGGCGTTGCCATGGTCATCTAAAAAAATCAAATACAATTTTTTTTAAACATTACAAAAAAAATTATGTAATGTTTCCAAAAAATAGCACAGGGAGAAATTAGTTCCGTAGCTATTTTTAAATAAAGTGTAATAACTTTAAAATAATTTTAAACCATTTTTAACGCCACACGTGAAACTCAGCTCCAAAGTCTACAATAAATTAACACGATTGTAGAATACCCTTTACAAAAATAAGTTGAAGTACATAAAATATCTTCTCATGTATGTACTTATTGCGAAGGCAAACAGGAGGAAACACTAGGATTGGTATTCAACAAGCAGAAGAAGCGGCATTTTTTTTCTTCATTTATATATAAGGACCTGAGTCCTGTGACGTTATAGGGACAGATGTCCTCCAGCATAATAGCAGATTTTGAATGGAGGTTTTCAGATACACAATACTCATTTATTTCTACCGCACCACAGCAATAGCATCAAAGAAATGATCGGTTCAGACTTTACTGTTTTGAGCGGGGAAATTAATTCGAACGGTAGTTTTCATTTTGAGTTTTGTTTTTCAGCCGATCTGGGATTAGAAGGTATGGGGAGATGTGACCCTTGTTATGTTCTGGGTGGATATTTCCGGGAGATGGATGTATTCCTCGGTTGCCGATATGGCGTGGTGTAGAGGTCAGCGTCTCCGTCCAAGCAATCCCGACAAGGGCACGGATGTCACGATCAAAGAACACTGGGGTAAAGATTCAAGGAGAATCGCCATGCTGACACGTGCCAGTCCGAAAACAGTCATGGAAGATGACAGCCTGGCCGGTCAAAGACCTTAAATGGGCTGTAAGCAGCAGGGGAAATATTTCCCCAGGCTATCGGCCGTTGAGTTCATCCGAAGAGCAAACGTTCCGGCGGTCAATCAGCCCTTGTCACAACTATAGATTTTCATAACCTCTAGTTCACCGATTTCTGAATGCTTGCTACTATTTATAAAGACAATAACTAGCATCCCTTACGGCGTTTTCCATCTCTCGTCCGTTGTTTGTCGAGTGTCGTGTACTCGGATTTTCCGCTGCTTGTCTGTCGCATTCCAGAAATTTGTTTAGATTTATTTATTGCATCCATTAGTCCCCTACTAAGGATACAGGACAAGTCAAAAACAATAATATGTAAATACATGAATGTAGAAAACAAAAAACAGATGTTGGCAAATTCTCATTCCTAAATAGGACTATCAACGACTGGAATAATTTACCTGTGGGGGTGTTTGGAGGAAATCCTCTTCAAGAAAATAAATTTAGGTCAAATCTGAAAAAACGTGTGAAGTGAAGTGGATATTTTTTAATATAAATGTGTTTCCTAATATAAAAAACTAAAGTGAAGTGTTTCTCTTTTCTCTTTCAGGGCATCCACAGAACATGTTTATCTTTCTTTAGTTTATAATTATGTATCTGCCACCGGGCTTGCGCCCAATTGTAGATTATTAGCAAATACAATACAAATATGATGAATTGCTAAATTTGTAAGTAAGTTTTTTTAAACAATATGAAGATCCAAATCGAGATCAATATGAAAATAATGTAAGATGAAATTAAGAAAATATAAACAGTACGTAAATGAGAAATTAAAGTAACTAATCAACTATGAAGGGAATTGGTAGATGTTATTTAACTAAAGAAAACTAAAGGGTAATTGTATTCAGTCCTAAGACTGGTCTGATGAAAACCTCCATGCTAACATATCTTGCACAAGCCTTTTCATTTTCTTATATCTATCACCACAATATCCTTAATACTCTGTTTAGCGTATTCCACCCTTTTCCTTCCTCTTCTGTTCTTATCCCACACACTTCCCTTTAATGCTAATTTTACAAGACCCTCATGTCTTAAAACAAGGCATATTAATCTATCCCTTCTCCTAGCCAACGTCCTTCATATTGTTCGCTTCCTCGTTATTTACTCTATTCACCCATCTGATTTTCAGTATTCGCCTATAGCACCACATTTCAAAGGCTTCTATTCTTTTCCTTTCCCCAACTCCTACCGTCCACGTTTCGCACCCATATAACGCCACGCTTATATTAGCCGTAAGTAAATCCTTCTTTTTCGCGAAAGCCTTCCTTGCCTGTACTGTTTTACTCTTTATGTCTACTATACTTCTAGCATCACTAGTTATTACGCTTCCCAAGTTGCAGAATTCCGTAACTTCCGTCAAATTATCCGTTCTCAATCTAACACACTTTGTTATTCCTCTGTTTCCCATACTACACTCCATTACCTTTGTTTTCCCTCTATTAATCCTCATATTGAACTCTTTCTCCAGGACTACGTTCAGGCCATTTATTATGGTTAGTGTCGTGATTATCTATATAAATAAAAGGTAATCTATACCCCCCGTGGGGGGGGGATGAGTATATAAGGCTAAATGAGGGTGATACTGAAACAGGAAAGTCCCCTGTAATAACATAGGAAGGGAATTGAAATCGGGGGGATGTGGAAGGTAGAGCAAGGTGGCAAGGGTTGACTAGAGCCCCCAGGCTGTATTGTACGGATCCTACCCGGTGTTTCACCTATAGATAAGGATAATCCTAGAAAACCTGCATCAGGTAGGTCGGGCTATTGGGTACTATTCTCACGCCTTTCCGAATGGCGGGAGAAGAGTTTGATTTGGGATAGGAACATTCCCTTCTCCGCGTCTCCACCAGTGTTAGGAGGCAGCTGACAGACTGATCCAGTGGGATCCGCAGACAACTCTTACCGTATACTCAAAGTCTTCGACCCCAGTACATATACCTTCTAAAATAAATGAAGGTGCATCGGTATGTGAGGACCTTGAAAATACCTGATAGAGTACGATGCATTGCCAAAGGTGAGTCCCTCAATCAATCTGGGGAGAAATGCCTGCGAGGGAAAGCTCCCACGGACAAGGTAGCTGGCGTTTTTGGGGGAGGGGGGGGGAATTAAAAGGGGGGATGTAAAAAGTAGGAAAATGTAGCCAAAGATTGACTAGGGCTCCGGGGCTATAGTTTACATTGCGGGTTATGAGGTGTAAACTAATCATCTAATTGCCGTGAATTTTTTTGTGTTTAGCTCTGTTTATCCAAAAAAAAGATCTTTTGTAGATTTAGGATTCTTGGCCTCTCCCTGCTCAGGACATAAACGACCCACTTCAATAATCTTCCCTACGACTCCAAATTCGTCCCTTATGATTTTACCATTTATCCGATTTCCATAAAATTTCGGTGATCCGAGCTCTTTCCGCTCAACCAGTGATTCCGTAGCACATTTTGGAGTAAAAGTAATCATTATAAACCATTTCTATGGTGTTGACATAGACTTCCTGCATTAATAATTTTAAAGAGTAGGACGCGGTACCAAGTTTGTCTGTAAGTAGGACGACATGACGATTCCAACGAAGTTTATCGTCAACTTCAATTCCCAAGGAATGGTTTATTGGTTGAAAATCTGTTGTCATCGACATGAGGATTAGTGGTTGCTGAAAATTGGACTAATTTAGTTTTTACAATATTAAGTGTTAATTTATTCGCATTTTAAACATTCGCACTGAGAACGTTTAACTAGTAGAGAATTCAAATTCGGCATAGAATTTTATTTAGTATATAAATTATTTGGCATGGCCTGTAACACGACTTATGGGGTGGGACATTAGACCGTGGAAAAGCAACTGCGAGTAGAGTGTGGGTTAACTAGTCGACTTCCGGTACATGGAAGGCAAAGTTCTTTTTTTAACCTTGTAACTGTACTTTGCGACTTCAATTAAGTGTTCATTAATGCTTCACTACAGCCTGACCTTCTCATAGAAATGATATTTTAAGATAGCGAGTCCGCTTAATTAATAGCTCTTGTAAATTTTCTTGACAAGACCGTCTGGCATACTCACGAGGCGTTTACAGACGTATACAAGAGATTATCATAAATAGACAGGGACAAATATGTCTAATATGGAGTCTGCGGCAACAATTACAACGGGATGTTTTTAAAAATTTTCTTTTTGTCGCTTCACCAATATAGTCATTAGCGACTTATATAATATTAAGATTACAAATACTTATACACCTTTAACTTTAAATTATCAGTTGTTCAGGTTTCTTACCCGTGCATTATCAAATGTGGACTGATCCAAAGGTATTATAGCCGAGTATTAAGTGATTGTGATTCTCGGAAACATCCCTGTTTCGACCCTAACTGCGCAATGTCTTACAACTACCATCGTTACACTATTACTGAATATAAAAGGAAATTATGTCTTCCATGATTTAGTTACGTTTATCGGAAAGCTATCTTCGAAAAAACATTCAAATGAAATAGTTAAAAATGGAAGAAAATTTCAAATTGTAGAAAACCAAGTTTAATTTCTGTTTGGAAATTCCGTTTCACCCTTCCCGTTTTCTATCGTGACTCGACATCGACTATAATTAGGCAACCATCTGCAGTTTCAGCCATTCGTTACGAATGTAAACTGATAGACGTCAGAATTGTGCATCGACAGCAAATTTGCCAGAACGGAGAAAGCATTGAACTCTGTGGTCAAGGACCATCAAGCAGATAAGAGCAAACGTGATCCTGACAAAGTACATCCGAATTCAATCAACGGCTAACCCGGTTCGGTTGTTAGAGGTATTCAATAAGTCACGTGTTTAATTCGAAATGGTATAGTCACTCAAATTCTTATTAATTCATTAAACGGGATCTATGACTATAATTGCTTTGTATTTCTACGTCACTTATTGAATTCATAGTTGCTAAATTAAAAAAAAACTTACCGGAAGAGCTGTATGGCAACGGTCACGGAGACTGGGATTAAGACTGCTGGAAAATAGTTACGCTGCCGACGTATAACTCAAAATTGGAAATGTCATGTTGGATGACAGTCCACATCCCGGTAGGCCGAGGCCCTGAATGGGTCCCAAAGACAAGAAAAAAAAGTTGAGCTCTATGGAAACGTGAAAGAAACGCTGTTTCTTCTAATTTCAAGTAATTTTTGTGTTTTTTTAGTGGTCACTTTATTATCATTACACCTATCAGACATTTTTTCCTTCAGTTGTTACACAAGCATCGCCGAAAATAGTAACATAAATCACATTTCTCTAACTGGTGCCATGTATTTCACCATAGATAGTAGATAAAACATCATTGTTCAGTTATATGTAGAAACACTGAAGTAATTCTATTTCTCAATTGTTTTTCCCTAAACTTAACAAACCTATTTTTATTACCTGATATTTCGATAAACAACGCTCTACAGTTAGCAACCCTAACTTATTTTAAACAATCCTTACACAAAATTCAGGATTAAGTTTGTGTAGATCAGCTTATTTATCGAAATTCTGCTTCGCCTGATCTTAAAACACTGAAAAACGTATTGAATTGGCCTAATACTAATATTTATGATACGCACGAAATATTTTATAGATTATGGTACGTGATTTAGCGCCGTCAGTTGTTACAAGAGAAAGATTATAATTTCCTAAAATGTTCCACACAGCGTCAAATATGTTTTCATCTGATGTAATTCCATAAAGAGGAATAATCTCCAACAATCTTTCAGCAACCTTCATTTATAACATGTCATAATAACACAGTAAGTTGATTAGAATGGTATAGGAGCTCCTAATAGGTTTTGTAACTCGCAGTTGGTTTTCACGCCGCATTTCGCGCGGTAATTCAATAGGTTTATAAATATTTATATTAATATCTTACAGACAGACACTTCAGTTTTATTTATTGGCATAGGTAAACGGGGATCAGAAAAACCCCTTCGAAATATTTATATTAATATCTTACAGACAGACACTTCAGTTTTATTTATTGACATAGGTAAACGGGGATCAGAAAAACCCCTTCGCGGGCCGTTTGCGGCCAGTTTGACACCCCTGCCGCAAATAATTAAGCGACCTGACTTATTTTCCCTGTACACTTAATAAAGAAAAAGTTTTTAATCAATTTAAGGTTCTTAAACATTTATCCTGAATTTTTACGTTATAATAAGACTGCTAATCTAGAATCTAGAACTTTTCAGCCACCTGAAACAGCGTGAGACGAAACCGATGAGGCAGGCTTATCATTTCTTCCGACAGATTTGATTATCGAAGCAGCAACGCGTAAAATTACACCAGAAATAAAGACAGACGGGGAGGCGGGGATACAGTCTAAAAGATAAAAGATAGCTTACCAGGGGGAAAAGTCGTTGTGCGTTAAACGTTTTAATTTGCGGGGTGTTTTATTAATGATCGCATTTTGAACAGTATGTATCTGTAATTGCAATGGTAATCGTGCTCTCAGAGTGAATGTGGATTTAAGTAATGCAGAAAACGTGAGGTTACGACGACAGGGAATTCTCAGAACAGGAACGTTTCCTCATGACCCAGGCGCGTCATTCACTCATGGTCGAGCATTTTCTATGAAACGAAATATCTAGTTCGTAGGCTGCAAAATAATCGTAGTGAAGAATATTATTCCAATTTGCGAGACGAGTCACAGTTTGTCTCTCCGCATACGCTGTATATTTATTTATATTCACTGTTAACGTGCTAAATATTTCGCTCTGAAGAACTAGTTTCAGCAGAGACCGTTTCGGTGCAGTCGCACCCAACGTGTTCAGTATCTTCAGAACCGGTTGGCCCGGTGCAGATCCTGGCAAATAACCAGATTCAAGTATTTCTAAAGGCTGAAAGGACCTAGGAGGGAGGGTAAGGCTAAGGAACTCTTACCCACTGGGTTAAACATTTCAATGCATGAGAAAATTGTAACGCGAGACATGGCGGACATGTTGGAATGACTCCGCTCAAAACGTCACGTTGTGGGAGCGTGATTGACTTTCTCCTTCAAACTTGACAGCTTAAGATATTGCTTTTTGGGGACAAAATTATGCACCCACTTACAATATTAATCCCGTTATTTAAAAATTATCTACGAATTTTCTAAGACTCACACTCATGGTAATTTTTAATTTTATAGCCCCATACTTCTTATCAACAATATAAAAAATAGAAAGGTAAATTTCTTCAGACCATTTATTTATATGTTGAATAGCTATTGTCGTTTAATATTTGTTTTAAATGCTTACAGGAAAGACATTTAATATAATTATTAATTTAAAGTTATTTTACTGTCAAGATGACCAGTGTAACGTTTAAACGTCTTTATATCTACCCCAACATTATTTCGGAAAATGATCGATGTTAAACGCTTTCGGCTTTCCCAGAATGTATTACTTGTCACTCTCCACAACTTTTTGCCATTGGTTTTCCCCACATAAAATTTATTTAATTTAAACCGGTCTCCCGTGATTTAAGTTTTCGTCCTAAAGTAATTTAAATTACAACGCCAGTCAATATATGAGTCTGATTTTTCTTCAGTGGTTAGAGCATTCACTCGGCTTCGATTCCCGGGTCCGGTCTAGATTTTTCCATTCTGGTGTTCTAAAGACCGTTTTCTATTAATTGATTAAAATTGTAGCCATCTGGTTTAAATCAAAAACTTGTGATATTTTCCAGTTATTTGTTAGATTTTAATATTTAAATATATATCGAGATCAATAAAAGTTTCATAAAAATTATAAATAAAATACAAAGAATGGCCAACTGTCAAAAAAGGGAACAATTCTATTTGTATACTCTTCGTCTTCCAATTTAGGATCACTAAAGTTGGGTGACGAAACGCATTCTAATTAAATTATTCTATTTATAACTTTTGGCCATTCATTGTATTTTACTTATAATATTAGGTCAGATTAATTTAGATACTTTATTTATAATTATATAAAAATTACTCCCATGCATAATTTAGGTCATATAGATATTAAATAAAATTTGACTATTGATTTCAGACTTTATTTTTTAATACAATTTGAAAATAACAATATTTCGGTATGTATTTCTACCTTCTTCAGGTTTCTATCCCTATTATCGCTATAAATTTTCAGCATCAGATACAATATATTAGAAACGTAACACGTATCTCTCCAGAGATTTTAAATCCTTGAGGGACAGGCCAAAACATATAGTGTCTCTGCATTCAGTTTTACCACGGGGGTGCAGGAGGAAACTCACGTGGTTTTTATATGATAGCTGACCAGTAATTCAGGTTATGGTGATTGACTAGCTAGAAGTGAACATAGACAAAGGAGATCGAAATTCAGAAGAAGTTTTAATTTTAAAATTATGTGAAACGAAGACAAAGTCGAGAGGACAGTTGGAGTATCGGATAACAGTACGCAAATATAAAGTAAAAATCGAGAATTTTTCCATTAACTACCATACCAAATGATCAAAGGAACTGCTTACTGCGAGAAAAAATTCAAAAATAGACTGAAGAAACATTCACTTTCCACATGGCATCTTAACATGGTTAATTGTTCAAAATAAAACCACCGAAACGGCGCCCAAAAATGATGTGTGAAAAAGAGTTTCTTAAATATCCACCTTGAAAATTGAAAATAATAATTTTATTGTAAATGCTATTTTTTATAAATATTTTATTGCCATGAATGTTGAGTACAATAAATTATTATAATTACCAAACTAAAATTATTAAAACCAAAAGTAAACAAGTATTTTAATGTATTTGAAAAGTTATAAGAACGTCTAGATCAGCGTATGTTTACTAAATATTTACTAAAACATAAATATTCAGTGTGAAAATCAATAACGACAGTGAGATGCATAGATTGTAATATGCAGCTTTCTAATGCAAAAAAAGTATTAATTACAAAATAGTTTAAAGTTTAATTTAAGTTATATATGCATTCAATTTTTATATTTTGGAAGTCGGAGCGGAACGCGATACGGGATACCCTAATTTTTCTTTTAAAAATGAGTTACAGGATTCTGTAACCAAAGGAATAGATTTAGAGAGAAAAGGAACGAAATAAAAGGGAAAATGCTACAAAAATATATGTTGCTAAATGAAAATTGATAAAGCGATCAACCGTACACTAAATAGGTAGAAGAAAGAAAACAAAAAAGGATTTAAGATTTATCTTAAATTAAATATAATTTTATTGCACTCATTGTCTGTAAAACATTCTGTTCCATTCTGTCCCGAGGGGCGGAGCAGAACGAGAAATTTGCAAGTTTCTTTTTAAAAATTAATCAAAAATCTAAATTGTTGTTTTAAGTTATATTGTTATCAGATTAGGTAGGTTTTATACTTTTAAAAAGTCATTATTCTTTTTCCATAATTTAACAAAAATTATTAAAAAAGTGTCCCGTTCCTCCCTGACTTCCCCTATTATGTTTCTTGTTTTGGTCTAACAAGTTTAACAAGGTGATTTTTATGTGTGATTGTCTACAATTTTATTTTGTAATTGTAAATAATATGAACACATTTCTTACAATATATTTATTCCAATTTCAAGACATAATTAAATTTTTTCAGAGAAATGTGCAAATATGTGTGTTTTCCACGCACCAAAGAGTCCAAACGAATGTGGTATACATAAATATATAGAGCGTAATTTTTAGTATTGGTGGCAGTTAAGAAAAATATTAATAAATTTGTAATATTTGCGTGCTGAGGAGGTTCCAAGGAAAGGAACGAAACGTTTGGTATTTTATTAAATTGTTTCTGAAATTAAGTTTTAATTCCAGACAATATAAATATTATTAATATTAACATGTGAATATGTATAATATCATGCTAAATAATTTTTAAAATAATTTTGGTCGAAATATTCCAACTGGTTTGTGATTTCGCGACAATGTAATGACTGTAGCTAATAAATCAAATGCAGTGAAAATAGTAATTTATCTCACGACTTTCACTAGCACATACCAGTTTAAATAGAACAAAAATAATAGTTTATCGCGTCTGGGGACCAGAGAGAAGATGGAAGGCTTCGCTCGGTGACCCAAGAGGCCGACACTGCAGCGATAAGTGGAATTAATCTCTGTTTATCAGGGAAAAGGCTTGGTACGTAGGCTTTCGTTGGCAGAGACCTGGCTTTTCTCGGAACTGGAGGACTGCATCCAGACACGTGTATGGCGCTGGCCTTGATCGCCACTGTAAACACGTCCGCTGTCACACTCCAGAAGGTCGCCCACAAAGTAATTCTTATTCGAGCCGGGGCGACTAGGATTAATTAGAGCTCGCATACCAGTCTTCAGAGAGTACAGAGAATACGGCAGCAATTCTGCTTCACTTTTGGAGGGAACTGGGAATTTAAGCTGGCGTAGGTGAATAAATTAGGAGGCAGAAGTAGAAAGACGTAACGGACAAATGCTACGCAATTATATGAGGGTAATTACAAACACTATTAACAGTTCGTATACCGACTCGGACCTCTCTCCTCAATGTCCATCTTATTTTGTTACAATAAATGAATAAACAACCTGGCTAGTCAGATATAAAATTGAATTTATATTTAAGTCTAGTACATTAAATAGTTGCGTCCATTTCACTGGAAATTCTTCAGGTTGTAGTACGACTACTAAGAGAAGATATCTTTGCCCACGTGCGAGGAAGAAAGTATATCATCTTTGGCGGAGAGAGGCGTGTCGTCTCTGGAGATCAGATGGCGGATATTGTGACGACGCTTACCTGATTTGAAAAACGAGTCTTAAAGGGCAGAGATTTATGGAAATGCTTCGGTTCGGAAGCCAATAACAGTGGATGTTCAATAACAATAACTTAACTAAGAGTAAAAACGTTTGATTTGTATAGAGTATCGATTGTGTTGGTTCAATCAAACTACTAAAAATCATGTAAACTTTATTAATTTTATTGTACAATACTTTTTTTGCAAGTGTAACCACGTTTAGAACCTGAGAAAAAGATTAGAATTTTATTTTGGATACGTGACGGATTAAGACGTGATCGGCATTTTGTTTATAAAAGCTGCGAGGGATAAAATAATTTCAGGCGTTATAATAAATTACTATAAATTAAAAAATATAAACAAAACTACATTGTACAAATATACAGAACAGTGTAATGATTGATTTCTTGATACATATATATTTATATATTTTTAATATAAAATATAAACTGAGAATCCAAAAAATAACAGTTTTTGGGCGAACATAAACAACATTGCATGGAAACGTTTTCTCAGGATAATTCAGAGCAGGGAGATAAAATGACAAATCTTAATACAGTGGCAAGATACGAATGTAATTTTCTGTACAAGGTTATATAAATAATTTTTCCTTAGCTTTTAATGTCCAAAATCTTTCTGTGCTTCTCGCTCAGTTTATCTTGTTACTGGGAGAAAATGTCCGTACTCTGCGTTTTAGAATCACTCCACTTTCTTGATTGAAAAGACGACTCCAGAAATATTCCCTGTTGTCTTGGTCGTTGTCCGCGCAGCTACTCTCTGGAAATTTTTCCATTCACGGGCACTCGGCATGAAGGCCCGGCAATGTCACACTTCTCCATCCGCGGACACCCCTCTTTACCGAGTCTGGCCGCGCAAGACGTGGTAAAATAGTCCAGACAGCAGAGTCTTTAAATTACAAACAAATATTCTGGGGTCCCTCAATTTTGTTTAATTACAACAGCTATACGAAATTTGAATAAAAATTAGTTATAATTTATTTATTGACATATGAACTAATAAATTATTAATGCGCTAAACTCACAAAAATTGCGGCTAAAAGGACTGTTTGAAGCGCAGAGCTGTTCGTTAACAATAGAGAAAATTTATTAAATTGATTGATAAAAAAATTCATATCATTAACGAATCATAAATTTTATTTAAATTATTCCTATCATTCTTCCCATCAGTGGCCAAATTATTAGGATCTGATGTATAGAATTTATCATGCATCTAGAACAATCACATTTTAAATTCAAAATTATAATATTTTTCTATCGAATTTAAGTTGATTTAAATTAGTATGTTTGGACACGACTGACTAATTTAGTACGATGAATTTAAAATTATTTTTATGTTTAATACCATTCCTCTTGGGCCGGCGTAAAAAGTTTTGCAATTTAAACTGTTAATTATGTGTGTAACATTATGTTTTCCTGAAATATTAAATTTACCTTTATTATATTTGACCAAGTTTAAATTATTGGAAAATTTAAAAACTATAAAAGTCTATTCATTTCTAGGGCTTGTAACAAGAAGACGAACATATTTTTGTTATCTTAGAAATAAAGTTGGAAAATAATATGGAATATGAATCATACTGAAAGAAGAATAAATAAAAACCCTACGTTTTGCCGATGGGTCAGAGGAAGACTTGGAAAACAAAATAAGTGGAAAGAACGTGATCATGGAGAAAGAGTACAACATGAGGATAAATAGAGGGAAAATCAAGGCAATGGAGTGTAGTATGGGAAACAGTGGAACAAGAAAGGGTGTTAGATCAGGAAGGGATATTTTAACGGAAGTTAAGGATTTCTGCTACTTGGGAAGCGTAATAACTAGGGATGGGAGACGTATAGTAGACATAAAGAGTAGGACAGCACAGGGAAGGAAGGATTTCGCAAAAATAGAGGAATTTCCTTAAGGAGAAAATAAGTATGAATATTAGGAAATCGTTGCTAAAAATGTTCATATGGATGCGAAACGTGGACGATAGGAGTTGTGGAAAGGGAACGAATAGAAGCATTTGAAATGTGGTGTTATAACAAAATGCTGAGATTCAGATTGGTGGAGGGAAGTGAGTGGGGTAAAAACAGTAGAGGGAGGCCAAGAGTGGACTACAATAAGCTTATTAGGGAGGATGTGGTAGCTATGTAGAAACTTAATGGCTTGCGCAGGAGGTTAGCATGAGACCAGTACTACGACAAGAAGAGAAACAAATTCCACCTCGACTGATTTTCGACTGTCACATAGATTTGCTGTAAATTATCAATTTCCGCATATCTATAAGGATGGAGGTGGAAAGCTGTAACATAATCGCGTACTTGCAGAATATTTGACTTTTTTAAGGTACCGGAAGTAATTTTGGCTCTCTTTGGGGACTGGGATTATTTTATACCGGGACTATTTTTACCTCTATTATGGTACAGAGAGTATTTTAGACCCTAGTATTTCAGGCGAATATAGATTGACGCCTTGATACTTTTCGGTAAAGGTAAATTCCTAATTTCTGAAGATCAGATTTGAGCCGCCGTGATCCAACCACGGTATGTGGGATGAAGTAAGAGTTTCCCTTGCGTTATGACGTGGAGTCGAGAGAAGCAAGGACAAACTGTGCTGCTAACAAATTGGCAGGTCAATGCGACGTGCTTCCTACAGCCTGCTGAGGAATGCCCAAGCGAAGTGCTTCAGTAAATCGTAATGTTTCATTTCAGACTTCGCTTGATTTATTATATTATTTAGACAACACGTTGAGCGTCATTAAAAGCGCTATAGAAACGTTTATTGGCGGTTATTTTAAATTTTTTTAAATAAAGTTTTCATCTATAAATAATATATCGTATATTCAGGTAATACCTTAAAAAGTAAAAATACAGATTTAATTGTACAATTTTATGTACATGGACTGGTATTAAGGGGAAAATATATGGGAAGATGTTTATGTCAAAACTGTTGCTGCAACATGAAGGAATTTCTGTGACAGTGTTCACGGATCCGCTTCAGGATGTGGTTAGGGAATCTGCATCTACGCTCTTCCGCTTACCACCACGGTTATCCGAAACCATCTCGCTGTCTGGAATATTTATCACTATGAAATATACTTGTAGCATCAATTCAGTTCCCTTCCTATGCTATTAAAGGGGAGTTGCCTATTTCAGGATCACCAACATGTAGTCTGTTAATAAAAAAATGCCGAAGCACCTTCATCTATTTTGGGAGGTGTATGTACTGGAGTCGAAGACCTAGGGAATACGGCAAGAGTTGTCCACTGATTCCACCCTCATGTAGCCTGTTAACCCCCCAAAAAATTCTCCTGTTTTTCTTTTCAAAGTTCTCACTTGGCGAGGCACTTTCACCTGTTTTAGGACATGGAGAAGGGAATGCTGCGACCCCACAGCAAACTCGTCTCCCGTCATTCGTAAGGGCGTGAGAATAGTACCCAATGCCCGACGTTCCTGATACAGGTTTACTAGGGTTTTCCCTACATCTCTTTTGACGAAACACCGGGTAGGATATTTAAACTATAGCCCGGGGGCCGTAGACAACCCTTGGGCTACCTTGCTCTACCTTCCGCATGCCCCCTCTTCAATACCCTTCCTATGCTATTAAACAGGAGTTGTCTGTTTCAGGATCACCGACATGTAGTCTGTTAATAAAAAAATGCCGAAGCACCTTCATCTATTTTGGGAGGTGTATGTACTGGAGTCGTAGACCTAGGGAATACGGTAAGAGTTGTCCACTGATTTCATTGGATCAGTAGGACAGCTGCCTCCTAAAAACTGGTGTAGGCTCGGAGAACGGTATGCTGCGACCGTAATTCGGAAGAGGGTAAGAATTGTGCCCAATAGCCCTACCGACCTGATGCAGGTATTGTAGGGTTTTCCCTGCATCTCTTTAGGTGAAACATCGGGGACGATTCCTTAAACTACAGCTAGGGGCCCTCAGTCAATCCTTGGTTGCCCTACTCAACCTTACACGTCCCACCTTCTCAATTCCCTTCCTAAGCTTTGTTTCAGGATCACCCTCGTGTAGCCTGCTCACACTTTACATGCTCACAACGGCACTAACTTCTGTCCACACTCTTAAAACTATATATTTGTCTCTGTCCCTGTACACGCTAAATGCTCCACTGTACTGTACGTTTGGCAAATCAATTCTTGGTCGGTCACATGAGACGACTCGCCCCTGAGCGACCCTAAGTTGAAATCTTCAAGGTTGGTTTTTATTTGAAAGTCTATCTTCTGTTATTGAGGAAAATGGGCGTCATGGGGGAATAATTATGAAGTTTCGGCAAGAAATACACTCTCTGATTGAACATTTAGAGACATTTAATTTTATAAAAACGGTTTCCAATGTGAAATGAAAAGAATGCTCAACTAATGGTATTAGCATAAAACAGAATAAGCTGAACACCTGCATACAAATATCAGAGAAACATGATTGGCATAGTGCCAAAATGAAATATTTTCCCTCATTCAAAATTCGTTGAATGAAGAATGGAATTTTAAGTATGATTTTGCAACGTCCCAGTAAAAAGAAACGCGTTTTTTAATCTCGTATAAAACTTTCTTTCATTTACATTTGATGGCATAGTTGTATTGAACCAATAATTATCGTGTCCAATAAATAAAGTATTTCTCTAACTTCGATGGTTATGGAACACTTATGTTACGTATATTGCAGACAATGAATACCAATAACAACTAAATATTATACCTTATAAGTATGAGAAATATATTCTATGATGATTCCGCAGTGAATCTAAAAGCCAAAAACTATCTGATAATTACATGATATTTGTATATTTTTGTCGTAAAGTTGTTTTCTATTTTTACTGTTATTGTTCAAGTTATGTTGAGTATATTCCATAGCAAAGATCTTAGCGTCCTGTTAAGCCGAGTCTTAACGCAAAGATTCACGTGAAATCCTCTTTTAATGAATAAACAAATGATATAATACGATCATTACTGAAAATTCAGGACACGATTTAGTAAAGACTTCAGATTCCCAAATTTAACGATTCTTCGCTAACGTTAATCCATAAGCATGATGTATTTTTTTAAAGACACTTTTATATTTGTTTCTCTTTCTTTTCGAAGAAGAAAATTGTTTCCAAATCATTGTTTTAAAACTCTGTTGTTATCTTTAGCAATAGTTTCCGGTTTCTCAGGACAAGTTGTAACTTTGTTGCCAACTGTTGCTGTTGTCTCGTTTTACCTGTTGTAACATCTTTGATTAATAATAGATAAATCCAGATTATGAAGGGAAAGAAACCGGTTTGTGCCTCGACTTGTAAATTGGAGCGGAATCTTTACGGTTCTCGAATACAGATTTATACTTATATTTTTTTCTGCAGTTAAACATCCATTATTCATATTCTACTTTAGTTATTATTTTGTAAACGATTTTTTTAATTACATTCAAAACCATTGTATATTGGGAAGGTTGAAACTCTCTTTTATGTGAGTATTACAAGTGTTTGTTTATATGGACATTTTTGTTAGTGACCTATTGTCATTTTAATTTATTTGCATGTATACTTGGAAATAAATACGCTTCTTAAAGCAAGTGATAGAAAACAACGATGTATAATTTAAAACAAACAAAAGACTCATGAATATAAATCAGGGAAATTTATTTTATTAATTTGGAAATTAATACTTATGCCTTGTAAAACCTGTCATTCTGTTTGGAGCCTTCTAATTGAATTTTTGCACGTTTCCATAAAAATTAAAAATTTAATGTAACATTATTTATGATCGAATTAATTTCAATATATAATTTTAATTGGTGAAATTATTTGTGTTTAGAGTTGGCATCGACAAGGCCATGACGAGATTTTTTATTTTCAACTTACTTAATTTAAGTATAAGCTTATATATTATTAATATAGAACCAGATGAGTTTCAAAAGTTTGGTTGAAACCTTGTACCCATTTTATTTTACTCTCGCGAGAAATGATTTGTGCCTTTAATCATATTAAATTCAAATTGCTTGACTTTACTGACAGTTTTATTTATTTCTAATAATAATAATAATAATAATGTTTCTTTCTAAAATTTGCAACAGTACTTGACTTCCTCGTTGTTATAATGAGCATCTTGCCCATTTAGTTTTATTCCTTGGTACCACGACTCGAGCAAACCTTCCTCCTGTTATTCAAATGTCCGTGGCCAGTACAATCTCAAATTTATTGCTGGCCTCTCTTAACGTTCATTCTTTCTGCTTCCTCTTGAAATTAAAACTTAGTGTACTGAAATCCATTTTTCCTTGGTTTTAGTACCTTGTTCCTACTTTATTATTTCATTTCCCGATACTAACTAATCAAAATTCATCGTCTTTGGGAGGAGCCGATCACTCCACCCCACTGATGTTTTGGGTAGAAAGCATGCCCCTTAACAACCCGATGCCGCAGAATCTCAAAGGCTTGAGAAAAACCCAAGCCGAAACAACTTGTCGGGGTTTTATTGCCTCTATCTTTAACCTTCAACTTCCCTCGCGTCGCTTGTCTTTGATTCCGTACCACCAAAGTCCTCACTTAGTTGTGTTTTACCATTACAATATGTTTGGTAGGTATAAGGAACTGAAAAATGGAGATAATCTTTTTTAAGCATGTGTTTCTATTTATCTTTTGGCCTAAGTGGTCGGTATGTTCGTCCCAAGTTGATTTACAGTCTACATATGTTCCTAAAAATTTTGTTACTTATGATGCCTTAACTTCCACTTCATTGCGCCGTATATCACTGTGCCTATCTATATCTATTTATTAAATAATATGTTGTATTCATCGGATTTACTTGCAGTTGACTATAAAGTATTCTATGGTTTTTAAATTATTAATATGAGTTACGATTAATACAAAGCTTATCTGTAAATTAAAAACAAAGCACTGAGAGTTGGGATGAGGGCAAAACGCTATAGTTAAAGAGGCAACCACTCCTCGCCTTATAGGGGAGCGCTTGTAGTGCAGAGTCATCTCCCCTTTTATTTTCCGGTTAGACAAGTGCGAGTCGGACTTCACGTGACTGCAGCTCACGTGCGGCAGATCCACAAGTCCCCACGCGCAAGCATCTTCTTTGCATACGTTTATGTCGTCACGGTATTCGAAAACCTTTCAAAAAGGTGATTATTTAGTGCAGGTCCAAGAACATTAAAAGTGTGTTGACACTTTCCATTTTTAAAGATTCAATGAAAACATCTCTAGTTTCGACGGTCGCCCAACAAATACATGAAAATTAAGGAAAAACACTTGGTTCATTTTTAATTTGGTAACATAGTCTCCTTTCACCTCGATACTATACCCAGTGTTTCTTCCAAAAACCGAAGCTGTATTTTCCAAAATAACTGTTTTATTTGCCTATGTTTCCCTCCTTAATTATTTTTTTATGAGAGCCATTCTTAAGGTTAGGAAATAGAAAAAAATTATTTAAGAGGTCAAAGCCTGCAGATACGACGGTTGTTTAATAAATCAGGTAAATTTTTATTAAAGGGCGGGAAATATTTCACTTTCGCGTGATTACGAAAGGTTAGAAACATACGCCAGGCGTGGTTTACAGAGGTGATATGTGTGTAGTCAGGCGGAGACAATAAAAATTTCACGCTGTAATTAAACACATTCATTCGAAAGGTTGGACAGCTGCACAAATCAAAAGCGAAAGAAGTGAATGGCCTGAGTAAGTGTTCTCGCGCAGGTATTTCTTACCCTTGGGGATGCCTCGTACTGCCAAGGTTATTACATGCCGAGGCACTTTCAAATGTTTTAGGAGGTGTATGTATTGGGGTCGAAGATCTTGGGCACATGGTAAGTGTTGTCCTCCGTTCCCACCGGAGCATGGGTCAGCTGTTTCCTAAAATTTCTGGAGACACTGAGAAGGAAACTCATCTTCTGTCATTCGGAAGGGCGTGAGAATAGTACCAAAAACTTGACCTACTTTATTCAGGTTTTTCTAGGGTTTTCCCTACATTTTTCTAGGCGGATCACAGAGTAGGATCCTTTAACTATAATCTGGGGCCTTACTAAACCGTTGCTTACCTTGCTCTAACTTTCACTCCCCCTCTTTTCAATGTCCTTCCTATGCTATTAAAGGGTAGTTGCCTGTTTCATGATCACCCTCATGTAGCCTGTTACCGAAAAGAAAAAAATATCACAAGGGAATTGGATGAAGTTCATGTGCCAGCATCGAAAACCATTGAATTCTGGATTTATGAGTTTCAACGAGGTCGCAGAAGCACAGAAGGTGAAACTCGTTCCGGCCGCGCAGTTGAGGTCACTGATCAGGAAAACGTAAAACAAATAACAATACCGTAATGCAAGATCGCAGACTGAAAGTGCGTGAGATAGATGATGCCGTAGGCTTCTCAACTTAACCTGCTCATTTCATCCTCCATGAAAAACCTTTGCGCCGCGACTGTTATTATTATTATTAATTAATACTGCAATTGAGTAGCACTCGGTGGCAGTTACGAAAAATAAACTTAAAAATAAAATATGTTATAGATAATAATTACACTAATATAATATAAATTAAATTAAATTCTAACAAAAAAGATAAAAAGTACCCATTATTCATATATTGTTTCGTCGCACTACACTTGCACTTCACTACACTTCCTAATTCTTCCCTGAAACACGTTACTATTGGCAGGGAATGTTTCGAAAACTTCTGCAGGTAAATTGTTCCAATCCCTTACAGTCCGATTTAAAAATGAAAATTTCCCAACGTCAGTTTTAAAGCTACACTGCCCAATTTTACAATGATGATCCCCTCTACTGAAATAATTTACTTCTAAAAACTTTGATGCAATATCTTCCCAGGATTGTTGGCCTGCGTACGCTTTAAAAAGAGCCCCGAGACGTAAATTTTGTCGTCGTTTTTCTAACATATCCCACACTAATTGACGAACCTTCTCGTTTCCGTGACCAGGACACCGCTTAACAAATTTTGCCGCCCCCCTCTGTACCCTTTCCAGTGCCTCGACCTGATATTTTCGGAACGGACATTGACATTGGACCAGGAGCGGATTCGAAAAAATACAATTCAACGCAGAATATAGCAATGTCTAGGCGTAACCCACAAGACGTTTTGCGCTGATTCGTAACCGTCGATGAATCTTGAATTCATCTCAACACTCCAGAAACAAGAAAACAATCAAAACTGAGGACAAAGACGGTGAAAAAGGCGAAGACCAGTTTTGTCAGCTAGAAAGGTGATGGCCACTGCCTTTTGGGGTTCTCACGATTTAATATTCATAGAATTATTTGAATAGGGATCAACCATAACTTGGCGCTATTATGATTCTCTCTTCGAACCTTAAAGACCTGTGCTTCTAGTTACATATCCTTCTCGAAAGAACTGAAGTATTTCGGAGATAAAGTGCCCAGGATTCATCGATAGCATCACCCTGATTCCCGGAAACAGATAATCAATACAAACACTGGATAGACGGGAACAGGAGAGAAGCAGATACAAACTTATACGAGATTACAAAGATACATCAATCTCCCGGTGACAGGTCGGCGCCCTCTTTACCGTAATCAGATAACAAGGTTTCATTGCACTCTCTAAATACTAAGTACACACTATTCGACGATCCTTCCTTACAAGATTCGAACCTTCAACGAGCATATAAAGTACTTTACTGGCATTATGAAATGCTGTCTTACGATCTGCAATATTAATTATTACTAATTGAGTTCTTCTTTACTCACTAATTCAATTTGGCTACTATTCCGAAGAGAAGGAATTAATCGAGTCTAGTAAGTTACAACAGTTATCTTTGCCGTCTTATTTCCACTACTTCACGCAGTATTTAATACATACCCTTAATTAAACACGCGAAAGTTTTTCATAAACCTATTTAATTCTGATGAATGACAATTAATTTCTTTTCGTCCCTAATTAATAACAAGTTTTACGTATGAATAACTTTTATTTTATTAATTATTTAGTGAAGTTCTTTTTTCATTTAAAATTTCCTTTTATCATCGTATTTAATTTAAATGGAAATTTTCGTATTTGTGTATTATTAGGGTTTCTGTTTTCCTATGATTGTTTCACATTACTGGTTGTGTTTATTTCATTGCTTCATATTGATGTCTAAACATTGAATGTTGCTTTAACCTGATCTGTTTCGTCCGCAATAGAATAAATAGGTTTAAATGTTATTAAAAAAATTAATTCCACTGATATATTATAAAATAATAAATATTTTTGGAAACAAAAATAATCAAATATGCCCACAAATAAATTTATTAATTGTAATTGAAAATTTTTCCAGCTAACGATAATAAATGAGGAGAAAAAAAACATTTTTTTTGGAATTATGCAGGCGTGCTACCTAAAAGTTAATGATATTGATTCAGTTTTCATAAAATTAGTAAATTAAGTGTCGAAACATGTACGTTGCCTGTTTCACTCAAAGAACATCAATGTAGCCTTGGTTCACCAAAGATTATAATTTTAAAAGTATTTTTTTCATATAAATTTGTGAGATTAAATATGTTATTACCTTTTTAACAAAAAATACTGCTGTTTTTTTAGTTTGATATATATATATATATATCAGCGATATCATTTGAGCAACAGTTCTAAAACTGGAGTTAATAAAGGGAACAATATCATATTTTAAACTACTAATTTATATAAAAATACAGTATATATATACACTGTATTTTTATATTAATTAGTAGTTTAAAATATGATATTGTTCCCTTTATTACCTCCAGTTTTAGAACTGTTGCTCAAATGATATCGCTGGCGAAGTGCATTGATGAGACAGTTCATCGCCAGAGTACATTACAGTTACAGTGAATATTTATACAATTTGCTTTATTAAGGTAAAAAAATCGTATAGTTTATAATAGGTTAAAGCACATTCTTTAAGGCTTTTATAAAATATTTTTTTCTTCGTTATTTCATAAAACTGGCGTCGTTTACGGAACAACAACCTCATCTTTGCACAATGTTTAAATTATAGGAATATTATCCATGTTGTTTCCAGATGTTGAGTATTCTCAATAAAAACTACGAAGCGCAATCCATATTTTTAATTAATTTATAGTTATAAATGTAAAATAACTATTCCATTATTGTAAACACAACATTATTTTGAGAATAATTTTATTATTTAAATGAATGATATTGTCAGCGGGTTTTCGTGTTATCGTTTACTCTGATGGAGCATGGTAAAGGACGGGAGGTCGTTGTCATAGGTGACGTCAGGGAGCGATCGTTCAGTCGCAAACTTTAAGAGTGAAAGATCGAGTGGTCGACCTCGGCAGCAATTCGCGGTCCGGCGGCCACTTGCAGCCCACAGTCACGTGAATTACTTAACCTATTCCTTAGCATAGCTATGGCTGGCGTGATTTGATATATAAAAACGGATAACGCAATCGGCTCAGGTCGACGCTGGTCTCTGGCGACAGAAGGAACGCTCTGAACCGGTTCAGATGGTAACGTGAACCTGGAAGGTTTCTAGGAGTTTTCTATTTACGCAAACGAAATTATAAGCAGCTACCCAAGTGAATTCTTCTCACTAGCTAATTATAATTCACAGGAATATATACTTATGCGTTTGGAATGAATCCCTTATAGTTTACGAATTATTATTTCAAAGTTTTAAGATTGCTGATGACTTAGCAATCAACTTTTTAAATAATTAGGGGGATTAAATTATTTACAATAAACATTTGAAATGTTAGACGCTAAAGTATTTTAATCGTCGACTTTATAGCTGGTGTTTATTTCCACATACGAAGGAAACACTCACCATCTGAATTTTCCGGTTATAGAAGGTAGTTTTCCTCTTCAGAAATTTCTTCGTCCCTCATACAGCTCGTCATCATCTGAAAATAAATTTTTTTTTCAACAATTAAAATTTGAAAATGACTCATTTTATATTTGGAGTTTTTATTAATATATCACCACAAGTTTTCAATCGGTCACAATAAAAATTTATAACTGCACTAATTAATTTTTATATTAATATATTTATTAATTTAGAGAACCCAAAGAAGCTTTATGATGACAGATATTTATAGATTCTCCACTTCATCCCCTTCAGTTTCCTTAAATTTACCCTTAAGCTGAAAATATTTTGGAAATTAGTAGAATAAATTTCTTATTTCCTCTGCATCACTCACCTTATTATTAATATTCTTTTCACTAACCATTTTACGTTGGGTCGCATTGAATATTTTATTAATCATCTTCTTACAACACAAATTTTCATGTATTCGCTTTCTTTAAGCCTCTTACTCATACGTATTTTCTCTAACTTTCTAGGATTACAATCTGCTATTTTTAAATGAATTAAATTTTTTTCTTTACTGTTGAAAAGTTTCATAGTTAATTAATAAATCAGTTGACTGTCTAGAAATATGGAATATGTAAAAGGAATCATTCTGCAAGCAGAAGAAATAGAAACCCCAAGCTCTGCCTATAATATTGTAGTATTAGGGAAGTCATAAGAAGACCTGGAAACCATAATAAATGGCGTGAACGCGATCCTGGAGGAAGAGTACAACGTGAGGATTAATAGAGGGAAAACAAAGTTGATAAAGTGTAGTATGGGAAATAGTGGAATAACAAAGAGTGTTTGATTGGGAAGGACATTTTGAAGAAAGTTAAGGAATTCTGCTACTTGGACAGCGTAATAACAAGGGATGGTAGACAAATAATAGACATAAAGTTAGCACAGGCAAGGAAGGTTTTCGTGAAAAAGAGGGATTTACTTACGGGTAATATAAGTGTGAATATTAGGAAATCGTTGTTAAAAATGTTCGTATGGAGCGTGGCGTTACTTGGATGCGAAACGTGGACGATAGGAGTTGAGGAAAGGAAAAGCATAGAAGCCATTGAAAAGATGGCTGGATAGAATTACAAACGGGGAAGTTCTAAACAGAATAGGGGAAAAGCGAACAACATGGAGGACGTTTACTAAGAGAAGGGATAGATTAATAGTCCACGTTTTAAGACACGAGGGTCTTGTAAAATTAGCATTAGAGGGAAGTGTGTGGGTTAAGAACAGAAGAGGGAGGTCAAGGATGGAAGGCGCTAAGCAGATTTCTGGGGACGTGGGTTGTGCTAGTTATAAGGAAATGAAAAAGCTTGCGCAAGGTGGTTTAGCATGGAGGGTTGCATCAGACCAGTGTTAGGACTTAATACCACAACAGTAAGTGAAATAAATTAACGACCAGTTTTACATAGTCGGTTTATTCAGGTGTTAAATTTTATGATTAAAATGTCAAATGTGTAAACGCAACTTGGTAATGTAAAAGCAATTATGAAAACAGTTTAGTATATATTGTTCGTCAAGAAACTCATCCGTAAAATCTAACAAGTAATAAGTATAGTGTGTTAAAAAGACGTCCTACTCTCCATATCCATGTCGTAGTTTCTATAAGTATAATTAATGGTTTTAACAATGATAATAGCGTTCCGCCAGTTCGCTTGAAGGGGAAGTTTCTCCTCAAAAGACAATACTCGCCTTCTCCTTTCCCTATTGCACATCTAAACATGCCATGTAGGATGTCATCAACTGTATTAAAAATTTTAAAGATTAAGTAAATAACTAGTAAAAGTCTCATTTTATAAAATTACTCAGTTTTTTCCTTGATAAAATTGTTCAAATAATTATTAAATGTCTCTGGTACAGGAAAAAGGAAACCTTAATTTGTCCGGCGTTGATAATTGAACTAAATGCGAATAGATTGATTGTTTGCCGAAGGAGGCAGTTTGGATTGCGTTTCGGGCTTCCATCTTTCAAAATCCAATGAAGATATGAAGATTAATCTTTATTAATGGGACACATACTTTGTGACCTGGTAATTATCCTGTATCTGATCAGGACGCGCCTGGTGTCCATCCCTTCTCCTGAATCTCGGCCGGAGCCGAGGGATTCTCCATCGTGGGCCAGGGTTTTACAGCCCTAATTCTGAAATAGTGTTGTTTAAACCACGTCCCCACATTCATCCACTTCTAGTTATTTCCATTTAGGCTTCCACCTCGCCTCCACCGTCTCTGGATTTCTTCAGCGAATTTCGTAACGTACCGTACTGTCTCTCACCCTGTCCGGCGTATACGAGCTTGCAACTAATTACTGCACGATAAATCAGAATTTTCCCTGCTTACTTTATTTAAATATACATAATTGCGTGACATCGTTGACGCGGAAAGAACTCCTTTTATTTTGCCCTAGAAACGAAAGTACGGTATTATTTATTTATGATCGCTTCACGGCAAGCCTTATAACTTGCAGTTGGTATTCCCACGTTTACAACAATAGATAGAGTGAGAATGCTCGCCCTTCATTTCTCACTCTTTTATGCTGCCAAAATTAGGCTTATAATAACACAGTAAGTGGGATGAATGGTATAGGAACGCCTAATAAGATTTTTAACTCGCATTTGGTTTTCACGCCGCCTTTTGCACGGCAATTAAATGGGTTTATAAATATCGACATTAATATATTCTGAACTCTGCAAGATATCGAAATGAAACTTACATGAAATTAAAAGTCCTGTTTCAATTCTTGAAATTTTCAAGTAAATCCGTTAAGCCGTTTTGGAGCATAAACAGGACAAGAGTATAGGCAATCCGCCTCAACTTTTTTTGAGAATCAAACGCACTTTTACCAAGAAACCTTCACATAGAATTAATATTTATGTTATATTAATATCGTTATTGAAATGAAATATGCACGAATATTTAAATTAACATTCCTGTTTTTAAAACGTCAAATTGTCATTTAAATCCGTTGAGCCATCTCGGAGCCTATCCGAAACAAACATACGGACAGACCCTTCAATTTTATTTATTGGTAAAATTTTATGGGAAAATATATTTAAATAAATGTGAAATATGGAAACCAAGCAGGTCATCGTAAATGATCTCTGAAGCCACGCGAAACGTACTGTTTTGCTGTACTGAAGTTAGAGTATTAACAATGATGTATAAACCAAGATGTCTTTCTTTTTCGTTGTGTCATTGGTATAATTACTAGATTGTCGTTACAGTTTATAGCCAAGGGAGAACACGAAGTAACCTAGAGATTTTGGGATAGTACAAATACCCCTGGAAGACAAGCACCAGGCAGGACGAGCTTTGGACACAATTCCGTTCCTTATCGGAGGACTAGTTAGATATCATCTGCATCCATAACAGACCTTCGGGACCCGGACCCATTAAAGAGTCAGACACAGAAGCCAGAAGTACAAGGTCTTTGACCTCCCAATATACTGACAGCGAGATACACGTTCCGTAACGTAATGAATCATTACGAAACTCTGACTGACAGGAATAGGAATTGATGAAACTGGAACGGAAATCAGATTGCAGACGTGACAGGACACTACATTACGTCTTTGATGAAAAATTGAGCGACAGTTCCTGATTACTAATTCCTATTTTACGCAGCATAGAGGAAACAACCACCGAGGTACTCTTTCAAACAGAAACAAAGCGATTTGGTTCGCTCGGAAATAGTTCTTCTTATTTTGACCTAAACATGAAACAAGAGGTACAGAATTTTGATAAAGTTGAATTCATTGAATATATAAAAAGTACGGTATCATTTATTTATGATCGTTTCAGGGCAAACATTATAACTCGCAGTTTGTTTTGAACAGGTCCCGTTATCATACGTTTCGGAGCCATTAAAAATGAAAAAATTACTAAATATTAAAATTTACCTGATGCGACAAGTGAAACTAATTTACGTTCAATCCCATCGACGACCAAAAGAAGTTTATTATTTCTTAGGGAGTTAGCTCTCTGCCAACAATAGATGGAATGAGAATACTCGCCATCTCCCTGTCTTCCTCTCCCTCTCATGCTGCCAAAATTACAATTATAATAACAAAGTAAATGGGGTGAATAGTATAGGAACACCAACTCGCAGTTGGTTTTCACGCCGGCTTTCGCGCGGCAATTCAATAGATTTATATATATTTACATTACTATCTTTTAAACTCTGCAAGATATCTAAGTGATACGTACCCGTAAATTTAAGTTAAATTCCAGTTTAAATCCCTCAAATTTTTATTGAAATCTGCTAAGTAGTTTTGGAGCATAAACATCAAGAGTATAGGCAACCAGAATTCAAATGGAGATTTTAACGCTCGATTGAAAACAAATATTATTATTTATATTATACTAATATCTTCTGACATACATCAAATTGAAAAATGCACGAATGTTTAAATTAAATTTTCTATTTATAAATCCTCAATTTTTCATTAAAATCTGTTGGGCCGTTTCGGAGCTTATTCTAGACAAACATACAGACAATTCAATTTTATTTATTGGTATAGATGAAGAAAAACAGTAGCAAAAAAATAATTACATAGATGAACTTAATTCAGTTCTCAGTACTCGGCCAGGGCTTAATCCATGTATCAACATACAATCTATTTATTTGGCTTTTTTCTGTGTTTATGATTATATCAAAGTTACACCCGTATAAGTGTGACATTTCCAAGGTTGTGCCTGCCGAGTGGAGGCGAAACTGGAAACTTCTGGCACTAAACACTTGATCTCAAGTGTTACTTCAGAAAATACTGTTTCGGTAGTTTATTTGATATTTCATTTAACACAGTGAAGCCAGTTATAGAAGTTGCACGAGAAACGGGGAAAGCGAGAACTTTCACACTTCGTAGCATTTAAATTAATAACTAGGAGGTGAACGGTGAAACGCCTATTTCGCAGACTAAGAACAGTGAAAGTCAAATCATCAACTCTCTTTTTGGATCTAAGACGGGATAGTTAAATAGAAATTTACCCCGTACCTTAAAATGAGGTGTGTTCTTGTGTAGGTGGAGGGAGACGGAGATTTTCTTGTTCTTACCATTTGTCAGGCTTTACGATTTACTCTTAGTGACTTATAAACTTGACATTTATGCTCTCCCGTACTGTGCGTTAGTGAAAGCACGACACTGTGACGACTTTCTAGTGTGCCGGAGTGAGCCTGAAGATCACGAACTCGATGCGTGACACCTGCGTGTCTGCGGAGGTGCGCCTAAATGATAACGGAAGCCAAGCAGACGCTGGCGTCGAACAGGTTATACAGATCTACAAGTTTTCCTTTTTTTCTTCGCAATTAGCTTACCTATGCCACTTCTACCGCGAAAACGGGTCTTTCTCCCGGCGAAAGTCGACAGAGGGAGCGACGAATCGAGAGGAATTTGACAGTGGAAAACTACTCCAGATAACACCAAGGACGGCCGTGGTCCTACGTTAACCGCGACGGCCTATATATAACAAGAATAGCCTCCTTACTAATACCTACGAACAACCAAGTGACTAAGACTACCTGCGTTTCTCACTTACTGTGATATTTCTTAAAAATATTACAAAATACTGACGTGTAAAAACCACTGAAAGCGCTAACGTTATTCCCCACGCTACCGTCAGCACGTACCACGTACAACATTCCATTGTTCACTAAAATCGTATAAAAGCCTGTATAGCTATGCATTATTGAAACCGGATGTTCCTTTTACGTATCACCGTCTGCTCCTGATTTTATCAATTAATCTAAAGTTCCAACGGAATATCGAAAAGGAATCATACTGCAAGGAGAATAAATAAAAACCCTACGCTTTGCGGATGACATTGTAGTATTAGGGGAGTCAGAAGATGACTTGAAAACCGTATTAAATTACATGAACGTGGTTCTGGATAAAGAGTTCAATATGAGGATTAATAGAGTGAAAACCAAGGTATTGGAGTGTAGTTGGGAAACAGAGGAATAACAAAGGGTATAGGATTGGGAAATAAGTTAAGAAATTCTGCTATTTGGGAAGCATAAGAGCTAGGGATGGTAGAAGTATATTAGACATGTAGAGTAGGATAACACAGGCAAGGAAGGTTTTCGCGAAAACGGAGGAATTTAATTAATGGTAATATGAGTGTGATTATTAAGAAATCGTTGATAAAAATGTTCGTATAGGGCGTGGAGTTATATGGTTACGACACGTGGACGATAGGAATTGCGGAAAGGAAAAGAATAAAAGTATTTGAAATGTGGTGCTATAGGCGAATGCCTATGGGTGGATAGAATCACTAACGAGAAAGTTCTAAACAGAATAGGAAAAGAGCGAACGTATGGACCAACAGAAGGAATAGGTTAATGGGCAACATTTAAGACATAAGGGCCTTGCAAAATAAGCATTAGAGAGAAATTTATGCGGTATGAACTGAAGAGGGAGGCGGAGGATGTAATACGCTAAGCGATTAGGGAGGATGTTGGATGTAATAAGATGGGTTAGAATAAAGGGTTGCCTAAGACCAGTCTTAGGACTGAAAACCACCACAACAAACATTCAGTCTGCATCGATATCCGATGTATACGGTTTCTTGCTATAATTATTAAAAATGCATTTATAAATTTAGAGTAGAATTAGCTCATAACTTAGTTGTCGCGTACGAATGGGAAGGATTTAAAATGAACACACAAAATTGTTCTTAGAGTTGTGTAGCTGTTAAAAATAACTTGTTAACTTTAAAAAAACGTAAAACTGATTATTATGAAGTCTTACAGGAAATTTATGGACAAAATTAGCGAATTCTATTAACTGCCTCTTAATTAATAATCACAGAATTATACTAAAGTGTGAAGACGAGAGTTGATCCATAAAATCCGACAGGACTTGAGAGTGAGTGTTTTTGATAATTAATGAGAACAGTAGGAGGAAAGTTGAGACATTTCTGAAAACTACGCGTGGGTTAGATGTGACCTCAAAAGACTTCCGCAGTGTAAGGAAAAGCAAGTCATCACCATGTCACGTCCGTGAAACTTCCTGAATGACTGCAGCTTAAAATTAACTGCAAACAAGAGTATGATCAAAACAACACAAATAAGTTTAAAGGAAAAGAATAATGTGATTATCTCATGCGTAGTATCCAGTAAATTATTTATAACACCTTTCCAAACAAAACATTTTAAGTGAAGCATAAAACATAATATCGTGTTTAATATCCAGTAAATTATTTATAACACCTTTCCAAACAAAAAATTTTAAGTGAAGCATAAAACATAATATCGTGTTTAATTGGTTTTCGACTTAATTTACAACTGACTATATAAAGGATAGTGATGTTCTTTTTTTACGATTATTATATCACCTCATTTGGTGTTGTGTGGCAGGAATTAAAATTGTACGTAGTTATAAACCAACCATCCACAAGAACCAACGTGTATCAACCACTACAACCTCTACGACGATCTGTAATTCCGAAAATTCGGGTAAATGTACTATCGGGACGCCTAGCCCGATCACGATACATAAGACCTTTTTTGGGGGGTAACAGGCTACATGAGGGTGATCCTGAAACAGGCAACTCCCCTTTAAAAGCATAGGAAGGGAATTGAAAAGGGGGGATGCGGAAGGTAGAGCAAGGTAGCCAAGGGTTAACTAGGGCCCCCGGCCTATGGTTTAAGGATACGACCCGGTGTTTCACCTAAAGAGATGCAGGGAAAACCCTAGAAAACCCGCATCAGGTAGGTCGGGCATTGGGTACTATTCTCACGTCTTTCCGAATGACGAGAGACGAGTCTGCTGTGGGGTCGCAGCATTCCCTTCTCCGTGTCTTCACCAGTTTCAGGAGGCAGTTGGCCCACTGATCCAATGGGATTAGCGGAAAACTCTTGCCATATGCCCAAGGTCTTTGACCCCAGTACATATACCTCCTAAAATAGGTGAAGGTGGCTCGGCATATGAGAACTTTGATAAAAAATACCCAGAGAGAGTGCGAGGCTGAAGCGTCTGCGAGAAAACTCCCGCAGCGCCCTCAATCCTGCCGCTTTCTTTTAAATACCTACAAGTCTATTTAATATTATATGTAGATATTTGAAAAATATTGGTATACATCAATACGCACATTTTAGGTTTTTAAATTGATTTACGTTAATAAAGAGATGAATTTTTAATGTATTAGCTAAAATAAATTTATACTTTTAATAACTTTAAGTCAATATCAAATTCAAAAAAAGTGAAATCATACATTTATGAAGTATTAAATATGGGATTTCAATTGAATCAAACTATTACGTTTCAAAATTTTTATTAAATATGACAAAAACATAATTAAACGCTTTTATTTCAATATTTTTCTGGGAATGCCACTTACATTATTTTTATTACAATCTGATATTAAAATGTGCCGTTTTTAATTTTTATCATTATAAAAATTTCTGAAAGTAGTAGTCATGTATTGGAGGAATATAATGGCCATTATATGTTTAGATTTATCGGATGTAATGGGTCTGGGATAATATAAAGGTGATAGCGTTAAATTTTCAAATTGTCGTGGTCTTACTGGTCTGGGGGATTAAACTAGTGTTTTAAAGTCCAAATTATCAACTAATAAAGCTTTATACGGCACAGACGATTTCCCTATTCACAGTTAGTATATTTTCGTCTTCTTATAATTCAGTAGTGGTTTCGTCAAAACGTAATCACCTTGTTTAAGTTCATGTAAAATAATTTTTTTATTTTTTCGGCATTGTTGTATGGTGTTATATGGGTGAAATATAGAAGTTTTTAATAATTTAATAATTTTTAACTACATTTTGTGGAAAGTGGACTTACACACGCAAAACAGCTGTTAGCAAAGACTGTGAAGTTGCAACATAAATCTCTCTGCAAAAGGAAAAATTGATAAAGCGATCAACCCATACACTAAATGAGTATCAGAAAGAAAACACAAAAGGTGTTAAAATTTTTCTAAAATTTAATTTAATTCTATTGTACTAATTGTAAATTCCCAGGGGGGATGGGGAAGTTTGTAAGTTTCTTTTCAAATATTCATTAAAAATTTTAATGCATTATTTTAAGTTATATTGTTATTAGATTAAATAAACAACAGAATAAACTAATGTTTTATACTGTTCTGAAGTAATTTTTCCCTTTCAATAAATTTAAAAATATTGTTTTATTATCTACGTAAATTTATTTTGACAAAATGTTGAAAAAATTTGAGGGATATTTTGCGGATCTGTTTAGAGAGAAAACTTGCATTCATTGTCATCATTAACTAAATTTTGGCGGAAAACAACTTTCAAAGCAAACGGCTCATTTTATACTTTGTAATTTCGGTCTTTAACGAAGATAAGTTTGTCATGTAAATGAGGTGACAGGATGTTACGAGTCAGAAAAAACTTATACTCACATCAAAAATAACTTTCCCGGAAGAAATATATGACCAGAAAAGTTAAGGGGTCTAAAATAGTAAATTTTGTTGACCCTGTTTTGGACAAAAACCAAAACTGTATTTTTGGCATTCATAATACAATCTCTGAATTCCTGCTACGTGACGCAAGTGGAGAGAGAATATGTTACAGCGATGTTTATGAAGACCAACCAACGCAATATGTACGGGTGAGCCAATATCTTTGAATTTTAAGATCAGTCGTATATATCTATCTACTTGCAGAAATAAAGTTAAGTGACCGTAGAATTATAACACGTTTATTATTTTAACGTGTGTGCGTGCAACGACTTGGAGCTACTGCTGCTGCTGCTTGATTTGTACGGGATTTTCTGAGTTCAATGATGAGTCATCGGTAGGGGCAATGCCTTCATACAGGAAGGTTGTGTTGGTCTGTACACAGAGATATCGCCTGCTCTGTTGGTTAAGGTCCGAGTACAAACTTGGCGTGGATATCGAAAGTCTAAGCTTCAGGGGCCACGACCACGAGCTGCTTCACAGCGAATTGCCTTTACGCTGTCAACAATTTTAGGAGGAAGTACCACCAGTTGAACACTGTAAATGTTAAGGGATGGATTCAGGTTCAATTCATGGCCTGTATGAGCGACTGGTCAATGTCCCAAGAGTTGAGTTCACACAAAACCCACGCTCCATTTAATATGAATATTATACCAGTCAGAATGCCACGATTTACTAAAATCTTCCTGAAATATTTGTACTCCACGGAGGAATATATGCAATCTATCAGGGTAGGGTTATTTTCAAAATTAGAATGGAGAATATCCAAGAGAGAAATGATTATAACACTTGAACAATTTAGAGAGCGGTGAATTTTCGGGTTTTAACCCGGGTCAAAGTTTGTTTACTCAATGTTTCAACAGCAAGCTCTACTATCGTCGACAGGTAGACAGTCTACCTGACGAAAATGGTGGATCTTGCTGTCGAAACGTTGTCTAAACAATATTTGAGCCGGGCTGAAACCCGACAATTATATTTGAAACATGAACAATTTATCTGCAGCAGTGTATAAAAATGTTCAGCTACAAAACGGCGTAAAAATAATCAAAAAATTAATTTGTAAAATGAATATGTTTCTTCCTAAAATAAATGAGATTACAAAAATAGAGAAGAGTGGATTCTCTGTGGTGTAAACAAATTTATGGATATTTAATAGTATTTCTAAGTCTAATTTTATTTGATTTTTTTATTAATTTAATTTTTTTTCTACATGGCTCTACAGCCCGTTCAGTTTAATTCCCCAGACCAGTAAGACCACGACAATTTGAAAATTTAACGCTATCACCTTTATATTATCCCAGACCCATTGCATCCGATAAATCTAAACATATAATGGCCATTATATTCCTCCAATACATGACTACTACTTGCAGAAATTTTTATAATGATAAAAATTAAAAACGGCACATTTTAATATCAGGTTGTAATAAAAAATAATGTAAGTGGCATTCCCAGAAAAAAATTGAAATAAAAGCGTTTAATTATTTTTTTGTCATATTTAATAAATCTTTTGAAACGTAATAGTTTGATTCAATTGAAATCCCATATCTCATACTTCATAAATGTATGATTTCACGTTTTTTTTGAATTTGATAGTGACTTAAAGTTATTAAAAGTATAAAAATATTTAAGCTAATACATTAAAAATTCATCTCTTTATTAACGTAAATCAATTTAAAAACCTAAAATGTGCGTATTGATGTATACCAATATTTTTCAAATAATTCAAATATCTACATATAATATTAAATAGACTTGTAGGCATTTAAAAGAAAGCTGCTCAAATATAGATTACGTTTTATAACACTAAAAAACCTTTAGAATATAAAGTATAAGGTTCAGTTGTTTAAGGATTTGATTTTGTTATAAATTATGTCAAATTTGTATAAGATTCTCACATAAATTTAATAATTATTCTCTTTTACCTTTATATTAAGATATCTGATCGAATTCCGTTTTACATAATTTCCTTCGCCTATAAATATATTAATTTGATATTTAATAATAATATCTGACTGTTTGAAAATCAATACCTAGTAAAACAGGCTATAAATTAGAAAAAAATTAATATGTACTTTATTAGCAGTATTACGATGTTTCGTTCCTGATTTGAAACCTCATCTGATCTAAAGGAAACAAGAAATTACTGATGAATTCTTAGTATTTTGATTCCTTTACATCTGATGAGGTTCCAAATCAGGAACGAAACGTCGGGCCATAACTACTGTCAATAAAGTTATCATTAAATTATTTCTCACTTATAGGCTGTTTTACTGTTTATTAATTTGGTATTGTCGTTTCAAAATAAGATACTCAGTCCTCCGCTGACCCGGTGTCAGTTTAACACGAAGTTTTCTTACGACAACTTGGTAGTGTAAAATCTATTCTGCTAAAATTCACGTAAGAATATATAGTGCATATAAAAGTTAAGAGATGTCCGATAATCAAGGTAAATTTAACACTGAATTACGCTCATTTTTGCTTAGCCTCTCCTTCTATTCAATAAAGGAATTTATAGAAGAATCGGAGAAGAGTAATTTATAATAGTTTATAATACAAAAATTTGTTATAAGTATATTTTTCTTTTATACAATAAAATAATGTAATAAATGTACACCCTGACCCATTCCACATCCTTGAAGCTTAGCTTCTTTACAGGATCTACGGAATATGATTATTATTATTAAATAAAGAGCGTGGTTAAAAGAATCCACCGATGTCCTGTAACCGCTTACTAAGGATCTAATGAATGTTCCTCCCTGACCCTAAACCTTCCATCCATCTCCAAGAATTGTCCTACAGGAACATCTCCGACGATAGACCACATGTTAAAGATGTGAGAGTGTCTGACACGCGGGTCTGCATCTACCCGGGTGTGTTGGCTGTGACTATTTGTGTGGCCTCGTCAGAAAACAAAACCAAACTTCACAATTTGGGGTCGTTCGCCGAAGAGGGTGATCAGGGGCGCGCTTTTAGAATTCTTTTTCTCAAATTGCGCAGTAACGTAGCGTCTCTGACAAAAATACCATGAGGAAAAATTTTTGTATTGACCATTTAAGTTACTACAGTTACTTATAAATGTCTATATATTAAATTTAGAAATTCAGGAGGAATAAAGGACAACATACAATAAAGAATGAATCATTTAAAGAATGAAAAGAAAAATCTACTTAGCAATTTAGTGCGTATTCTGACTTACATTATTGACGAATTAAAAAATTCTCAAACTGAGCAACATTGATTTACACTTGTTGTACGTACTGATAAACAATAACTATTAAATCCTGTAATCACTGCAATTTTATACCATTTTTTCTTATATTTCAAGACTTAAAATTGGTTAATTATAGGGGTATTGATACTTTACTGGTTTTATATTCTATATTTTATATTCTTATTTCCTCTTCTTAAACAACTACGTAAGCATTCCGCAGGGTTTTCCATTCCGTGGCATATTTTAGACACGGCAGTCACGTTTACGTCGAGGAAGTAGCCATGTTTCACCTTTTACATTTAGTTTTAATCCTGAAGTACGAGTGAATAGTGTAAATTTATATTTAGGCGGTTAAATGGTCGCTACTGGATTCAAGGCTATGATCTATAATGCCAAGGACATTACATATAGATTTTATAGGCACACCGAAACTACATATTTATTACAAGAGCAGCTTGACGTATATGTGTGCTATTATTAAATATTATAAAGCTATAACAACGGTCCGAGGAAATAACATTTAGCGATTTTAGATCTAGGGACCAGTTTCAGTAAAGAAACGAAATAAGAAAACGTTTGACCAGAGTAGATTTTTGAAACAATATTATACCAGTTAATCAATTGTTCACCATCTTTTAATACTTATTATGTAATTAACTATATGTAGTCTATATATACTTATTTATCCGATCATCTCCGGCTCGATTACCGTCTTTTTAGAAAATTGATACAAATCCATAGACTGTACATTTGTCTCATTGAATGAATTTCTCATTGTCGGTTTTGTTTTAAATAAGATTCCTACAACACATTTTACATTAATTTCTTATTCTTACATTTCATTATCATAAAAGTCACAAGTTGTTGCCATGTATTTAAATAATAGAGCTCCTAATTCATTTATTAAAATAATGAGAAGGATGAACAACATTATGACTTTTATGATAATGAAATGGAAGGTAGTCAAGGGTTGACCAGGGATCCTGCCCTAAAGAGATGCAGGGAAAACGCTAAAAATTCTGCATCAAATAGATCGGGTTTTTGGGGTACTTTTCCGAATGACGGGAGACGAGTTTTCTGTGAGGCCACAACATCCACTTCTCCGTGTCTTCACCAGTTTTAGAAGGCAGCTGGCTGATTGATCCAAAGAAATCAGAAGACAACTCTTACCGTATGCCCAAGGACTTTGACCTCAGTGCATACACCTCCTAAAAGAGATGAAGGTGCTTCGGCATGTGAGAACCTTGAAGAAAATCAGACAGAGTACAAGGCATTCCCAAAGGTAAGCCCAGCAGTCAATCTGAGCAGAAGTATCTGTGAGAAAAAACTCCTACAGGCATCTCTTTCTGGTTGTTAAGGAAACTAAAAAGTCGTAGTAAGAAAATAAAAAAAGACAGTCGCAGATGAGAAAAGTAGACTATTGCTCCTCAGCAAAAACCGCCCCGCAATCCTCTGACTTCCTGTGGTTACTACAACATATTAAAAGTCCTCCAAATGTATTTGACAACTTCAGCTACTAGTTTTAATCTTTTTTCTTAGACACTTGATTTTTATTCTTATAACTCTCTTTATCTTTCAATTGATGTTGTTGCTGTTCTTGTAGTTTTTAGTCCTTAGACTGGTCTGATACAAACAACTCCCATGCTAACCTATTCTGTGGAAGCCTTTTCATTTCCAGATACATACCACATCCCATCTCCTCCGTAATTTTCCCTCCTTGGCCTCTCTTTTCTGTTCTTACCGCACACCTTCCCTCTAATGATAATTTTACAAGACCCTCGTGTCTCAAAACATGGACTATTAATCTATTCCTTGTCGTCGTCAACGTTCTTCCAATAGTTATTTAGCTTTATTATTTCTATTTCTAGCAGCGGTGCGTGGAGACATTAAGGGTTTGCATTTAAATCGTTTAAACAGTATGGGTACATGTTAATAGGCTCATTTTATGTTATTTTAAATATTAAATAGATTAAGGTTAGTAATATTATCATTTTTAAAATATTAGTTAAAAGAAATTTATACTTTTAATGGCCTGATATTGACTTACATAACTTCCTAAGTCAAGAAAACGTGAAAATCATACATTTATGAAATATTAAATACGGGACTTCAAGTGCATCATACTAATTTTAAAAAAATATGCCAAAATAATTTTAAAAATTGTGTTGCAGTATTTCCGCATGCAATTCCACTCAAATTACTTTTATTTCAACCTTATATTAATTTATCTGTAACACTTTTTAACATTATCTTCTTCTTCTGGCTCTACAGCCCATTGAGGGCCTGGGCCTACCAGGGTGACTGCGGACTGTCACCTGGCGTGACGCAATTCCGAATTTGGAATGATACGTGGTTAGTGTATCAATTCTCCTAGTCTTCGCGATCATGATGACACAAACATCCAAGCCAGGATTCGAACCCTGGACCTCTGGGCTGTGAGCCAGCAACGCTAGCCACTACACCACAGGAGGCCAGTACTTTTGAACATTATATAATAATTAAATAAGAAGAGAACAGCGTGAAGAATCACAATGGCCAATAGCATTTATGAATAAACTCTGACGTGTTAGCTTGATCTAGAAATCGACTTATAAGATTTAAATAAATCTTAATATTTGTATTTCTGCTTTGATAACATGGGATACATATTTTGCCGAAATCAAAAAGCTATTGGAAAATAAAAACGCCTTTTAATTACTGACTATGGACAACTGCATTGCGTATGGTTTTACCGAGTTTCTTTGCGAAGTTTTTTTCTAATTATTCACGTAAGCACGTCCACGTAAGTAATAATAATATTGGCTTTTAGAGAAAATATCGCTCTACATAAAAGAAACAGCGAAATAATTTGTTTTTAGTGATATTTCGTACTTGTTCAGTAATATATTTTACTCGAAACTTCTCTCAAACAAACGACATCGATATCATTTTTCTGGAAGCCACGCGCTGCAGCCGGACCTTTGACGCTTTGGCAAGGGTCAGTCAACTTTAGACCAACGAGGAAATTCCGTTTTCCTGAACCTATTTTTCTTTCCTTCTATATCATGGCGTTATGAAATCATGGTACATTACTCCACAGTTGTGGAGTTGTTAAATAAAGGATATTCAACTTTGCCAATTTCAGTGCAGGAATGCAAAATGATAATAAAAGCTCTTTATACTTCATATAACCGTACATATTCCTGCTATGGATCATTTTAAATAATATATATATGTTAAGAGATCTTTATAAAAATTAATATGTACGTCGAACACTTAAAGAAAGTTCCCTTGGCGATATATTAAACAAAAATGTAGGAAACGAAAGTCTAATTATAATCAAAATTTCATAACTTTTAGTGAATTACTGTCTGTAAATAAACAGGAGCATGGCACTAAATGTAAAGAATAAAATGTGTATAAAGTTTTTATTGACTTATAAATTTTTGTTTGTTCAATATACGTTGTTGTCGTAGATTTTAGTTATGACTGGTCTGATGCAACCCTCCATAATAACCAATCCTGTTCAAGCCTTTTCATTTCTACATAGCTACCTCATCCCACACCCTCCATAATCTACTTAACATATTTCATCCTTGGCCTCCTTTTCTGTTCTTACTCCACAGACTTACCTATAATGCTGAATTTACAAGACTCTCATATGTGAAAACGTGGCCTATTAATCTATCCCTTCTCTAGTTCAAAGTCCTCCAAATTGTTCTCTCTTCCCCTATTATGCCTACATTAGCCGTAAGTAAATTCCTGTTTTTTTGCGAAAGCTTTCCTACTCTATATATCTACTATACTTCTAGCATCCCTAATTATTATGCCCCTGAAGTAGCAGAATTCCTTAACTTCCTTCAAAATATCCCTTCCCGTTGATTTTACTCTATTTCCCATACTACACTCCATTACCTTGGTCTTCCCTCTATTAATCCTCATGTTGTACTCCAGGATCACATTTATTATGTTTCTCAAGTCTTCTTATGACTCCCCTAATACCACAAAATCATCGGCAAACCTTAGGGTTTTTAATTTCTTCTCCTTAAATTTTGATTCAATAAATAAATAAAATTATATTTTAAATGTATTTATTACTCTGCGTTTCAATGGATACTTCTAATTTAAATTCCGTAAAAAAATCTCCTACGTTATTAATGTGATGGGGATTGCTTTCTTAAGTTCCCTAAAATTGTAGAGAGACAAGTGAAATTTTCTTTCTAAAAAGGAAACCGAGAATAAATTTTTTATCTGACAATTGAACATACAATCAGTTAAATCAGCCTTTTTGTCAGTTTTAAAAAAATTAAATATTTAACATAACGTTTACCTGAATAATTCTCAACTGAGAGACGAAACGTTGTAATGTTTAATATTTAAATTTAAAAAAACTTACAAAGAAGCTAATTAAACTCATTTAAGAAACCAAGATAGTTTAGTATAAGAAAAATCTTTACGTGAGAGGCAATTCAGATTGGAGCACAATACGTTTAGAAACATTCTTCCAATAGGAAAATAAAAACCAGGTGCTTTTAATTCAGGCTGTACAATATTTGATGGCCACTCTACTGTATTTCGCTTCCAAAGAATCTAAATCTTCGGTTGCTTTTCTTTATCAACGGGGAGATAAAATATCCAGGACACGCTTTTTTTTAAAGCCATTTAATCTCAAATATCTTCGATTTGGAGCAGATTATGGAACTATCTTGCCATGAGTGTTTACGTGTACATATTCTGTAATCGTCAACCTTTCCACTTCCGTTAAATTGTTTGCACAGAGCTCAAAAAAGCTCTTTAATAGAACCAAATTACTTGACTACAACTCTTCAGTTAACTGGAGCCATATTTGCTCTTGGGAATACGCGAGTGAATATTAATATTCGTAAAAATTCTATTAATTAGTAATGTCAGAACAATGTCTCTTTCATGTGGTTAAGCGGTTAGAAACCTGCGGGGTTGGTTTCAGGAACAAAAAATATTCAGCATGAAGAAATGAATGAGCCCTTTCCTTTGTGTACAAAATGGGCTCTGATACTCTTTTATTGACTCTCGTTCTGTGTTTCCTGTTCGTTTAAGTAGATTTTCCAAGTATATAAATATTGGAAACTATTAATATAAATTTTTTGGAACAAAATTAGCTAAGCAATGATAAAGTAATAAAGCGAGCGCCGTTTAGACTTGGGAGACAGAATTCTCTTCATTAATGTGCATCTTTTTAATCTAATAATGACGCGTGTTAGTGATAAGAGTACAACAAAGATTATCTTGATCGGCCAAACGCCCAATCGTTTTAACCTTCAACTACAGCAAAGTTCATTCACGTGGCAAAAAAATTCCATTATAAGTGATATTTAAAAAAATTCAGAGTTTTTACATTATTAATTGTAATCACTCGAAATAATAATAACGAGGTTCAATTAAAGGTTGGTTTATTGATCGTTGCTCCGTTTCACTTTTGATATTTCATGTAGCTAGGACCTATGTGGTCCACCTTCGACAACTAGTATGTCTTTCCTTACCCATATTGACGCCATTTAATTTGAGATCAATTTCAGAATGTAATAACTTATTAAATTGTTAACTGAATACTTTGAAGAGGCGAATAAAAAATGTCAAAAATGAAGAGTTATCCATAACATCTACAGAAGGCAGTCAGCAGTAATTCCAATTGAAGGGCAATAAAATAAAGCAGAAATCAAGAAAGGAGTAAGACAATGATGCAGTCTGTCGTCAATGCTCTTTAGCTTATATATAGAACAGGCGATGAAGAAACTTAAAAACGAATAATGGAAAAGGAATCATATTGCAAGGTGAGACAATAAAAACCCTACACTTTGCGCGATGATATTGTGGTATTAGGGAATTGAGAAGAAGACTTGGAAAACAATAAATAGCATGAACGTGGTATTGGAGAAAGAATTCAATATGAGGATTAAAAGATGGAAAACCAAGGTAATGGAGTGTAGTATGGGAAACAATGGAATAACAAAGGATGTAAGATTGTAAAGGGATATTTTGAAGGAAGTTAAGGAATTCTGCTACTGGGGCAGCATAGCAACTAGGGATAGTAGAATAATAGGCAAGAAAGGCTTTCGCAAAAAAGAGGAATTATTTATGGAAAATATAAGTATGAATATTAGGATATCATTATTAAAAATGTTCGTACGGAGTGTGGCGTTGTATGGGTGCGAAACGTGGACGGTAGGAGGTGCAGAAAGGAAAAGAATAGAAGCTTTTGAAAAGAGTTGGTATTGAAGAATGTTGGGGGAAATCAGAAGGGTGGATAACCAGGAAATTCTAAGTAGATTAATAGGCCACGTTTTAAGACATGAGGGTCTTGTAAAATTAGCATTAGAGGGAAGTGTGTGGTAAGAATTGAAGAGGGAGACTAAATATGGAATACCCTAAGAGGATTAGGGTAGATTTGGGATGTGGTAGTTATGTGGAAATGAAAAGGCTTGTACAGAATATAGAGTTGCGTCAGACCAGTCTAAGGACTGAAAACTATAACAAGAAACAACTCAATATACCACGTCTTTAAGTAATTCACACATTGAGAAATAATTATTAAATATTAGAATTGACTCAAAAGCTGTCTCTATGGGTTTTGAGTTATCTCAGATGTATACGCTCATGCAGTTGCTTAGCTTCTGAATATTCGATCAATCACCAAATCTCTGTGGCGTTACAAAAGAAATGTTGGACTTAGATGTTGCATGGGATAATCCGTTACAAGTCCCAGAAATACAAAATATGAAGTTCTAAACCGTCTTTTCAAACTACCAACAATATTATAATGTTATAAATCATACAATAAAGCACATTGCGATTAATGAAACACTTGATCATTACAATATAATTTTAGACAAATGGGCATTCAGTCTTGAGACATAACCAAGGATTTCTGTCAAATTTCTCTCTAAAATCATAGTGATAGCATTTGAGACCGTGTTTGTAGTTGGTATTGTTTCAATATTTGGAAGTTGCAATATGAGATCTGAATAGAGGCTTTAAGCCGCAGGAGAGAGTTTTCTGCATAAACAGAACGGGTCAGAGGGAGTTTTTTTTAAGTTCTGGAGTTCGCGGAGGTTCTTAATGTCCTGCTGCATTCCACTGAGTCGTGGTATCGAGCCTGTGCCAGAATTGGAATCATTGCTGTGCATAGACGCAGCATCGCCTACAGTTTCTGTACCACATTCCTGACCCTGTCAGTTTTCTGCGTGAGGCAGTGTCAGGCCATTGGAGTGACTCTCTGGTGTGGTCAGTGACACACAAATTCAGAGAAAGTGTTATAAACATTGGGAAAATGTAGATAAATCCGACTGTATTGATTACTTCTAAGAAATATTTTTATTTAGCCATTATTTGTACGATATCATTCTTAATATTTCTTAAATAATTAGCTCCCTGTAACTTGTTGAGAAAGACTATCCCAGTATTTTATATTACATTATTTCCGGAGTTATAATTATTTCTAAAGGTAGTTTGAAATTTGGATAAAATATTCACGGTTAACCAACCTGATGACGGCAACAGAGAAAGTCCGCGGAAACGTTGAGTGTTTTTATAAGTCTGACCCGGTTGGTTAAACGTGAAAATTTTATCCGAATTATACACAGGGAAAGTCTACGTTCATTAGTTTAAAATTATTAATACCAAACCGAAATTTGTTTGTGATAATTTGTTAGACTGAATTTTTTGTGTGGATAAAATACTGTGCTCTGAGAAATTATTGTGCTATTACTAGGAGTTTTACGTTTACGTTAGTCTACGATAATCTGTGTGACGTCACTGGGGAACAGCTGATGTGATTTATAATGAAATATTAGAATATATGAACATACTGTATGTGTAACGTTTGTGCTGCTATTTATTTATTCAACAGGGCACGAACGTGAATAATTATTTTTGATCTAATTTAACTCTGATTTGGTATAATAATGCTGCAGGGTATTCTGTAACTCGTGGGGATGCTGTTATCAGGAATAACAAAGGGAATAAAGAGAGTCTGGGTGCACGTGCACCTGAAGGGACGAGAGATACGGTTGGTGACTGGAGAGGGCAAAGTCTCAGTAGACACGATTGCCTCTCGAACACACAGTAGCCATTGAAGGCTCAGATTAGGAAGTATCAAATGTGTGAGCTGTAAAAGATATGTGTTCCAACAATCACGGGAGAGTGTAAAATGCATTTTTGGAATGTGAAAGAAGAAAGACCTTCATAAAGGCGATAAGGCAAGAGAGAAATATTAGATAACGACGAGGGGTGACCAGTTGGTTCTGTCAAATACGTGTAGAACATGACTAAAATTGTTCATCCTTAGCAGCATAATATTTACTTGCAAGATGGGGCTGAAGAAAGTATGATACGTGCAGACGCTCACGGGGAATAAGTCTAGAAGAGAGATGATATGAGTTTTACGAGTAATTATTACATGCCAATATGTCAATCTAAAACATCAAACAATTGTGTGTCCTTTTTTTTAACTCTCTTTTGTTAAGAGATGAAGGGAAAACCCTATTAAACCTGCATCAGGTAGGTCGGGCATCGGGTACTATTCTAACGCCCTTCCGAATGACGGCAGACAAGTTTGATGTGGGGTCGCAGCATTCCCTTTTCCATGTCTCCACTAGTTTTCAGGAGGCAGTTGGCCGACTGATCCAATGGGATCAGCGGAAAACTCTTGCCATATGCCCAGTGTCTTCGTCCCCAGTACGTATACCTCCCAAAATAGGTGAAGGTGTCTCGGCATGTGTGAACTTTGATAAAAAAAAACCAGAGAGAGTACGACTTAATCCGGTGTGTCCGCAATCGCTTTCGGGGTGTAGCGCCTGCCGAGAAAAATCCCCACAGGCTTTTTTCTCTCTATTCTTGGATGCGATTTCAAACATTATAATAGTTATGAAGGAATATAAATAATACATTTCTACATAGTCTGTTTTAAAAATTTTCCCTGCAGCGATGGAGTTGCTAAATTGGATTCTGCAAATGCCTCACATAAATTCGTTTTGACTTACCTCACGCTTCTAAAACACACTTGTGAATCTTGATCACTGAAGAGGGGACGGTAATCTGGTGAATTTCTATTCTAAGGCAACTAAAATTGCATTCTGGAATTGCAAGAGAACTGTGGACGTAACGCTCCTAAGCATAAGTATAAACTAACATTTAAGGGAAGAAGCTATAAAAGTTTAATAGAAAATGAGTCATAGTAAAACATTGTATAGTAGAACAGTACAATGAAGTCGGTTCGACTTTAACTTGGAGCATTGAGGGAGTGTGAAGAGTCATGCAGTCGCATGATCTGCATGGTTCAGCTCTGCCCTATGGGGAAATACGCCGAATCGTATAAATTATCGTTATTTTCAAATCGGCGCCATCGAACTAAATTATGCGACGATGACGTATATTGTCCACGCAGCTGCGCTGCAGTAAGGACTTGTAGGAAGTGAGGCAATGTGGAACGTTTGACTGTTTTTTTGTTACCATTCTCTGAGAGCCTTAACGGCTCCCAACTGAAATCTATACCAATAAATGAAATTGACGTGTCTTTCTGTCTATATGTTTGTCTCAAATAGGCTCCGAAACGGCTCAACGAATTACAATGAAAATTTGAGGTTTTGAAAAAAGGAGGTTTAACTTAAATATTCGTGCATATTTCAGTATATTTCAGGATATATATATATATATATATTTATTATACGCGCATTTAAGTCTCCTAAAAGATGCGGATTGTATATATTCTTGATCACTTTATGCTCCGAAGCACTCCGTCTATTGTCGAATAATTTAACTATTGTTGGAAGAGAGCCAACTCCCTGAGAAATAATAAACTTCTTTGGATCGTCGATACGATGTATACATAAATTGGTTTTATTTGTCGCGTCAGGTTAACTTTAATAGTTAATAATTACTCATTTTTATTTGCTCCGAAACGTATGATAGCGAGACCTATTCTAAACCAACTGCGAGTTATAATGTTTGCCCTGAAGCGATCATAAATAGACGATACCGTACTTCTTATATATTGAATTAATTCAACTTTATATCAAAATTCTGTACCTGTTATGTCGTTTTTAGGGAAGAAAAAAATATATTTCGGCGTGAACGAAGTCGCAGGGGTTAGCTTGTCCTTTATATGCAAGCGTCTCGAAGGGGTTGACACGATATGGTTGTCACTAAGTCAGACCGTTGGATTGTGGTTCCGATAAGTTAACAATAGTTTCGCAATGTCGGAGGTTGGGTGGAGTAATCGCATCCTTGATGGACCATTTGTGCTGACGCGGATCAGTTATTACTCAGGAACGGGCAGATAAGGCGCACGTGCATCCGTCGCTGATTGCATTTGAGGTTCTTTATCGGTTGTGATAGCGAAAATCAGCTGTTCTCACTGGAAAATAGGACGTCACACGCGGCTGGACTCGCGCAAACGGAACAATATCAGCACTTCCCGAGCCGCCATTTAATTAAGTCCAGCGATGTGTTTCATGGAGATAGTTTTATGGCTGTAGAACAAAATTAAGGAAGGAAAATATTCAAAAGATTACATATGAGTATCATTATATACGCGAAAGATGCATTAGTAAATGAGCTATGCTGTGGTAAGTATCGTAAAAAAAGTCGAACGTAAAACAATATCCTAGATTTCATTTTTTAGTTTCAAAAGTCCCTTAAAATTGTATTGACGAAAGACGAGAAGAGGATACTATTTGCTGCAAACTATCACGAAGTGTAGAATGATCATTCGAGAACTTGACAAAATAAATTACGAATATGTCTGAAAAAACAAATGTCATAGAAAGTTCATTTGCGACGATTCGTTTACAATTTAAACTTTTCCAGCTACAGATAAACAATCAAATTCATGCTCAAGTCAAATTAGATTTTATAAAATTATTTTTATTTATTACTAAAAATTAAGAAACAACTTCGTTATCAAAATAACATTTTGACAGTAACAATAATTGAATGCAGTCCAGGGAGAAAAAAATTTCACATTTTGAATATGTTCTTACCCATTCAAAATTTAACTTCGAAAGGAATTTGATTACGTTTTTTCTGTACCTGATGAAATTAAACAAAGGACGACGAAACGTCATAAAAGAACTTTGTAATTTGTTAATAATATATGTATTTAAATATATTAATTTTAAGTCGCATGAACCTTATTGATATTAGCGACTGCTCTAATACATTGATTTGTGTTTTACTTCTTAATTTTATGAACGTCAAATTGTAGTGTTTACCTATATTCTAAATTATTAAAGGGGCTATTTTTCATTTTAAAGGAATAAAATTTTGTTAACTTAATTGGTCCGAGCTGCGGATGTCGAGAGGTTTTGTTGACCTGGTTTTCCGGACATCAAAACATTTATTGTTGGGATGGTCCTTTGAAGGATTAAGAGGCTGTTGGCCAGTAAAACTCATAAATGTGACAGGTGAAAATAATCTGAGATTTAAATATTTTGTAACGTCCAGACGTTGCCTCAGAAGGTTCATAACATCTGGTGCGTGTCAATTTTCGTCTTTTCGGGCAGACGTGTGAACCCAGGATTTGCGAACTAGAAAATACAAAAAGTTTTCTATTGGCCAAGATTTGAATGGGAAGGGGAAGTAATAGGTTTCGTGGTTAGGGAAAGATTGAGGACAGGGGTGTTGAGGAGTTGTTGTGGTGATGGAAGGATGAGGAGTTACTTGCGGAGTTGTCGTGGAGGTGGATGGATTAGGAGTTAGTTGTGGAGATTCGTGGAGTAGTTAGAGCAGCTGGAGATTAGTTGAGAAGTTCAGTGTTCAGCTCTAATAGGAGCCCACCGAATTCCAGAAGCTACCTCTTCAAAGGTTCCAAAGGTTGCAGCCAAAGTACCATAAATCCCTCAAGGCGATCTGCTGAGAGCCACAGTAGCAATTAACACCAATGCTCACAACATAAAGGACAAGGTGTAAAATCCGACCATCCCCTGAGAGACGGACTCAATTTGCTTTCTATTTCAATTTATAATGTTAATTCATTTTCGAAATGTATAATTCCTTTTAAAAGAGCAGGGGAACAAGTTTTATTTTATTTATTTATTTGTTGTTATTACTTGTTAAAATGTAATTTTGAAGTTGTAAATTTTCTTATATTTTACTCTACTTGCTCATTTAATTTAATGTAGAACCCAAATCCCTTTTTAACGTTACTAGGTATTTTAATTGTTGAATAAATTTGGGTTAAGGTTTTGAAAATTTATTACATTTTATTAATGATTATTGGTCAGCTTAATCTGTGGATGTTGAGAAGACACGAACTCCGTAAGGAAACTACGACCATAAAACGGGTGTGGGGAAAATAGGTAATAGGCGACTAATGTGATTGATGGACTGGATGAAAGGATGAATTATCTGTCCAAGTTCATACGAAGCGGGAGCATTTATTATTTGCACAGCCGTCACCGAACATTGGACTTCAAAATTTGTCTGTGAGGTCAAAGTATTATTACTTCTGACGCCAAGTTTAATGAGAAACTCTTGTAATTCTATATTTTAAGATCTGGCCCGGCATTGAAGACGATGAGCATCATGAAGTGCAGATATACTTAGTTGAAGATGTAAGAGATCAAAGATTTCGACAGACGAATGAATTCACATTTTCGATTCTTCATATATTGTTTAGGAATTTTAAAATTATACATCTGTTAACTAAACTAATTTCACTGTAAACAAAATCAGAAAGAGATATTGTCTTTCGCTTTTAAAATAAACTCTCACGCCACAATGAGACTTATTCATAATGGGATTATTGTTACTAAACACATATACCACTGCTTTGGTTGGTTTGCAATATGAAGGACATGACCTTGACAAGCCTTGAACAGTAAATTAAATACTGTAAAATTACAAAAGCCTATTAACTGAGTTAAAATCTGGTCATCTGAAGAAGGTACCAATGAGAGAGTTTGTTGCTCTCATCACATTTATACATTTCTAGTTGGCAATTCAAAAAGGAAACTAAGCTTAATTCTGCTAGTTCAAACAAACTTTCTGAGAAATGCTGATTACGTTTCAACTTGTTGGATAAGCAAAACTGACGGACGAAATTTTCCACTCAAAGTTGTTAAAAACAAACGGGTGTGTGTAAGTTTACTTTTACGGTTATAACTTATCTGTAATTACCAAAGTAGAATAATAATTTTTATGAATACTAAAACACTTCTTTTCTGAATGAAATTGGGGGGATATGACCGATATATTTTTAATAAGGTATTAATATTCGGTAGAGTTTCTATCCCTTGTATCGTGTCGTTACAATAAATCTTCAAAACTAATTCAGTGGCATTTTACAATGGCTTTGTTAGAACGAGGAAACGACAGAAAATCATCTGCCTCATCAGTCAACCCCCATATTAGCTCAGGGTTCAAGCAAGTCCCGGACCAGTCCAGTTTTATCATTCTTGCCGTTTAAATTTAGATGAGCTTCAACTGCAAGCAATTCTTCTGACTTTGAGGGAGTACTATTTTTATGAAGAAGGGTAAAAGAAATGCCAATTTTTAAAGACAATACAGTCGCTAAGAAAGTCACAATAATTATATAACGTGCTAATAATCGGAACTTTAATTAAACTTGCAAGGTTTTCTCTAAACAGTTGTAAGGATGATAACAAAAGTTTAATGGGAGCGAAATAAATCAACGACGAAATTATAATGTGTGTGTTTTATTGTGTTCGCCAGTGATGTTATTCAACATATCAAAAGTATTAGTATAAAATCATATTCCATTGATCTTACAGAGAGCATAACTTCAAAGACGTGAACGAGTCAGAGATTATACATAAATTCTTATGATTGCTTAGTTACTATTAACTCTGTGTTACTATTTACATTCATACGAATATTTTAAACTTATAATAAGATATGTACCTTATATATAATATTGATAAATAATTCTTACATTTTATATCAAGAAATTAGTGTCTTATCAATAGACTATTTCTATGGTGAGGTCTAGGCTAATTGACAATTCAACTCCATGATTATTCAACAGGGTAGAAGAAATGGCTAAGTAAAAATTTGCTTAGCACATATTTGAAATTGTTCGTATTTATTTTTAATTATTTGAGGGAAGTTGGAATACTGACACAATATTTTGACAACTTAATTTTTTTATTGGGTTGTTTAACGTCGTCTAAGCGTGTACTGTTCTTGACGACTGGAAATATTATCAATAAATAATACACATGTTGTTTTATTAAGTCCTAAGACTGGTTTGATGCAAATCTCCATGCTAATCTATTCTACCATTGCCTTTCAATTCTTACATTACTACCCTAATCTGCTGAACATATTTCATCCTTCTTCCATTCTGCTCTTACCCCAAACAACTCCCTATAACGCTAATTTTACATGATCCTAGAGTCTCAAATCGTAGTCTATTAATGTATATAACATTTTTAGTGCCCCATTGTCCATGGTTGCTGGATTATTTCTGGTACTGAAGCTTACTTAATATAATATAAAATATTCAAAGTAGCATTGTTAATATGTAGCTGGATGACATGAGTCTTATCACAATTGACTGACAAGCCACTAGCTGAAAACAAGTGAAGCACCAGCGTTAGTGTATCATTGGCAGAATTTTCCAGACTATTTTGCTTGCTCGTTACTAAAATGCTAGAATCATCTGCAAAGAGTGTAGTTTTAGTGGAAGAATTTATGAATTTAGGAAAGATAATTATTAATCTATTTAAAAGTCACTGAATGCGAAACAACACACTACAATCCTTAAATTAATAACTAAGCTCATTTTACACGTAAGCCTATCGTGCCATAATCACAATTTCTTAAATGGTATAATGTGGGGAGCGACTGTCATTTACAGAAAAAGGATCTGTGATCACTTCACTGAACTTCGCCTGTGTTGTTGAAATAAAATACATGGGAGTATATACGTATTCCGTAATGAAATATTATTATAACAATGAAATTTCATTCGCTCTATACTTTAATATA